>JAPYYW010000054.1:0-106118 GCA_030522545.1 Cremastinae sp. A BG-2022a | reverse complement strand
GCGCATTAAACGAAATTTTATGAAGTATACGCTTAGAATAATTGTAAAACATCAATTCAAACATGTTGAAACGGAAAAAGCGGCCGCGTTGCTGCTCGTGAGTATAAAAAACACGTACAGCCTCACATTTTTCGTCTAACCAAAGTAAAACTATAAAAATAGTCTAATTTTTTAAAAGTTGATTAAAAGAATAACATTTTAAAGAATTTGTGATATTATATGTTTTTATTTTAAAAATACATAAGAAAAATGACATTTACCAACTCAGTAACAAAATGTTCACACATCGAAATTATTTTTGTTCATCGAGTAAAAACTGTTTGATAATTTCAAGTGCGTTCTCAATTTTTCAATTTTTTCTTCTTCTCGTCTTTTTTTTCACGAATTTTACAATCCATTATGCGAACGAATCGGAGTGACGGTAATTCCTTCCTTATCCTCGCGATTTATCATTTTTCACGAATTTGTAGAACCGAGGACGTTCATTATTGTTCGTGGCATTGAGAGATCCTTTTTCCGCGAGCGTCTTTTTCCCCGGCGAAGAAGCCCGGGCTGACGAATCGCTGCTTGAAAATCGTACTCTCAGAACTCCCCAGTCACTCGCCCGCATCCTTTTATCGTAAAACTTACCGCGGAAAACTCCCCAAGGGCTTTTCCGTCAATGACGAATATACATACATAAAAAACTCACGTGTATGTTATATTCACCGAACGGAAGTGTGCAAACGCGTAATATCGGATGCCTGCATAATGGAGCATCCATTCGACGCCTGCATAATACACATTCCTTCCAAAGTACCAAAGATCGACGTAACACTTTTCCGATTATAAAAGATTTTATAAAAATTGCAAATTTGAGGTACTTCGTCGATCAGTTTTTTTTTTCTGTTGACTGATTTTACATTGAAAATATTGGCAGATATTATTTGCATTTATTTAGTTTTGGAATATATATCCATGGAGAGAATTTTATAAGATAATAAATTATAGAATTTTTTAATACAAAACATATAGCAACTTTGATCATGCATGTTATAATTATAATTACGATGTTTTGGTCGAAGAATCTTTAAAATTTTTCAAACTATATGTACGTTATCACAATACAAAACAAGATAGTTAATTTTTCGTATCAAGTTTATTTAATTTAGTATAGTATAGTTAATTTTTCGTATAAAAATTTCGTGTCGAACGTAAAAATGCAGGTTTTTCAATGAGACGAGTGTTATAAAGGAACGTCTTGATTTCTTCGAGACCTGTAAATCAAAGACTTGAATATCATTTACAAGGCGACTAGCGAAGAAAAATGACTGTTTCGTCCCCTCGCGCGCGGCAAGTTTTTAGATGCGAGAACGTAACGGGAGAATCTTTGAGAATTTCTCCCCCGGATAAGCCCCGGCGCTCGGAGTTTTTTTTCCCTCGACGGGGGACTTGGCTGTGAAAGGCCTGAAAAGGTACAAGGGAGCATTTGCTTTTTCCACGAAGAAAAGTCCGCGTCGTGTGAAAAGGAGAGCGGGAGCGGGGCTTTACGACTGGGCGCTGTTTTATAGAGCCATTAAAATCGCGAGCCGTGCGCTCGGAACGCGAGAATATAAGGAACGCCCGCCCTTTTCTTCGACGACGAGAAAAATTCTTGGCATTGCTTTTTCATCCTCCCCCGCGTTGAAAGGCTTCCTCGAAAAATAAAGAGAGGAAAAGTTTAACGGTCGAAAGTGCGTACACAGTGTCGCGGTTTTGGGTCAAAGGTTGCCAGTTTGATTAAAGGAAAACGGATTACACGGCGCGAGGATTTCCGTCCCTGGAGCGCGTCCGCTCGCTCTCTCTCTCTCTCTCTCTCTTTCTTTATTCATTGACGCGCGCGCGCCCTCTCGCGCTTTAGTACAAAAACGAGTGTAATGGCTCGGAACGTGCCAATTTCCGTCAGACTACCGGTCACTAATTGCAAAAACTTGAATCGTACGTGAACAGACTCGGATAGAAGCTTACGATAGACACAACCACTCGAAATCTCCGATGGGAACCGCGATGACAACAGCCATTCGCTTTTTACGAGTCATAAAAATCCCCGGGTCTGTCTCCTGCTCTTATGAAAAATGCATTTTTTCGAAACACTGAGCATATACGATGGGGATCCTTTATTAGATTTAAAACGAGACTTTAATAATGGAGTGAATCTCTTTATTTTTCAATTCGTGAGATTATCTTTAGGGTCCTCTATCATATATCAATAATTTTCATCCTCCCAAAATCATATACTTTGGAATGTGTTTTCACTAAATTTTGGTTTATTTGAATAGAAAAACGATATATGATTTTGTTCATATTTTGACGAATTCTCGCCGCAAGCTTTTCGGCATTACAATAATTATCGTCGCGTTCCCATTTATTTCTTGCTCGTCGTCCTTGCGAGTCCTGGCAAAAGTGAGATAAGCCCTGCGAGGAAATTGAGGCAAAAAGTGAGCTTCCCACTGTTTTTTCCCCGCGCGCCCTCGTAAACTTTGGTCTTACGCTCGTATACGCGCGTACGTAAAGTGCAAGCCCTCGATAAGGGTGGCATCCGCCTCTCTATCCTTTTCGTGAGTCGAGTCGAGAAAATTGCACGCCTTATCGAAAACGTGCAGTAGTTTTGGGCCTGCTAAATCCCGATCCTTTTTTCGTCACTGAAAATACGCTGGTTTTGACACATTTCGGGACAATGACAAGTCGCTGTATCTCTCTTGTCTGTCGTTCCCACGTTATTCCGAAATATAGGAAAATAAACTTTAATACCACATTTTTAAACGACTCATTCTCGTTAAACTTTATCCCTGTATATTTGTTTGTTAATCTCAGTCGAATAACTATTCAAGAAATTAAATTCCTTCACTGAAATTCACTAAAACTGTCTATTCATTCCCATAATTATTGATTAAGCAGGATATATCTGAAAAATATCTATTAAATGAGAGGTGGATTTATCTATTACATATAAAACTTTGTTAGAATAACAGGCATATTCTTAATCTTGTCAAGAATGATTCTTAATCACAGTGAATAGTTCAATTAATTGCTAAATATATTATACAAAAACTATTCTTTTGAGTTTAACTTAATTTTTTTCAAGCAAATACCAAATTTACTACCAAAATGTCGTTATAATTTGATCGAGTTCAAGGTTGGAACACGATTAAGCAGTTAATTGACGTAATATAGTCAACGCAGTAATAAATTGGCATAATAAAACAGTCTCCGTAGATAAGTAAATCTCAACGTAAATACCGGAAAAAAACGTTATTTCCTTTATCATTGCTTCATTTATTTTCCCTATTTTTATACATGTTTATTTAGTTCATTTTTTTTGGGGCACTTTATTCCCATGTGGCTTATCGGACTTTATTCACCACCCCGTCAATCGTCTGGCCCGTTGGAGGCTCTCCGCTGTAAATACGGGGAGAGACAGAGGCGAAGATTTCTGTCAGGGATTGGATTTAGGTGGCTGAAGGCTTGCGGCTACGGGAAGACAAGGAGGGCAGAGGGAAAGGTTTAAGGAAAAAGGTCGTGTATATATATCGGGAAGGGTGACAGCGACAATCGGATGAGAATGAGAGACGGAGAGAAGAAAAACGTCACCGCAAACTCGGCTTATCGCCACCTTCGTTCAACACTCCAGATGAGCTTTCCACCATTCTTTCCGCTTTATGTATATTTTTTTATAACGTCCATTTATGCGCCCAGCTCTGAAGGGACACTTATCTTCCTCGCGCTTTATTTCGTCCAAAGTGAAGATTATCGCGTTACGTTTTTCGGGAAAGGATTTCTCGCATCTTTTCACGCAAATCTCCTCGAAGACGTCCAGCACTTGAGGCTTTGGCCGCTCTCAGCTGGGTATAAGAAAAAGTTCAATTTTCGTCAACGAGATCCAGTCGGCGATCTCGTCTCTCTAATCTTGGATTTTCCATTGTGATTCCCATCTCGATATTTTATATTTCCATCAACTTATTTATTTTCAGCTATTCTTATTTTCTTCGTTCTATTTGAAACTTTTCAGTCTTTCGATTCAACTTTTTGTCTCGTTGATGTGAGCAGGGGAAAAAGTTCTCTGAGCTGTGTAGTCGTCAATCAAACACGCATAGGCGTGGTTCACATTTCGCCAGTTTGCATGCTTGCCCTTTGATGTAAGACCGAATTTCGTGCATGACTGATACACTTTCGAGAAAATTGAGCTTTTCCCCTAAAAACTTCTATATCCACGTTGAAAAAAGGATCATCGAATGAAAATTGTCAAGTTTCACTCTTCATCCACTTTGATCGAATATACGGATATTCTGTTTTTCAAATTCTTCTTTCCCATACGTTATACAAAGTGTGTTGCATCATTTATGAGATGTTGAAGAAGTTTGGTGTTTTCAAACGAGATAGGGAGATGGAATACCTGACAATCATTTTAAGAATGACGAAAAGTCTGTTTTTTACTTTTAAGACCTTGAGTCTCTCTATCATATTACTGCACTGAGAACAGATTTAGTTGAAAATAATTTAGTTAAAAATATTTCGTCGAAACAACACTTGTTTATTTGAAATAATTAAACTTCAGTTAAATCAACCAAGAATTTAGTTCATTCTGCAAAATAATATCGTTGAACGTATTGAAACAAATATTTTGTTAAATCAACCAAATTTCGTTTTCAGTGTGGTGCCTAAAAGGTGATGAATGCCCCAATAGTTCAACAAGTCTAGCAATTTAAAATATTTATAATAATTGATAAATTCTAAAATGCTCATCAAGAATCCAGTCCTAAACAGTTAAACAGTTAAATCAACCCCGTCCCTGATGTTGAGCAAACTTGTTCCAACAGTCGAATGTTAAAAATAAAAATTGAAAAATTACGGCATAGATTCAATTATTAACATGTGTACCATTAGCTTAATATGCAAATATGTAAGGAATTTTGATTGAAAGTCATTTGATCTTAATCAGCGAAAAGTCGCTGACTGTAGAAACGTCTGGCTCCGTGCTTGATATAATAATGCAATTAACTATTTGTGATGAGGACGAGCCAAGTACCTGAAATTCCATGCAACAAGCGTTATCATGTTTTTCCTGACACTGTGTTGCTCCTCGCTTTGACAATCGTCTCGTAATTCGGTGCTTTCCGGCTTTGCCTTGTGAGAAAATAATCGGTATATGAAGCGGGATGAGAAGCGTAGAATATGATGAGAGAAAAAGATGCTCATACATCCTTCACTGTGAGAGTCTCTGTCACTAAATTATAAGCCAACACTCTAGGCAGTCTCTCGAAGCGCACCTGACCCGGATGCTCTGCGGCATACGCAAACAGACTTTGGTAAAGGGCTTTCGTGCTCTTAGCCCCTCTTTCTCTTCGTGTCTCGCTCGTGTCCCGTGTATACGTACAAGAACATCGTTCCTCGAAGGGAATCGCGCACGCGGCCCTGATTATCCAGACACGAATCTTCGGAGCCTGCTCGCTTTTTCCTCCCCCCCCCCTCGCCCCCCACCTGTTTTCCTTCTCGCCCACCAAGCTCTCCCGAGATACACGTTTCCTGCCTCCGAGGCTTTCTGGAAATAACTCCTCGAAATCTTGCCAAGCTTAATCTCCATCGCATCGATTTCTCCCGATATTTATACGCCTTTCGCGAAACATTAATATTCACGACCATTCCAATTTATTTAATTAAATATTTATGCAAATTCTTCATCCTCCCGATAACGAGACGTATTTCAATGTCAGATTTTTCATTTTTTTTCTTTTAGGGCAAGATTTATTTCAATGTAATTTTCATTCATGAATGATAATAATACTATTTTTGCATTATCGTTGGGGTTGGGCATATGGAATTTCCATCGTGTTGCTAATTATGGTCTTGATGCTATCATTTTCGCTTCAAGAGAACAAAATATTTGATAATTAATCTGAATTGTTGATTAATTAACGTGTCATAGATTTTGCTCGTCAGGCACACAGCATCACCTATTGTGGTCATGTCCAAAACAGAAATATCACGGAACATTCTGATATCTCGTTTATGATGGAGAATTGATGGACGTGTATTAAAAAAAAACGTTATATGTATACACATATTCCGAGTATAAAGCTGAATGAAAATAATCCAGTCCGGGCCACACGTTACTCTTCACAATCTTTTTATCCTCCCATTTATTTCAATCTCCGTCTCCACCACAAAATGCGAATTGTTTCATCAAAAATTGCGAAGGATTCATTTCAATTTCGTCTTTTATTTAAAACGTGTTAATTTTTTTCACTCAACAATTGTTTACCTTTTGTATACGTATTCAATCATTTTTATAAGCATTTTATTTTAAAATAATGAAAGTTAGTACTTGGTCTATATTTTTATTAAGAAACACCATAAATTGTGAGATAATAATTTTTCTATATCAATTTTTTTTTCTTGAGACATTTCAGATAGTTTTTATTCTTGAGGTTGTCGTAGGTTGAATAATTATGCGTAATACTTAAAAAAACTTATATTTTTACATTTTGAAACCTTGATAAGGAAAAATGATATGAAAAAAGACGTGTTTATTAATAACACGATAGATAATTACCTAAGAAATACCTGTTAAAAAGATAACTTTCTTAGTTGCAAATTATCTCTAGAGAGAATACCATATATGTATATTTTAATAAATATCAATGAGATTAATTTTCTTATATATCTTATATTATCTTATATAATCTTATATTATAAATTGCAGCATGGAGTGCAATAAATCTGCTCAATCGCGAATGAAATCTCTTAGTTTTATCGCACGTCTAAGTTTGTGGTGTATTTTCCATGAAGGATTGACGGTGGATCTTATATCCATGGAGAAGAAATAATGATCGATGTGGTTTAGCAGTTGGAGAGAATTCTAGCGTTGATGATGGACGTATTATTAATATTCGTAGCCTAGTTACGAGACTGGGGTGGCAGGGCCGATGCCGAGGGATTATCGATCGAAGGGTAGAAGCAGGAATTCACGGAACGAGATGAACGAGGAGAAAAAATAAAGTCGTGGAGGACGGAAGACGATATGTTCGCCTGCGCTGGATCGCATCTATAACCGCTCGTCACGGCTTTCCTTTCCCGTTCACCCTTCTCTTCGTCGTGAAACACCTTTACATACCGAGAACCCCTTTATGAATTTCGATATCATTTTGTGCTTAAAAATTCCCAATTCTAGGACAACCCATATATGTTTGTCGTATATCCATATAATGTACATACTATCATATACTCGCAGTTATATAACATGTACACGAGTAAAGATATTTCCAATATAGTATATATATCCTTCAAAGGGTATCCCGATATTGATTGAGGAAAGGTGATGATAGTTGCTTCTCTTTCTCGACCTGAAGAGATTTACTTCTCTCTCGCCATACACCTTATATATACTGCTCTTACCTCCATGCAACGAAAAAGATGTAAAGAATCTTATAGCAGGAGGTATAAGGGAAATGTTCATTCTTCATATTTTTATCGTTTCTTATGTATGCCGATCATTTTGACATCACATTCCTTGAACGTTCAATAAAATTCAATCGACGATTGTGAGCCAATAGAAATTGTATACTACGTTACTTATTCTCTCTGTATATTGTCTCGGTTGCTTTATTTTTTTTATGTATTTTCTGAATGATTTCGCAAATTCGACATTTTCCTTCAATTTCGTTCTCAAGTCTTTCGAATTTCCGGTGTCAGTTATTTATTGCTGGTTTTATTAAGTCATCTCGAGGTTATAACGCAGCTTATATTCCGTTGTTTCATTATAACATCCAGCTCTTTATTACTGTCCTCCTCAAATCCTCGACGTCGACATTTTCGAAGTGATTGAAAATCTTAAGAGTGTTTCTGACATACAGTCTCTTTCAAAAATTGATAAAATCGAATAATGCTTTTATATCGACTAGAGCAACATTTTTATTGATCTGATCAAACTTATTTTGTATTTTTCGTTGATGTCGTATTATTTTAAAAATTAACAATATTTCTTAATACTTACAATTCGATAAATATTCATCAATTATAAATAAAGCGTAAGGGTAGAATACGTCTTGAAAAATTGATAAATAAATGAAAGACGAGATTCCTGCTAAAAAATAAACGTGTCTATGATAAATTTTGAAGCATTTGCAACGATTCGTGCTTTGTTTTCGATTTTTATCTATACGATGGGGTGACGGAGGAAAAAGGTAGCGAAAAATATTTTCCTGAAAGTTTCGCAAGAAATGCGGTGAATTTTTCAACGCATCGAATGCATCGCAGAAGAGAAAGAACCCCTGGAGAGTTGGACCGAGAAGAGCATCAGAAAGAAATCATGAATTTTTTCAGCTCGAAAAATATAATGGACAAGGATGAGCGAGATGAAAAAAAAACTCGACTTCTCACATTCGAACTCCGCGCAATTATTCACGACGAGAGATAGCAGTCGCAGAATTTTCTTCAGTGAGATAAAAAATAAATAAACGTCACTCTTTCCCATTTGTTCACAATTCAAGAAAACGTTGAACGTAAGGGAGAGCAGCGAATAAACTTTTTTCCTTTTTTTTTTACAATTACTCAGCACCAAGAGTCTCGAGACAATTTTTCCAGACACGAGCACTGTCGCTGCATCGACGATTTTCACTCAGTGAAAATTTCTGCTTTGCATAATAATTTGAGAGGAAGAAGTGGGATAAAACGAGAGTTATCGGAATTTGAAAATTTCATTCCGCCAAACTTTTTTCGTGCGTTATTTTCATAGAAAATAGGTGCACCGTGGGATAGAGCAGCATGTAGGGACGAAAAAAATTTTATCGCGTTTCGCTTATTTCGAGAATGAATAAATTTTGACGAAATTTCCCGTTGTTTCATTCGCCGAAAAGTTATGATGGAATTCTCGAAGGAGCTTCACCGCGAAAGACAGAATGATTTCGTCAGAAATATTTCATCTGGACGATATATTTTCAGAGGTCGCATCGGGTTATCTTCCACAGCCACAATTTATCTTCCAAGGCGACCGAGGAGAATGCGAAAATAAATTTCAATTGGGATAGAAAACGATGTATGATCCATCTTGATTAGGGCTCAAAGGAACGAAATTTTTCTTTGAGCTCCAACTCCAGCTTTTTGGATTATTTTCTCTTTTATTGTGGATGCAATAGTGCAGTAGCCGCACGAGAGATTCACGAGCACAATCAGCGCCCCGCCCGCTAAGAAACCATTTTAAATCGAGAGAAAATCTCTCTTTCCCCGCTCAATTTTTTCATCCCGCACGTAGAATGTTTTCTTGCGATAAGAAAACCATGAATCAGATTTTGTATTTTCAACTCCATTATATTCTTCAACCTCCAAACTTTCTCATATCTTCAAATAATTATTTATTTAAGGAAGGTCCTGTGATATATAGTCCAAATTTAAATTTTTATTAAAATTAAAATCGTATAAAAATTAAAATTTTATGCAAATCCATGATCCGATTTTTATCGTGCACTGATATAAATTCATCGCAGACACTCTCTTACTATTCAGAATGTCAATTAAATACTTAAAAATGATCGCCATTGACAGTTTTTTTTACATATGAAAATATATCTAATAGAAAAAGTTTTAATGTAAAAGTATTTTAAAGTCGACCGTGTAAGATATACATATTTCAAAATATAAGCCGAATGTTCCACGCGAAGAATCGTTAAAAAACAAACGGCGAGGGCTGAAGTTCACCAAGCAGTGAGAATACACAAGTCTTACGCAAGAAGCCTCATAAAACTATTATCCCGCGAGTGAAGAAAAATAGTTGGAAGCGTGGAATGTGGAGGAAGTAATTTCAGCGGAACATTTCCGGAGTGGAAAACTTGGAAAGTCCACTCCGCGGATGAGAGAAAAGTCCGAAGTGGAGAGCGATCGAGTGAACTTAAGAATTCAAGTGATTCCCAATATTCATATAAGAAAAAAAAAACAGGCGGAAATAAACTGCGTCTCCGAAAATATTTCCTTGAGTGTTTCACGCCAACTTTTTTTTATTTTTCTTCTCATGTTTGCCTCATTCATTTTTCTTCCTCGTTTCCTGTTCCCCAGTGTGTTTCGCGACTGGGAAAACGAAATTAAGCCCTTCTGCGACATTAAGGTTCCTCGCATCAGGGAAGCAGTGAGAAACGAGAATTGGATGTGAGCTGACACACGAGACAGTTATTTTTTTCTTTTCTTCTGATGCTTTTTCCTTTTTGCCCGAGAACAGAAAACGGAATGGCGACCGGGATAACTTGTTAGAATTTGTTTGCTCTCGCCGGAGCGCCGTGTATTGTTTCCGAGGGTTGATTTTATCCGCGTCGATCGGCAAAATAAGGGTGACGGCGAGGCCAAAGGCGAGGGGTGAACCAAAATCAAACCTCCATCAGGAAAGAGAAACAAGCTCTCGCGTTATATCTTTACATAGAAATTCTCCTACATTCTCCTCGCAATTTCGGCAACCTGTTGACGTCCGCTTTCTCTCTGGTTTAAAAAATACTTTTAATTCATTCGCAAAAACAATTTTTTAAAAGATTTTTTTTTATAATTGTAAATATAACAAATAAGATTTTTTTAATGAATTCATAGTTATTCTTATAGGGATTATATAATCAATCAATATAATCAATTTTCAGTATAACTATTTTATACTGAAAATTCTTTAAAAACCGCTTCCTCTAAAATTTCAAAAAACTAGACTATATCTTGCTTGCAACAAATTGGACTCGCATAAAATTCGCTTAATAAATAGAAAACGCTTATAAAATTTGTTGAAATTTAGAACATCAATTGTTTGAATAATTTAGAATTCGAATTAAAAATTTGGAATTTAGTTATCAAATAAATTTCATGAAGAATAATTAAACCTTAAAAATATTCGGTATTCTGAAAGAGAATATTATAGAAACGAAAATTTTGCAAGCGCGTCACTCGAATGAACTCCGCAAAAAACTATATTTGAAGAAGTTTCGTAACTGATGTGCATCTCGATCCGCGTGTCGACTCCGAAAGTCTCGTCATAGAAAATTCCAGTTTATTAGAGAGATTTTGATTAATTGACGGTTTATGTGGCAAATACTCGGGCGAGCTTGGCAACTCGCGACGCGATGCAAGACGACCGCGATCCTGCGCTTCATATCGCTCTCGAAAATTGCAGCTCGTTGAAGATTTTGGGGAAAACGTTAATTCCTCGAGAAATTAATTTCCGCGCTTGCATATATAGAGACTCTTGTCTACATTTTCTGCCTATTCCGCTCTTCTTATATGAAAATTTATATCAGGATAAATCACGGTGTCACCTTTATATTTTCTTTGTTTAAAAATAGACGATAACTCCATTAACATGCACAAATTATAATATTAGAATTTTTAATCATATAAAATGATAACAATATGCTAATAAATTTCAAACTGAATATACATTTTTAATCAAATGAAATATAATATTTATAAAATATATTTCGATAATATGATTTTTATAATATCATTGTAACTATTTCTTTAATATAGTAAAAACGTACCACATATAATTTTCTCTTATAGTGCGTTTGACGAAAAATGTATCCTTCCCCATTTGAAACTTATTATTTATTCGATTCGGGGATATAGTAGTAAGACAAAATATAAAATAATATTATATTTGTATATAAATAAGATATACGTAAAAAGGGAAAATGATAAAAGGAGTTACAGGGATCAAGCTCTCAAATCTTTTTTTTAAGGACGAAAAAGGGAATAAAGAGAAAAAAAGAAATGATGCGAAGAGGCTTTTGATGGAGAAAGAACGGCAGCCGAAGATGTAATAAAATACATAAGAAATAAAAGACACGAGAGTATAAAGAAGATTTCATCACCATCGAGTGCGTCTACTTTACGATCTGCTCCGGGTGAGAGAAATAAAGAGAGAGGGAGAGATGAGGAAAAGAAGGATCGAGTTGTATCATATCACCCTCGAATACCCTTGCGGAACATTTTCATGAAGAATGTCAGAGATGGGCAAAAAAGGGTGAATGTACCGTTCTAAGGATTTTGATATCTCATCCAATTTCTTCCCTGCATGGATAATACCGGAGATCCTATCCTCGAGGATAAAATTATGTCAGGACGATCTCTCGGGGACAGTCCTCCGTGTCTCGTCAGTCATTATCCACCCTCTCCGAATAAATATTTATCCGAAATAAGGATCAACGGGATATCTTGGATGAAAAAAAGTATATTTGCGAACCATTTTGTTCAGCTCTTGACGATTTTCGTGCCGAAGATGGAGAGATCGGAGTAAAGAGCTTACTTTCGAGTCCCCTCAAGGAGGGATTCAAAAAAAATGTAACATTTTTATTACTATGCTATTTTTAATATTTTGCAGTGAATTAACAAATTTTTGAGAATGTTATTGCTATGATGTAATTTTGGCGTTATTTCGTTATCCAATGGCAAAAAGAACTTTGAACAAAAACGAGAATAACTGTTCGGGAAGTTGGAAAGAGTGAGTGAAGGGAGAAGAAAAAAAAGGAGGAAAGGGGAAAACAGGAGATTGGAAAAAGAAGCAGGAAGTTCAATATCGTTGGCGAGTAGCATCGATGCGAGATTTATATGGTTGAGGATATTTTCGAGTTCGTTGTACACACTCGGTCCGCCAAGAACAGTGGGGTCCTTGAGAAACGTGGAGCATCGCACTTGTGCGAGATTTCGAGCCCTTTGCCGACAACCGAACGACACGCGAAAAATACTCTCAATCCCGGAAAAAAGAGAGCTCGAAATTGTGCGCCCCGGATTTACTTTTCCTCCATACGTTTCTGCGATTTTTTTTTCTCTCTCTCCTCGAGAAGGGAAACAAATGAGAATAACGCGAAAAAATAAGGAAGCGAACGGATATATATCGAACAGTGTCCGTGTCAGGACGACGTCTCGACGTCAAACAACGTTTGCAATGGGTTCCCGACGACGAGAATATACAAATATTGATTGTACCAACAGAAAAGCTTCCCGGTGTCTCTTTCCTTGCTCCAAAACTATATATCTATACTATTGAAAAAAAAATGAGAGTTTACGAGAATAAATTTTCAGTGAGAATCGCTCAAAGTCAAAAGTTTGACATTTTCCCATTTGGCTTCATTTATTGTCGTAATCATTTTAATCAAACAAATATATTGAGTTTGCTTATTCATAATCATTATTTCATTAATGATTTTAGAATATTAATATGTTTCATCTATCAAATTCATTTAATTAAGACGAAAGCTTCAATTGGAACGAGAACATCGGACGAGGTTACTGCATGTTTGCTCTAGTGGAGGGAATCACTTAAGCGTATTAAGCTGGAAGGAGTACAAAGGTGATTGTCATGAGGCTTCGAAATATTCCTTTATCCAAGCGATCCCTCGGAGAATCAGGATGTAATTAATAGAAGCTGCAAACGACGTTCCATCGTTGTTCTCTGGTTAGAGTGATTGAAAAAATGTTGCGAGATTAAACTTCGATTTCGATTTTAAGTTTTATTTCATTTTTCGATACATTTTTTCTCAAAACTTTATCTTGGATCGAATGAACTGCGAAGAGTATATATACGAGATAATAATTCATGCCGATCGTTATCGAGAGAGTACACAGCCTTTTTTTATTGTTCAGGCACTTTTCGCCGGGATATACGATCACGAGAGAGCAGAAAATTCATCGGAACTACCGTGTCGGCCTACAGATCTCATATTTCACTAAAAGTTTTCCTATATACAACTCGATATTGCAGTCAATCGATGACTCACTTCACTTTTGGCTTTCTAACAGTTCCATGAAATTACGAGCTAAAAATGGTCAACATTTTTCTCGATGAACCTTCGCATCTGTCGTGCATTTTTACGTCCACGAAACAAAATTCGGAATGTATTTTTCTTTATCAAATTTAAATTACTAAATTTTGTTCTTTCGGAATGTATATGAAAAATTTGTTTATCAAATTTAAAATTTAGTTGCTAAAACCCTGAATTCTTCAAATGTTAACATGTTGTTTCATTTGGAAAATTTATTATGTACATTCAGTCCAAATATAATGAAGAAACAGTGATTTTATTATCAAATTTACTTCATATGTTTGATATGCGTTTTTCATGATAAAATTTACACATATGAATTATTATATTGTCGCATATTTACTCAGGGCCTAAGTCATATTTTTTGTGTGGATTTTAAAACTGAGAATTGTTTCAACCATCTTTTTGCAGACGTCCTTGATACGCGATCGTCGAATTGAATTTTGGTTTATCAATGAAGAATACGAAGATGGTTAAAAATCTGTATAAAAACGAATTGATGAAGAAAACGATCATATTTTTATCTCGCATCAATATTCTCGCTTATTTCGAGGCGCAAAATCTTATTTCGAGTATCGAGACCGAAATCTCTATTATTCCCTCATTTCGTTCAACGTTCGATGGCTTGTGCGTTGAAACGTGGAATACGAAAAAATTCCAAACTTTCGCGGACCCGTTACTGTCGCTTCAGCCTATCGATTTTCAGTGCGATTCGCTCACTTCGTCGAACCAGTATGACTCGCCGAACGACACAATGGATGTTCTCCGCGCACATCAGCAGAGCCTTATACATACGCTCATCCTCTAAATTATTATATCTCCCGCAAAATATTGCCCTCAAATTTTCCAGAAACACGATAAATTTCGTCTTTCTCGTTCTTAATACTTCGGGAATATGTTTTTTCGATATTCTACATTACCTTTTTATGTAAAAATCAATACTCACGATTTTCAGAACACACTGTGACATACGAAACACGCAGTCATTCGAGAATTCTTCAAACTGCCAGCATCAAACTTTTTTCCACCCATTTTTTTTAACTTTCATATTATTTTTATAAACGTATATTACTTTAACATTAGATTTTATAATGCAAAATAACATAATAGTCTGCTGAAAATAAATACTACATATTAAATTCCACAACTTTTTTTTTCAAACTTTATAAGAAAATTTAAAAATAGCCAAATTCAGAATTAATGGAATAAAATCTGTTATTTAGTCAGAAGCACGAAAGTCTTGATATTTTGGGAAGTATTATATCCATCGGTGATACAGACGCGTATCGTCGATACAAAAGTGGTTTCTCACGGATATTGGTTGTGCATGTACACAGAATTTGGAAAAATCGAGTTCCCGGAGCGTGACTCGACTGGCACCGGGTGCATCTGGTATTCCGTCCTCGCCACGCTCGGATTATCGTTGACCCCATCCCTCCCCCCGATCCCAATATTGCGAAATTTTTCAGACGAATTCGAAATAAGAATACATGCATATCGAAAATACATATACGAAATGCCAAGTGCATCGATAAGCATTTATGATTTTTATGATAATAATAATAAAAATTCGATCTCGTACATTATATGAGATATGTAATTTTGAGGAGATTCGTGCAAATCTGCTAGTATGCAAAAATTGCAAGTTTAGAATTCGTAATTTTATGCATCAGTGTTATAAAAAATGTGTATACAGGGCACGCTCTTAATAGGGCCGCTCACAGTTTCTTATTCCCCCACTCAAAGCCAAAAAACTGATTTTTGCACCATTTTTTTCAATTTTTCAATATGAATTCTTGAATTAGCGCCCCGAATAAGTATAGCATTTTCGTCATCTGCGGGACATTTCTTTCTTATATAAAATTATATTATAAATATACTATATATTATATATTTTAAAAAAACGACTCGCCAAGAGCGACCAAAGTTGGCCAACTTTCACGCAGCAAAAAGTCATAAAATTATAAATCTCTATAAATGCTGAATTTTGCCAAAAAATTTTGAACAATCATATATCATCGTGTACTATCTTAAAAGGAACTTTTTACGTAATTATTTATGAAAAAATAGCGTTTGCAAAAAAAAATTTGCGTTTGCAAATCTGATGACTTGATTATCTAGTTTATAGCAGTTAGTCTCTTTCCCCCCCCTCTCTTCTTCATTTGACGAGTTGCTGCGCGAATTTTATGATATTTCGATATAGTCTAATTTGCCTCAATGTTCAAGCAGCCCCACCCTATCCTACCTTTTTCGATAAAGGAGAAAAATTGAGGAAAGAGTATTTTAATATAATAGAAATAAATTGTGAAAAATGACGTGGTCTTTGGAAGTTATTCTCTTTTTCCTTGAACGAATTCAAGCATCCTGGCAAACCCTTCCGGGTCGAGACCGCGAACATTCTGTGCAAACAGATCGGCCTCTTTTTTCATCAGCGCTGTGTACTGTTGTTCCCTCGGTCGCTGCTTCGCACTCACTTTTCTCCGAGAGAGAAAAAGCGGCGATACACAAAGTCCCTAATGGGTATCTCGCCACTTACAGTCCGAGCGCCGTGTCTGCCGAGTCGATCGATCAATAAAAGAACGACAGCCAGCAAAAGCGGAAGCAGAGAGAGCGACGAATGCGACCTGGCGAAGTAGAGACGATGAATCGCGCTCTCGATTCACTTTATCACCAACTCGCGCAACTCCTCGCCTTTTAAGCCTTAAAAATGTAATCTCGCTGAAATACACGATAAAATACAACTCCGAAACAAAAAAAATGTCGAAAATTCCGAGTGTGTAATAAGTACAATAACAAATTACATACTAATATAATAATAAAAATTTCTTAATATTTCAAGAATTTAACTCGTTTTCTCGAACTCTTTTTGCCTGCTTTTGTGCCAATGGTGAAAAGAAAAATAATCCAATCTGATTTCACGCCGGATACGCGAAGTATCGGAGCAGCGGCCTCACGAGGTATCGGAATCGAAACTTCGCGGAGGTGATGGAGAGAAGCGGAAAAGCCGTAAATCGGAAATGAAAGCTCTATGCGTCGTTGCGGGATATGTCACGTATGCAGACATGCACAGACCCTGTTCTCCGCCGCATATAAATATCGCTCGTACACTTATCTCGGAATTCAGTATAGTACATGCGCAGGCAAGAGCTTATTTTTAGAATCGTCTATCCATCGTTGATTTTTTTTTTTTATATTTGCTAACAAAGAGAAACGAAAACAAGTCGTCTGTTTAACGAAAACTAGAAAACTTCATTGTTTTTCAATTGTTCTATATACAACGACTCTCTTTATTTCTCTTCTCTTATACTTCTTCCATCTTCAACAGAATTTTTCTTTACTTCCACCCTTTTTTTTCTGTGCAATCGGTTAAATACTTTTCTCAACGCAGCATTTTATTTTTTTTACTGTTATTTTTTTATCACGAATTTTGCTTATTATCGAGATTGTAATATATATATTTAAAAGAATTCTTCTACACCTTAGGTTACACGCCGATGAACTTATTGATAGACTTCCATGTTGAAAGCCTTAGTTGGCTCAACGTGTACAGGCAGCAAGTTACTAAGTTGGTTACTGGCCTATGATGACCTATAAGCTGACCTTAGCTGGGCCAATATATAGTAGCAGCGTTAAGGATATTGTATTCAAAATCGAAAATGATGGAAGATTTTTGAAAATTTTACCTATTAAATTAAGTAAAATTTGCAATAAATTGCAAAAACTCCATATTAAGATGCAAACGATTCGCAAACAACTTCGTATGGGAGAAAAATGTAAAACTTTTGATTTTTTACATTAGGACAGAACACCCTTGCATCATTGTCAATCCAAAGTTATCCTTGGATCACCTTAAACAATCCTATTTGGAAAAGTTTCAGACGCGGGGGATGTAAAAAGAAAAGTGATCGAAGAGTCTTTTATCTGATAACTTTTTTATTGCGAGTTTATTGCAAGGTGAAAACAAGATGCGAAATATATATTTGTGCAGGATAAGTATAGGGATTCGATGATGTGAAGGTGCATTGGAAGCGATTATGAGGAGGAAGCCATAGAAATCGGTGGTTCGGTGAACTGGCGAGAGTTGGAAGGAATCTTGGGTCAGGAGCTCGGTTCGTTGATCCAGACAATGTCTTGGCTCGTTTCCGCTGAACGAGCGGTATCTCCTGTACACAGTATGGTTTGGAAGTATATATAACGTGTGCAGAGCACGGGGGCAGCAGAGTCGTAACGAGGGCTCGTACGCTCGTAACCGGAGGGATCCCGAGTCTCGCTCGATCTTTATGTCTTCCCGTTATCTGGCCATCTGGCGAGCTTCGCCCGAGCTTTGATTAACTTTGTTCCTCAAACTTGTCCGGGACACGGATCGCGAAACGTTTAGCCGGCGAAGACAAGCTCCTGGGCGTGTTCCTCGAGAGTTTCCTCCTTGGGTAGTGTGCCCCGGTCCCGTTGTACAGCGCGCGAGGTGTCTGCCAGGACGACTGCAATCTTGATGAGAAGAGGTATTTCGCCGCACCCGGACGCAATACGCTTTCCGCCCACTTTGAGGACTAAGGTCAAACGCGAACCTTACACACGACCTCCGACCAATCACGAGACACATTTACCTTTCCTCTGTGCATTATCCACCGACCTGGAATTCCTACTATATTCTATTATTGTTAAAACAACTTCAAAGCGTTCGCTTTGCACTGTAACCATAGCTGGTAAAACCACCGAAGAAGCGAGAAATCGATATTTAGCCTTATTACATCATTTATTCTATCCTCCCAGTCAAAATTTAATTCTCTCTTGTATTGTTATACAGTTATTATTAAGGTGTATAATTAACAAGGATATCTCTTCGCGAAACCTAGCATTTATTACAATTAGTTAAGGTGGTTGGTCTGTGACGGTTTAATCCAAAAGTTTCTCCTGTATTGATGACATTTTTCTGACGTTCACAGTGCTTCGAGAGATTAAGTTTATTAAGAAAAGTTGGTTGCAAATTGATTTGAGGACAACGTACTCTGAATTCAAAGTTATCCAAGGTCAGAAAATCTAGATATACTTGGGGTATAATTAACAAATTTTTTACGATATATTTATTTAAAAAATAAAAGTTTTTCTTTTGTGTTATATAAAACGCTTTGCAAAATTTTAGGAGACTTCACCGTCTAGAATTCGAGATATTTATTGTTGAAAATTGTAGTTCAAACACATGCCCTTATGGATAGTGTATGGAAAAACGTTGTATTTGTCATTAAATATCTCAACAAAATCTATCGACACTTATTTTGCAGACCAACCATCTTAATGTATTAAGACGTCGTCCAACTTTTTTGTAATTTATCCTTCATTTACATATTCTCGATCTCATAATGAACCATTAGCTTTATATCGCTGATAATAATTATTGAAATATTCAACAAGTATAAAATTTTTATACATTTTTCGTTTTTCTACTCTGTTGGTTTTATTTTGTTTCGAGAGTGATACTTTTTAAATTATTTTTATATTGTTGCAAAAATAGGCTTTAATTTCTGTGATAGTTTGCAAGAATGTTTAACAAATTCTCTCTGTTACTTATATTGCTCATTTACACAATTATATATACATTTCGAAAACTACAAACTTCCTATAACACTTTGTTTGACAAATTTTATACAAACTATTCTCTTAAATATTATCAAATTTCGCATAAATTTTTGTTCTATAGCAAATATATCCATGCATTATGAAATTATTGTTTAAATCCGACAATTGGGAGTGTACAAAATTATAGATTCTTTTTATACATTTGATAAAAAAAAATTGCACTGACCTCTTAATTTTTTTTCTTGAAATTACAGTGCAGCGTTCACACGGTGAGATGCTTCGCGGGTGGTCCCCGGAAGAGCAACGAGTCGCAGTGTCCGATACTGCAGAAGAGCGAGAAAGCGGTGACGGGCTCGTCGGGAATGGCGAGCCTGACGCCGACGAACAAGTCGTCGATGGTTCGAAACCACGCGAACAGCGTCGCGAGTTCGCCACACCAGAAGAAGCTGAGGTTCCAGCTGGCGAAGGAGCGAAAGGCGAGCACGACGCTCGGAATAATAATGAGCGCGTTCACGGTATGTTGGCTGCCATTTTTCGTTCTAGCGCTGGTCAGGCCGTTTTTGAGCGACCAGAAGGCGATACCCTCGTCGCTCTCGAGCCTCTTCCTCTGGCTCGGTTACTGCAACAGCCTCTTCAACCCGATTATCTACGCGACGCTAAACCGCGACTTCCGCAAGCCCTTCCGCGAGATTCTTTACTTCCGGTGCGGCAATCTCAACAACATGATGAGAGAAGAGTTTTATCAGAGTCAATACGGCGATCCTGTTAACAATTACGTAATAAGGTCGACCGAGCACGAAGCCGGGGATCGGCTCGAGAACCACGGCCACCCCGGGCGCGAGTCCATCGACGCCGCTGGCAATCCCGCGAACGAGAGCTTCCTATGATCCACGTGAAACGGTCCGTCTGAACCTCGCGAGCTTCTCTATCTCACCATTCGATCCAGTCGATGAACTTTCCCATTCGAACTTTCCTTTCGAAGCTGACTATTTTTTACGTATACTATATATAGTATATATATATATATATTTTATGTCGAACTCTATTCAAAGTTAGAGCTAATTTTTCCAGCTTCTATAGAATCTGAGCTTCTTCTCGCCGGTAAGAAGAGAGAAACGTTTATCTCGGAGCGCCTCGAGAGAAAGCCTCCGCGATTCAATTCGGAGGATTTGACTCGAGAGAGTCGGGACTTCGAGCGAACACGCGGCGGGAGAGAAGAAACATTTTGATCGAAAGCTTCGGGGAAAAGTTTCCCAAAGGCCTCTTTCTCTGTACAAATAATCTATACATATGTACATGTCAAATTGAAGGGGAAAAAGAATCACGAATTTTCGTGAATCGCGAATCGGAAGTGAATGTCCTCGGAACGGAAACGCGTACCCGGCGTCTCACGTGGCAATAATTATTAGAGAACGGTGAACGAGCGATAAAACGAGATAGGGAGGAAAAGAGCAAAAATCCCGACGGTCAATTGCATTTTATTTTTATTTTAATATATTCTTCGTTTTTCTTCTCATCTTCTCATCTCGTGCTTCAATTCTCCGGTCCCCGGAATCTTTTTCTCGCGCGTAAAAAAATTGTGCCTCGTGGCTGAAAAAAAACGTGGCGAGGTCCATCGATCGTCCGCGAATTAAATTCCGAGCCGGTCGGATAGTCGCCGAAAGAGTAATCCGTCGTCAAAACTAGCGCGAAACATTGAGACGGTTGAACACGCACATACGAAACCGATAATAGCGAGAGCGCTGCTCGAGCATGAAATATTCATGATGGGAAAAACGAAATGGGCCACTCTGTATGCGTCCGCAGGCTCTCGGAATTTTCCCTCAACTCCTTCTTTTGTCGTTGTAACACGTTTTTTTTTGTGAACAAAAATGAAAGATAAAAACGATTAAAGGATAGCGAAGATAGAGGGAGAGCGTTTGAAAAAAAAATATATTTAAAAACCGGAGTGCGTCGCGACGGCAGAGAATAGAGAGGAAAAGAGCAGAGTGGTTGTACTGAAAAGCTGGGGCATGTCTGCGAGCCTTTACCGAGGCTAAAGAAGCGTGAAAAGCTGCTGGAATTGATTAATCGCATCGGGACGAGACAAGAGCAAGACTCTATCGCGTAGATGGTGGTTATCGTTCACAATACGTGCAATGAATATAAAAATTATTAACGACGTAATTGAGCGAGTAAGCGGATATTGAGAAGCAAAAAAGAACTGATACTTATATACGGAAATATGTAAAAAATTAATCGAAGAAGGGAAAATGCCCGTATCGATGGGAATTGTAATTGAAAAATAAAACGAGGACAATCGTCTCTCGATACGAAATAAAGGTTAAAAATGGCAGTTAAGCTAGTTCGATCATCAAGGCAGATCCACTCGTGCAGAAGAATATATTCGATTTTTTTTTTTTTAGCAAAATTGACTGTTTCATTTTTCAATAAAAGATTTTTAAAGTCGAGCTTTTTTGTTAATTACGCAAACAGGCGAGAACTGCTGACTGGAAGTTTAATTTTACGACGCTTTTGTTCATGTGACGTCATTTGAAAACTGAAATTTGATAGATACAAAAAATCTGAAAATTCTACTTCACCGAGAAAATGAAAAACAATAGAAATAATCATAAAATGAATATGATTTTTTAATACAAAAATAATATAAATGCTTCTTTTGAGTCACGACGCGTGAAAGAGAATCGACATGGCGAAAGAATAATGTGAAAAAAGGGAGAGACGAAATAATACGGCGTTACTATTTTTTTCGCTCGATTGTTTATGGATAAAACAAAGTTTTCCAAATTGACGAGAAAGACTGTCGGAATAATATTTTCATGGATCAATTTGCTTTGGTTTTTTAACGAGAGCCTCGCGTAATGATGGGTCTGGATGGATCGATAATTCTCGGTGCTCATATAAGCGCACGTGTACCTTTGTAAACGAGGCTGTAATTCAAGCTCGATTTTCCAAGGAACGCCATTAAAAATCGCTCGCAGTTACGTCGTGTGGACTTGGCCATAAATTTCCCTCACCGCCAAGCCAAATAAGAATAATTGAAAAGAAAAATTCAAGGATCCCTCGTACTTCGTCGTTGAAAAATATATAATTTGTCGTAAAAATCGCCAAAGAATTCACACTCTTCGCATATTCAAAGTTTTTACAAAAACTGAAAATTATTTTTAACCCGGTGACGAATGAAGTTATAAAAACGTATTTTTGACTCGTATATATTTTAAAATAATTTTTCCTCGGTCGAGATGCCAGGGTCAAGCGAGGGATCGAAATCCGAGGAACCCTCCCGAGAGTTAATCTTTCTCCTGTTTTTCCGAAGGGTGGATAAATTCGGGAAGGGAGAACGATCGTTTGAAAGGCCTAGATGAAAGACAATGATCGCGTGTTATCACTGCTAAGCTGAAGAGACTTAACGAATTACTCGAAATAAATAAAGCTCAAAAACCGTAATTAGAAAACCAAAAAATCATGTAGACGTGTAATTGCGTGTAATAGCGGGAATAAATTTGTGTAGAGATTCATTGTAAGCGAAAAATAAAATAAAATTCATCTTTGCGGAGGGAGCTCGAAGAAAGTTGTGTTGTAAAGAAATCTGTGAATCCGATATCGACGAAATATCTGTCCAAAAAATATAATCTAGATCGAAGCAAAATCGGAGAATTATGCATGGAGCGAGAATAATAAATTGAAATAATGTGCGTTTCTCTGTCCAGCTCCGCGCGATCGCGCCGAGACATATGTGTATTATAAATATTTAGAAAAAGATAAAGAAATTATGATTAACTACGATATATACGTACTGTGATATAAGTAGATGATGATATGGTGTGTTTGGAGAAAAAATGAGGAAAGAGAAGAAAAAAAGAGCAACGGGTGTGTCTGAAAGCGCGAATGTTTGAGAAATAAAAAAAAGAAGATTTTCCTCGCTCGCATTGGTCGTTTCGATTTTCGTCGAGGAAATGAATTTTCGTAATGAAATTGAAACAATCGTTGTCACGACAATTCATTTTCGTCTAAGTACTGAACTTCGCCTTTTTTTTCGTAGTCCGTGTGACTGACAATGAGAGATTAATTATTTAATTAATCTAGATATGAGTATAAATACATGAATATACGGTATAAATATATTTAGAGTAACTGTCAAGCTATGCGCGCTCATCGCATTTTTATGATGTATCCGTGGGCAGGGAGGCATTGAAATTTCAAATCTTTTCGTTTGCATACACGTGCGATTCGCAGACTCTGAGAAAAAAAGGGGATAGAGTTTCCTTTATTTCGAGCATTTTTTTATACGAACGTATCTCTGTAAAAACAAAAAACATTGCAAAAAGAAAAAGATTCAACGCAGGCGTGTACAAAAGACAAAACCGAGAAACTCACCGTCTCTTCACTATCAAAATGTATCGATTATGCATATATAGGATATACCGTGCGATCCTCGTTTTCCAATGTAAAACAAAAAGCGACACGAAATTTGCATCGTTGGAAAACGACGAAAAAAAAAACTTTTCCTCTCATACACCATTTTCTAATATTTCTTTCGACAAAGCATTTTTCAAACTCTATACTCCTCGAACATTTTGCAATTATATATCTTTTCAAAAATTCTTCTTTTTTTAAACTCGGAATAAAATAAAAGAATGAAGCATTTTTTTTCTTTTCGCTCGATAGCAACGTTGCAAACTTCGGAATAAAACGTATAACGGAGGAAAGGATGAGAGAGAGCTTCGAATTTGGACCAGTTCCTACGACGATTGTAAAAAAAATCAACGAAGGAATGAAATCAATGAGGGAAAGGAATGTAAAAATTAAAACAAAGACGTATCATGGCCAGACAATCTTAGACGTTACACAGTCACTGAATAATAGTAAATGAAACAAATTATCTAAGCGAAAACAAATTGTATTTATTTATCAAATTATCGCCATAATCATTGTATTACTGTTATTAGTGAATACTTTTTAAGGTAAGTAAATGTATTTATTATACTTTGAGAAATTTATAAAAATAAGAAGTTCTTTTTTAAAGTTCTATATAACTAAATTAAATTGCATTGACAGAGTAAAAAAAACATAATTCGTTCACGATTCATCGCCTACTCCATTTTTCATTTTAAAAAATCAGATAAAGAAGTGTATATAATTGCGGTGTGTCAGGAAAAAAAAAGAAAAAAAATGGCAGGATCGGAAAATAAAAGGGATCGCGGGTAGGCGTAGAAAGGCGGCCGCGTATTTCCGGTTGCACTTTCTCGTCGAGTTTCCTGTAACGTCGACAAAGAGAGAAAAAAAATGGAAAAAAGAGCGCAGCTGGCGAATCACCCTCGGGTTGTTCGCTTCGCCCAAGTGATAAGAGAGAAACGCGTCCAACGTTTCTGCGCGGTGTGGAACTCGCCCCTCGAGAGCCACGTCAGAGACGAGCAGGTAAGAACTCGCGGAGCGCGCGCACACACGAGAAATTGAGCCTCGCAACAAGCTTTGAAGCGCTTAACGAGTTTTGCCTCGACCGAATTAGAAAATTAATGGCCCTGGCTACGGTGAGGAGGAAAATTGTGAACGATCGCGCCCAAAGTCGGATTGTCACGGTTTTTGCTTCACCTGCTGTCCAATTAACTCATGATGCTTTTCTCATTCCCAAAATTCGGACCAAACATATCTATCAAAAACTATTCGTTACATTTATATAAAAGTAAAAAGTTCCTTTAAACTCGCATTTGCACATTTTTTCTATAACAAAATTGAATTGAAAAATTGACAAAAGCAGACCTCGAAAATTGCAAATTTCAAAAACTACTCGTGTAACATAAATAAATATTATAAAGTTTAACAAAAAAAATGACTGCAATAAACTCGTTTGCTGTTTTTTTTTAATTTAATAATTTCAATTATCAAATATCGTCGTAAAACGAAATTGCTCGTGATGACAATTGCGTTAATAATTTATTGAGAAAAATGCATCGAGGATGCGATGAAATATCTCGAGTGTCCAACGTCGATAAATTGGAAGTGCTCGATTTTAGTGTTATCGGACGAATAGTTCGTGTGCAAAATAGCAACAATTATAGCGAGTGTCGTTTGTCAGCCAGATGTAATCGCTCGAACATGAAATTCATAGTTTATGTACACACGTTGAGTGCACCCGGGAGAAGCAGAATTTTGGTGATACAATGCGCTCGTGCTAAAAGAGAGTGAGAGAGTAATAAATAGACGATGACAGAGATGGAAAGGTCCAATCAACAACGCTACTGCGACAATTGCATAAATTTTGATACAGTGTGTACTGCATTTTTTAACTACAATGCAATTACTAAGAGATGCCAACGAATTCGTTCGCAGATACATATATCAAACGTCAATATTAGAATAAGCTTTTTTCCACTTTTCTATAAAATGCCTTTCTAAAAAAAAATATCACCAGCTTTTTTTTTATTTTAATTTTAAACATTTCTCCAAACAGTAGAAATATATATTTGCTGAATAAATAAAACGGTGAGCTCTTTTGTCGATCGAGAATGTATTTTGTATATTCATTTCGACGACAAACAGAGAGACGAATGAATTATTGAAAAACAGAAGGTGCGTGGTCGAAATTTCGAGACTCGTGCATCCGAGGATTTCGATCTGAAACACAAAGTTTGAATATTTACACGTGCTCGGTAACGAGCAAATAAAATTGTCCAACTTGGTGCAAAACTTGGAGGGAGAAGAGCACATGGGACGCACACCCTCTTGCTTTTCCTTTCAAGACGACTGACCTAAATTTCACTTTCAGTCGTTATTGCACCTTCGCTCAGAAGGGTGTGGTTTATTGTCTCGCGTGCATCTTATATATTCCATCTGGAGCCTTAGAATCGCTTTTTCTCCCATTAAGCATAGTATATTATACGCTTCTGCAATATTCCAAATTCGAAAAGACTATTCCATTGCAATTTTCCTGCAGGAGCATTTCTTATAATTACATGAACAATGTATTTACCTTTCCACTTACCGAAATGAGATATTTCCGAGAGGAAAATATTATATATGTTGCGGATATAAAAGAAGCAAGAGAATAAGCCTCGTAAAAAAATACGATAATAAGTTTCCGCTATAGTCGAAAAGACAAACTCCGATATTTCTGGAAAAAAAAGGGGATACATTAAACACACCGTGTTTTGAGATACGGCGGTTGAGAAAGGATAAGAGCAGAAACTTTGTCTCTGGAATCTCGGTAAGAGCTCCATTTTATCGGAGGCAATTGGAGATCGGTACTTGTCGTTGTTGGGACTCTCGGCGATTGACGATGAGAGCCCGGGGGGCTCCGAGAGATTTGGCTCGATCTGACGTATTGAGAACGGACGAGGGCAGAATTTTCGAGTACGCCTTTTACCGGCGATATATATCGACATTAAAACGTATTTCCGGAGCTTGCTTTACAGCGAGTTCGTAATAAGAGATTTTAGCGTGAGTTTTGGTGTGCGAGGGAGTATATATATTCGCGACTCGTACAATGTTTCGAAACCTCGACGGATTTGCCTCGGTCTCGTTTCTCCTCCTTCGGATCTATTCATATCGCCGAGCGTGCTTGAAACGTCGAAAGTAGAATAAACGCGAGAACTGTAGTTAGATAGAACTCGGAATGGAAATTCTTCTCATACCCCTGCAGCCCGAAGTCGTATTTCATTTTGCCCAGACCGAAATCGCTCTCGCGCTCCTTCTCTCTGAATCCTGTCGCTTCCCACTCCTGCTACCCGAATACTTTTTCCCACAGACCGGAACGGGCGGAAGCAGTCCCGAGCTCTATCGGCCAACTAGTCTGGAAGACCCCCCCGATGTATATTCCGCCCAGCAATCCTCGAGATCCACACACTCCGACTCTCTATATCCGCTCTCTCTACCTTTCTGTATTTCGAATTCACGATTCTATCGACCCTGCTTGTGACGTTTCACTCAAAATCATAAACTTCCAAAAATTGTTACCAAATAATCAATCTTAAACGATAATTAATAAGGTGAACGTAGCAATACCCGAACATCTGTTTTTTTTTCAAAAATTTAAGACAAATCTACTTTAAATTCACGTTCAATTTATTACTCTATATTCTTTCACTCCAGAACTCACTTTATTCAATTATTTTCATAAAATATTTCTAATAAATAAATAATAAAATATTACGAATTACCAATATAGACATATTTTTTTTTACAAATAAGCATACAATCTATTATTTTTTAAATCAAAAGTAAATATATTTTTCTAAAAATCATTTATAAACATTTTATATTATCTCTGTTACCTGTTAAAGGTATATACCGCAACTTCACAGACTAAGAGTAGAGTGAAAAATTATTTTGTCGTTTAAAATAGTCCTCGGAGAAGTATTAATTTTTCTTTCTCTCGAACATATGGTTCACGTAATAATTATGAAAAAAAAGTAAATCGTAAATCACGCCGATGTATCTGAAAACGGAACAAAAAGCATGACCCAATTTCCCGATACTGACCCATCCAAACTTTGCCCCCTTCATGTTTTCGAGATAAATCATCGCCACGGCCGATACCCGATGTTTGTTTTTGCCCTTACGTACAGAAAACGTGGAAAAGTACATTTTTCAACGCGATCGGCTATAAGCTTCGCTTGCGAGGATGGAAAAAGGTGAAGAGCTGGGATGACTTTTATACTTGCCCGTCCGTTATAGAGCATCGAGTTCGAATGCTCGCCAAATTAAGCAATGTCATTAATCAGTGCTTCAGACAGAGTTTGCGATTCTCCAGGGAATCGACCGCACACCTCGCAGCTGAAAATCCATCGAATCTCCCAGACGTTTAATTTATTTGACTGATTAACGATGTTCTCAAGAAAAAAAAAGCACACGATACATATTTCATCTAAATTCTTACTAATGCTTCTTTCATCTATGAATTTTGAAACTAACGTACATATATTTTAGTTAAATTTTTTTTATTACATTTTTTTCTAATTAGAAAAATAATATTAATGCAGAATATTGCAGTTCGAATAAAAGAATCTTTTTTGATACGTTTTCGGTGATGTTTATTTTCAAATTTCTGATTTTTGTATTTATATTTATGCTATAGACATTTTTTTATTTTTCTTGCTCGAAGAAAAAATATTGGAGAGTGTTTCTTGACGTAAGAAGGGCTTGATCGATTTCGAGTCGGATTGCGCGAAGGAAAACATGAATAAAAAAACCCCGAGGGCTGGAAAAACGTGAGTTGCGATCCGATGTTTGGTATAGGAAAGTGAGATGCTCATTTCCTAAAAGTCTTGGGAGGAGTGTCGCGCGGGCACGAACGTAAAAAAAGTTTGCGAGTGTATACTCTCTCTGCGGATTCTTACATCAAACGAGCACCAAGGAACGTGATACGGTATAACCGGAGCGACGTGACGAGCATTTTTATGTCGAGCTTGCAGCTGCACTCCAGCATCTCGCACTTTTTGAGATTACACCGAAAGCAAATGAAAAATAAAAAGTTCCCGGGAGACCAGAAACAAAATCCCGAATAGGGCGAAAAAAGTTTACGAACGGATTATCGCTCTCTTCTGCACTACATCACTCATCTCGATCATTTATTTTCAAACAATATTCCAAGCAATATCCAATAATATTGTTAATGAATGTTTGTTACCCATTGTATTAGTTAATTTTTAATCATCAGCATATTAGTCAATTTAGCGAAATTATTAATTATTCGGGGACGTAGAAGTGTGTAATGCAATCTGATATAATTGATAATTAAACAGCGTTTAACGATTCGGAAGTGAATAGAGAGAATAACGAGAAAGAGCCTGCGCGTATCGTTTGCGCAAAGAGAGACGTTTATTGTTTATCGAAAGGCGAAATAAGCGGTGAGAGCTTATTATTGTCCGGGAAGTGTAAATTGTGCGATAATTAAACGGGCTGGTTATTTCGATGAAGGCTGGTGTTAATTTATCGCTCGTGGACAATCCTATTGTTCGTCGAACGGATTAAATAGGTTTACGAGCTCGACGGCTCATTCCCGCCCGGAATTACGGCAACGCAAACGGAGAAATAGAACGGCTCGCGACCGATTGCTTCCGATATTCCCGCGCGGATGATCATTCGCGACTCTCCCCTCTACTTTCCCTCGGTCTCTCTTTTACCATCACGACCCTTTCGATTCAATCCTTCCTCGATTTTGTATACACGCAAAATCACTTTGCTCATTCAATTTTGAAACCTCCTATCAACCTATCAATATATTGCACGCGCGAATTAATATTAATTCATTTGCAAACCCGCATTTTCGCGTAACAACGCATTTTATACAAGAGTATTTTATTTTTCGCTAGCTTTTATTTTTCAAGAAAATTTGTACCATCAGCGACAATTTTCTTAACGGAAAACCCGTGTAGGTCAAGTATGAATCAATAAACGTTGATGACTCGTATTTTTCTTCTTGATAAATTATCTCGACAAAAATTTTCCAATCTCATTGCACATGATGTTGTTTTTCTCTGGGGAATCGATTCGTATAATAACAATTTTCTCAACGGGAGATTCGTATAGGTCAAGAATAAATTAATTCAGTTTTGAATCTCAACGATGATTCGCGTTTTTGTCGATATATTTTTCGGTAACAAATTATATTCAATTTCTTTGCACATTATGGAATCTTTCTCTAGAAATTTTATTCGAATTGATTTTCCTAACGAGAAATGCGTAAATGAGATAAGAATTGTATATCAAAACATGAAATAAAAATAATGACTCTCATTTTTCTCGATAAATTGTCTCGTTATCTACATATTATTGTTTAGTCTCTTAATATACATTATGGCATTTTTTCTCTAAAAGGTCAATCCAAGAAAATAACTTTCTTGACGATAAATCGGTACGTCGAAAACGAATTAATAAAACTTGGGATCAGACGGTGACTCGCACTTTTCTTCTCGATAAATTTTCTTGTTACGAATTGTTCAGTCTCTTTGCATATGATGGCTTTTTGCTTCGAGATATCGATTCGAATCGGGCCCATAAATTGCACGAAGACTTGGGATTGTTCGCGCGGAAAGGAATCTTTTGTCTCGATCGGTGAAGAAGAGGAATAGGCGGCCATTCCAGATTATCAGCAAGTTTTGGCCAAGAGAGGAGAACAAAGTTTGCGCCACATTTTACAACTAAGAAAACGTCGGCAAGGAACGTCACGTTCGGAGCCTGCTTTTGAACTCATCAATGATGAAACTTTTCGCTTTTCGTATGTTTCAAGCGTACATAAATCACGGTTAACCAGACATTCGTGTGCCTCTGAGTGCAACAATTTACCAGAATTCCATCAAACAGCCCTTTAAAACCATTTGGAAGTCTTATGGTCAAGTTTCGCAGGAAATGCACAGCTCTCAAGAATTTCTGCTTCAGTCAACAATCGTGTAAATATTGGAATGGAAATATACACTTTGGAACGAAGGTAATAAAGTGTGGTTACGAAATTGAATAAACCAAAATTATATAAAATTTTCTAGGCAAAATATAAGAGCAAAAAATCGTCGTTATTTAGCAAATTTGATATCCATTATTCATGAACAAAAATGAAAAATTCTTTCTCAGTCACAGCTCACGTGGTTGCTTCGACAATTCGTCCATGAATCAACTCATCAAAAAGGACTGCGTTCAACTTTTTGATTTCGCAAACTTTTTGCAAGCCGATCTAGAAAATAGACTTTACTCCGCCCCGGGCGCAGCGCAGATTTATTTTTTATTGGATTTCACGTCACTCTTTTACTACTGATTTTACAGCAAAGCCAGATTCCCCAGAGTGTAAGTGGAGAAGATCGGGAATGGTCAGACCAGATTTCTCCGCGCCGAAACTCTGGAAACGTTCCACTTTTATCTCCTAATTTTTTTCACCTCAATTTTTATACCTCGTCGTACAACCGAAGCTCCAAATCTTCGGTGATTACAAAAAAAAAGTCCTTCGTGATTACAAAAAATGTTCACGAGGTAGAAATAAATAATTCGACGCGAAAAAAGGATTCCCGTGACATTTCATTTTGTACGAAGATGACGGGTATACGTTCTCCAATCTTCGTTATCTTGTGGAGCACGATCGCAAAGATTGACAAAGATTTATAGATCGGGGATCGCGCGGAATGAATATTCTCACTCTCGCACACACTCTCTTATCTCTGCTCGACTCTCCTTTTCCTTCCTCCGTTTCTCGTTACTACTTCGTCGGATGACTATGACGGATGGCGCATGACGAAGATACTCGTTCACATTCTTCGGATGTGAAAAAATTTCAAAATAAGATTCTCGATGAAATTAAAAAGCTGCACTGAAGAAATCGTTTTCTGTGAAAGAAAAACCTGTTTTTCATGATATATACGTATATTTTTATTCTTTGTAATGAATACAAAATATTATGAAGTAAATAAGTTTTACATGAGCAATTGTGAACAAGTGAAGAAGTATATATAATTTAAGCTAAAAAAGAATAAACCCTCAAAAACATTACGTTAAAATTATTTAAAAAGTAGGTATATGCATTGAATAAATAAATAATGTTTTCAATGGAAATTTATTATTGATCTATGGAGATTTTAGAAAGTCATTAAGAAAAATATTGATTATGCCATGTCTTAAAATTGAATCAATCGTTCATAAATCTTCTATGGAATAAAAATAAATAAATCGCCATTCTCTCACCCCCTCGAAAGAAACAACTCAATGGATATTTAGTTGTCTCAATTCAAAGGCCCGATTTCCTGTATGAAGCGAATCCCAAAAAACGCGATCAATGGATTTTATTATGCTGAGGCTCGAAAAAAAAAATCTTACTCCAACAAATAAAGTGTCGAAAAAGTCTCCTGAAAATAATATTCCAAATTGCGCGCAACCCACCCAGAGCTTTTGTGTTCCGTGTCATTTTGTTTCGCTATTCTTGGCACTCTCCTTGTTTCTCCTTGTCATTCTGTGTCGAGCATACTATATCGACGATGAGGGCTGGGGATCACATCCGGTATAAAAGAGCCTCGTCGACGAGCATTTTTCCCCTCCAGTGATAACAGCTTCAAAATTTCGTAGCTCTCATCCTCTTGTTCATTTTTCGAGAACGCAGACGCCGAGCGTTAACGAGATTAAGAGCAGAAGGACGCGAAAGCGAGCTCTGGGGATGGCCCGCCGGGCCCTTTTCGCCGGTCGCGAGTTTCGCGCGTACGTGCAACGATATCGAGTGGACGGTCGCAGCTCGCGAGTGTCCGAGCGTAAAAGAGCCACTCGGTTTGATAAATACACGAGACGTGATGCCCCGAGAGTTTATGTACAACAAACATCGGCCTGCTTCTCTCATCTCGACACGTACACAACGCGACAGACGGACGAACCCTCCGAATATATTTCCCTGACCTCTTGCCAGCTCGTCCAATCTTTTTTTCTCCCGAGCCCTTCTCCGCCGGCCACTACTCAATGAACAGCCTTCTCCCCAGCCTCAAAAACATTTCTCTTCTTCGAGCACCCTTCCTTCCTCTTCTCACTCTGTTTATTCTTATTTTGCGAGCGCGAAAAATCTTCCCCAAGAGCGAAAAGTAGAGATTTTTCCCAATGCAACAGACATTGAAAAAAAAATGCAGAAGGCAAGTAATTTCCATTACGACTCTTTTTTTCATTTCTATCGATTTTTCATTTTCCTTTTGTAGGCAAACGAGCTAACCGAAACCAGTGTTATATGTATATTATAGTTTTAGTCATAATTATATAAATTACGAATTTCTATCTGTTTTGATAGTTTATTTTAATTCATTATATGTACGTTATCGTTCTGAACGTTGATAATGACAATTATCAAATTTAAGAATTATCTTGATGAAAGAATTAACTAAAAATAAAATTTTTTCAATAATTCTAAAGAAAATACAAATTTCTGGATGCAACGTTTTTTTTTCTCAAAAGGAAATTTTTTATATTGACACTATAGTATAAATTTTCAACTTAATAATCAACTGTAAGAAAACAACGTAGATACCGAAACAAGAATGATGACAGGCCAAAGCTCGAAATTGAAATATAAATACCAAAAGCTCCTGTAATCCAGCAGAATGTCATCGAGCCATTATCCGAGTTATAATTTACAAAGAGAGTGAAGGATCATCGAAAGACTCTGCGAATGATATATCGAGATGACGTTCACATGTACAATCAAATTATGATTTTCAAAACGCCAATAGATAACCCATTTTGTTATTTAATCTACTTAAGTATCCAAATATCTTTTTGATAATATTCTAAATAATATTTAAAAATATCATCCAGATAAATGTGGTACATTCCTATATATAATATAATTATCATCACTTGATGAGCAGCAACAATAATAGTAAATCAAATAAACCTAATTAAATAGTGAAATTAAATATGCAGGCACAGACAGTTTTATATACGAAAAATTGGTGTATATGTTTTTTTCGTACGTACGACCAACTCTGATCATTATTATAATGAAATACTATATGTTTTATATGAAAAATTCACAGAACTTTTAAATTTTCATCTCGCAGTACGGTAAATTTGCTGTTATTCGTGTTTCATTGTCGAAAAATATAATGAAATATTGAAAAATTTTTACATTTAAAAAATAACGTATTATGAGATTTTTACCCAGCAATAATATGAATTCGTGGAATTTTCTTATTACAATACGTTCGAGGGGCAATAACTAAGAAAAAGAGAGCACACGGAAAATGTTCTCTTGAGGCTTGAAATATCGACGACGGCGAGGCTCGCTATTTTCATCTTCGGAAATCAACCCCCCCGAGGAATTTCGGGATTCGATAGTACATGTGGCATTATCGATGCAACGGAGAAAATGTGAGATCGATTTGAGTCAGAATTTGATAATTCCGTAAGATTCGAACAATGGATTTCATTAATGCAAAAGCGTGACGGGATCGTTGGAAATTCATTTCGATTTCTCCAAAGTGTGCAAAAGTTTGGAAACAATGTAGAGGAATTTTGACGCGAGATGCGAAATTTCTTGCGAGGGCTTGATTATACAGAATTATAGAGAATCCCGGAGAACGGAGCTTACACGCGAATAATCTCTTTCATTTCGTTCGGGTGCACACGTAGGAACGAGAGTCGAGTTTTGGGCGCCGGTCGAGAGAAACGGGGAGCCAACTTCGCCGATAACAACGTCCGAGTTATGAAACTGCTCGGAATCGAGCGCGCATCATCGGGGAATAATAATCGTAAAGAAATTTGACAGTTTGCACGAATGTTTGAATAATATAGAGGGAGTATAAAATCGAGCCTGGATGTCCCGAAGAGGGTCATCCCTCGTTACGCGGTAGAGCCGATAAGTAAATGGAAATCTTGAATAGGCCAATTACGTCGTTACATATATTCGATCGCGTCCGGCCGATCGTTCCCGGCGAGCCAAAATCTGCAATTCGGTACGGCGAATGTGCCTCGCGATCGGAAACGTTTTCATCTCGTCGTTCCGCCGATGCATATTTTCAATTTGCCACACATATATACATCGGAGCACCGTGAATTTAACTCCGACGTGTGTCTTCGCATAAAAATGGAGGCCCGCGCGATCTGCCCGACGTTCTCGGGCCCCCGTCGTAAAATAAAACGTAAAAGTTATCGGGGAGAGCCTTCTCTTTTACACCCTTTTTTATACTCCACATAAATCGTGGAGAATCATGTCCGATCCTCGACATAATTAATCCACCCTCCTATCTTTACGGGAAACACTTTTTTTTTTCTTTAAACCGTCCAGCGGAAGCTTTTTAGACCCAATTCAACCGATGAGTCCGATTAAAAAACGATTTTTTTACTACATCTGCAAAAACTCTTTTATTACATACATTTATTTTTTTTTATTTTTTAATAACGATTAAACAATTATGCTAACTAATTTTCCTTGTCTTCAGTCAATGTTTCTCCATGCTGCTATTTTTCACTTATTTTTCTGACTTTCTAACAAAAGTGATTCACTTTGTAATGTTATTTTTAAACGAAATTCTCCAAAATAAAGTTTTATTATTTTTTTATTCAATCGATTAAAATTAATGTACTTATCAATTTTTATCTTAATTTATGCATGGAAAAAAAACTAATTTGAGAGAGAAGATCTGAGAGAAAAAAAAACGAATAAGGTAAGTAAGAGGCTGTTTCTGGATAATTTGTACGGCATTCCCTTGGCAATTACGGAAAAGAAAAGGTGAAGCGAAATAGAAGGGAGAGAAAGGGTATCGGGAAAAAAAAGTCAGCGGATAAATTCATGGATGCTCCCGTGGAAGGCTCGCTCGGTAGACAAGAACTGTGTGTCTTTATTCTGGCAGAAGAAGGATTTATACGTCGAGATAGGGAGTCCCCACTGTGTCGTAAAGACATTCCGTATTCTTCCCTCTTTCTTATCATTTCGATCGTACACACGCCTTGTATTTACGCTACAATGGCTCTCTGTGTACCCTCGAGATAGGCAACATCTCGTCTTTTCTTCTTTTTTTCACAAATATGAGACTCGTAATGAAGAGAATTCAATTACAAAAGTGGTATCGACCATTTTTCTATCGAAAAACTTCATCCGTTTTTTTTCACATTTACGCGACACATGTTCTGCAGCATTTTTTATAATGTATGTACAACAATATTTTTCATTTTTAAAGATATAAAAATTCAATTTTTTTCTGTAAGTCTTAATCAAGAAAATTAAAATTTTTTTTACAACTGCTAAATACTTTTGAACTTAGTGAGGAAAAAACGTTTATCCGATATTCGACAGAGTGACATTAAAATATATTGTCATTTCTACGACATAGAAGAAAAAAACACGTTTTGTTGCATATTAAAAAAAAATTTGTTTGTAAATCGACAACTTGAATGTGAAAAAAGGATTTTCACAATCACAATCCCAATTTCACAAGAGAGAAATTGAAAAATTGAACAGTACTGAATTCTTTTATTTATTATTTAATAATGGAAGAAATTTTGTGAAAACGAAATCTCTTTTTTATTGCTGGAAAAAAATTCATGGACAGTTTCGGACCAGGTATACACCACCAAGAGCTTAATTCGTATTGCTCTAATGGTATTGGACTTGTCTATCGGATTCCCGTCACGGCGTACCGATACGCTTTATACAGGTACGTTTCGTTCTCTCTTTTTAACTTTATTTTTACGACGCAAAACCGTAGTACAGACGTTTTTCGTTATTTGATAAAAGTTATTCCCACGAGGGTAGATAGTTCGAAACTAGAGCTGCCTCTGTTTCATTTTAAGGTGGATCGAAAGAAAAACAGAAGTCAAGTTCACTATTATAACACCTCTTTCTCATTTCCAATTAATGCTTTAAAAATAAAAATCATACTCTGCTGAAAGTTCTCTTTCGACAATTATCACGACGGTCCATTTATTATTTTTATAATTACAATCAACATTTCTTAATGAGATCTCACTTAGCTTTTCTAACAATCTTATCAAGACACTCTACACGTAACGTTAAGAAATAAAACTAAAGTGTAAAGAGACAGCAAAATGAAACGAGTGAAAAGGTTTGACAGAAAAATACTGTAACACGTGCCAGTCTCTAATAATTTAAATAATTTAAATAATAAAAAAAACCCTTTACAAAATGTTGAAATATGAGACTGAACGTGAGTGAATTTGTCCTTAGTTTATTCAGGACCATCTTAAAACCATTTAAGTTAACTTAGTAGAAGCATTAATTAAATTTTTTGACAAAAAACTTGTTTTTCATTTTTCGAATAAATCCCCAAAATGGTATACAATTCGAACTGTCAAGATTGTTCTCCGCTCAAAAGGCTTAGTGTACCGGTTTTGGATATTCGGATTCACACAAGCCGGTTCAAGGATGCATCTCCGAGCACATACTCATGAACGAGAATATACATAACTGAACCCTGTCACAAGGGAATATCCATCATCCGCCTGGAGTATCCAGTTCACCCGACGAAATTAATTAACAAACAACGTTACTCCTACCTCCCAAGCTTTTCGGCTATTCCTGAAGGAAGAGGGTCGCACGGGTTATCAAAATTTCAGGTAAAAATGAAGATGTATCTTTTGTTACACAAAGTGAAAATGATGATGGTCATTTTTTTAAAATGTGAAGAGAAATTGCAAAGAAAAATGTTTAAAAACCTGTCGAGAATACGAAAAAAAATTGACAAGTTGCACAAAAAAGAAACACTTTTATAATTTTATATTCGTAATTTTTCATTTCAACTTTTTCATTTAATCGTTTGATGGAACGATACGTGAGAAAATCGAGCTAAGAGAAATAACAAAAAAAAATTCTTTTTTCTTTACTCAACTTCATATTCGATTATATTCTTATGAAAAAAATTGGATTGAACGTAAAATGAAAAAGTTCTTGCCCAGGTATTTCTCGAGGTAAAAAACGAGTGGTCACAATAGCCAGAGGAAGAAAAAATAATTCAAGAGTGAAAGGTCGACAAGAAAATCGAAGTTGGCTCCGCAGAGAGCCGAAATTGGCTACGAGCACGTTTTTTTCTTCGTCTATTTCCAGAGACGTTCGCACGGTCGACTCGGTATCCCAATCGCCAATAGTAGCCAGATACAGCTCAAATAGTGACTTTACATGACCCGTAAAATTTCGTCCCGACTCCAATTTTTTCCAATTCCCTGGAGCTCCAAAATAAAAAAAAAAGTTTTTTTTTAATACCCAGGTGATTGAGCTGCACGCATTTACTCGATCCGCGCAATTTCATCCAATCTTTGTCATAACTCGGATACTTTTTTGTGATCCAGTCATGCAAAATAATTTTCGCGCCAAACGTCCCGACCTTAATCCAATTTTATTAGATTTGTGATACATTTTTTTATGTATTTCTTTTTATATTTTTATGAATATTTTTTACTTTCGTCAAAATTTTTATTATTCTGCAACAATGTTTTTTTTTCGAGGAACTGAAACAATTAAAAAAAGTTTCCATTTAATCGGAAGAGCGGAAAAAATAATTCTGTCCAATTAAAGAGGTCACCAGAGAGTGCACTTTTCCTTTTTATAGCCGTCATTTGATCCGCATGTTCCCTCGCGACTCTGATAAACACTGTTCAATTAAAGAAATGCATTTTTTCGATTCTCCCTTCTCTTACGGGTATGGTTTGGTTTTTTAGAAACTAACGAAAAAAAAACAAATTGAATATTTAAAAAACTAGAATTATCGAGATATTCAAAATTTGTTATAATTGAAAAAACGTTTTTGGAAAAATTTGAACAGTTTTTCCAAGTTTTTCCAATGATCTAATATTACGTGATGAAGAGAACGAAGAGTTGTACAAATAAAATATGAGATAAACGATGAATTTCATCACGAACGAAACTTCGCTAAACGTGAAAAAATATTTCTCGAAAATATTGAGGTTCCGTGACTCGGCTTGACCCAATTTTTTTTCTACCCTTTTTCTCATTGTCACATGAGCAGCAACTCTTTCGCTGTCCGTGGTGAAACAATTCCTCGGAGAAATCTCATTTTCAGCTGTTCGTGCTCGACGAAAAGCAATCGAAGTGGGATCAACGTGAACGTTCGGGGAATTTGCCGTTGTAACTTCTTCGCTAAAACCCCGTGAAAATTATGCTTTGGCCGAGAGCTGAAGAGAGCGACCAACCAGGCCGAAAAGATAGCAACGGAATATCAGAGAGTTATATACGTTTATATCGCTTCGACAATGAAATAACGCTATGAAAAGCGATTATTGTTTCGTCTATTATTTTAAGAGCGATCGACCAAACTTTATCACTCAAACTTTTCCAAAGAAAATTTCATTTCCTATTTTTAGAGAAAACATTTAATTTGATTTCTAGTTTAGCGTATTTTTACGAGATTAATTTTTCTTCACATCCAAGATCTCCTCGGTGAATAAAAGCTAAAAATATCTTGTACAGTGAAAAATTGATTTTGTTCCTTAAAGAAATTTAAAATCAGTCCGCTCGAAAAATAAGTTGATTTAAAAAGTAGCTCGAGCTCATCATGCTCCGAAAATCCTATCTAAATTGAGTAAACGAAGTCGGGTAGCTTCTTGCGTGAGAGCGAATTCGGAGGGATTTATATTCGTCGGTGAAAGTTGAAAGCTTCTCGTAGACAGTGAATCGAAGAATATCAGTATGCTCGGGCACAATAGAATATTTTTCTTGAAATATGATTTTAAGGTGCAATATTCCAGTATCGATTTCTCGCGATTTTATCTGGTAAATTTATAGCGCAGTTCCCTGTTTGAATTGCGAGTGCATCGCGAATCCGATAAACCGAATTTTAGTCGAAAAGAAATGGCTTCGAATCGGATATTTTTTAAGCATTTCGCGTTTCATATTCATGAACCTTTTCATTTTCTCAGAGTGCATTTCGAGTACTCGAAATAAATAAATATAAGTACCAGAATAAATTGAAGTCTTAATTAGTCGAATTATCAACACTTTCGTTCATTTTCTCGTGGGAAAATAAAATAAAATTCTAAATTTCTCAATGTGTATCACGAGAAAAAATGAACAAATAAAAAATTTGACATTTGTATTATCAGTTTTTATTTTTTTCATGTTTTTTTTTCGCCGATGTATTCAGTTCATTTTTCCGTATAAATCATTAAAAACACTACTACGAGTTCTCCAAAAACAATCCGAAAGCCCTCAAATTTCTTGTACTCGTTAAGTAAGAGGTCCCACAGCATATTATTTTTCTCGACAATAGCTAAATTTGTAAAAGTTGAAAGTCACTCATAATTTTGAAAGCGAGGACACGATTGTATATTTCTTGTTATAAGCAATATTCTAGGGTGAGTAAAAAATACGTTAGAATTTTACATTAGAGTATATTGGAATTAAATTCCCATCTTCAATCGAAATCGCCAACGATTTATTTACGACTCTTATTTTCTTCATTGTTATCTCTTCATCTTTCTCAACTGATGTTTATATAACTGTAACATGGAGTAAATGTCAAATACACAACATTTTTATCCAACTCTCTCGTTTGTTACGTTTCTTCTTGCATTTTCTCGTTGAATTTATCCCAAGCTACTTTTGCCGATCATTCAAGCGTCTCTCGTCGACCCATCGATTACGAGATTTCTGTTTGTGTGTGAATTTTTTTGTGTCGGGGTGTCGTTTTGCGGAGCATCTGAAAAAATTAGTTGTTCGTTTCATATCGTTATAATTCTATATAAAATACTTGACAACTGCAAGTGATAGTAAAATTCGCAGCGTTGGAACGCAACGAAACAATAAATTCCTTTCAAATATCATTTATTTTGTTCAAGAAATAAATTTATTTTTATTCATTACAGTTCGAAGATTCAAAGTTATTTCCTTGCAAATAAATTTTAGTTTCTAGTTGAAAGTTTTTTCAGTTGAATTTCAACGTTGCAAACTTTAAATTATAATTGACAGCTTTACGAAAAGGGGAGGCGGCGTGCGTTTCTACTCAATTCAATAGATAAAAAGTCATTCATAAACTTTTCAATCTATAAAAAACTCATGGTAAAATATTTATAATAAATTGATTAAAAAAAGACGAGAACATTATTTACGTTAATATTAGGGGTTTCTAAGCTTCGGGTTTGGCAAGGGGCGCTTCTTTCTTCGCGTCTGCCGCTGCACCATCGACTTCTTTGATGTCTACAGTGGCAGGTTTGACGGGCTCCTCGGCCGCTTCCTTCTTTGGCGCGACCTTAAATAATTTTCAAAACATTCCATGAATCAAATGCAAAAAGGTCAGTATCAACATTCATCTAAAACATGTACAAATTCGTGAAATAAATATTCCAAATTTTTTAAAATCGTCTAAAGTGTCTGAAACTTTGAAATATATGAAGAAAAGTAAACGAAAGTATAATAATTGAGCGCTATACCGAAAAAAAAATCATAATTTCTGAGATAAAGATTTTCAAAGTATGCTTACTTCCTCTTTGCTCGCCTCATCAAAGTTCTCCACGAGATCAGGGACTTCGTCGTCCTCTTCAAGAGTCGCCTTGCCGGCTGTGCTACCGGCTACCGTTCTGGCAAACTGTTTGAGCTGGGTCAAACCCTCCGGCCCGAGCTGACTCAGTATTCCTGGCAGCATTTCCGTAATCTGTTTGTTCTCACCGTGACCAGTGATTGCAAAGGTATTTGCCGAAAGACTCGCCTGTGCCTTTGGATTGTTGAAATGAATTACTGTGCCGTCATCCTTGATCATGTTGACTTCCTCAATTCCAGGAATCGTGTTGACAGACAACTTCTTCAAACAGCTCTGCAGTTTTTTGTCATCGGTCACCGCAGTCGAATGGACAACCTACGACACATGAAATCATTTTATCTAATACATTGTATTATCCTATAATTATCATTTTCATATTCATGTTCACCATCATTTTTTACTCCACATACTATTATTATTATTAAATATACTATTAATAATAAATTATTACATTTATTACAATTATGAATTGTTTTTGTCAAAATTTTAACTAAAAAATATGCTTAAAACTCAAAAAGAAAACTGTTGAGATATATGTCATTTGTTACTGAATAAAATTTTAATAATGAATTTGACAAAATCTGACTTGTCATTTTGACAAGTCTCTGTCTCGAATTTTCATTGTTATATACATTTTGATTGATTTTATAAGAAAAGTGCATTCTTTTTACATATTTTTGTGATTCTACTCAAAATGAGAGAATTTTGGAACAAAGAGTCACAGAGCACAGTTTGAGAAATAGTGAAAGTGGTTAACCTCGAACTGTGGCAAGATAACCAAGTCTATTCTGGTCACATAATAGGCAAGACTAAAGGCGATAGCCATATTTGGTATTGGAATGTATTTTCACAAAACTCAGTTTTAGAGGAAACATTATAAAGTTTTATCATTTTCTAATATATTTTTTTATTGAGAAACAACATTCAATTTTTTCTTAGCTCAATTTATCTCCACTAGCCATTCTACAATGGCGATCGCTTGTCTAGAATCCGCTACGGCAATAGTACTTATCTACAAACAGTCAATATTCATAGATTGTCACAAAAATCAATTTTTCAGGAATAATAATAGAGCCTTGTACTTAGATTTATGTGAAATATCGTATATATTGATAAATAATTGATAAAATTGTTTCAAAGTCACATTAATGATTTTCACCAGCCTCGCTTGTCTAATTTCTCGAAAAAATGAAAAACCCTCGTGGATAGAATCACGAGTAATTTCGCAGGAACTTTTAACAACGTTAGAAACAGCGTTTTAATTATGATTTTCATCGAATTCGATGAATCATTATATTCGAAGCGTCACGACGAACACGAAGGAAAACGCGTTGTCAACAATCGTGACAATAAGTAAATCAACGAAAAATAAAGTTGATAAGTTTTCGGTTGAAAAATATAAGTTTGATTTTGGATAATGGATCAAGGTGGTTTTTCGCAGTTTCGATCGATTAGTTTTTAACGTACCTTCTTCTTACGACGGGGTGTACCCTTGCCACCGATTCTCACTTGTGCCTGAAGCTTCTTCAACTTTTCGGGATTCATCATGAATGCTTGTCTCCTCAGATCGAATCAACGAAACACTTGTTTTCGCTCCGAAGAGAACTCCAATCGATTTTTTGAGTGCGGAAAAAATTAAGATTCCCAAGCGGCCGGCAACAAAACACGTGCTCACTGTTGGCCGCGAAAGGCTCGAGAAAATGGAAGTTAGCTTCTCTATAGTATTCTACGTCACAGTCAACTTCCGCTGCGCTCAAGATTTACCGGTGTCTGTACCGGGATCAGTTTCAAGACTGTATCAAAGTGATATATTCTTCGCGAATTCACTTTTTGTGAAAATCACGAAAAACTTATCATTAAAAAATCGAATTATTTGAGAAACAATTCATGCCTGGTTAATTGATTAACTACAAGTGAGATAATTTATCGTATTCTTGATATTCGGAATTCTCTTTGAATACGGTGGTTATGGGTAAACAGGGCTGTCAACGTGTAATTTGAAAAATTCTAGAGACTTTTCTCACCAGACGCTCCAACGCGGTACGAATAGAATCATGTATAAATCGCATGATCCATATATTTCAATTATGCAAAATTTCATTAATGTTTCACACTATTTTTTTACAAAATTTTGTAAATCTATTGATAATTAAAAATTCTGCTTACATGAAAAAGAAATCGCGAGACTGGTTTTCCGCACGATCACCTGCGTGAACGACTACGCGTGCGCAAAATGGACGCGATTTCAAAAAAATCCATTTTATGCAAAAATAATACTTTTCTACTCGTGTGATAAAATAAAAGAACAGAGGCTTCGGACAAATTGGAAACAAGTATCATTATTCTCCATCAAACAATATCTGGTAAAGTTTTTCATCTACATGAAATATTTACAATTTGTTTTAAAAAATGGAGGCTCGTTACCCGACATTTTGTTTTTTTTTAATGTTTAGCACATTTTTATTTTATTCGTAACGTAAAAACTATACGAAAAGAAAAATTAGCGCATCGCTTTCGTGTTAATGCTGCTTATTTTTTAAAAATTTGTTATATCACAAGTTTCTCGTGAGTCGAATAAATATACAATAAAAATGGTTCTTTTTACACTCTTGTCAGCGACAGGAAGTCAATAGTTCTTGCCAAGGGCCAACTTTCTCAATCTTTGGGGGGGCTCGTTTTTCACATGGCCAAACTCGAATCTTATTCTGAGTTCGCCTATTTTCGATATTGGGAGAATATCCGGTATCCATTCTATCAAAAACGGTGTAGGCTCGACTTGATTCGGAGACGTGTTACCTGCAATGAAAATATACTGTGCTGAACCATTTTTTAATAGCTATGTTTGTAGAATTTATAAATTTATCTCAAAATAACATAATAAATAAATTAGCAAAAATAATTGAATTGAACAACGTACCGACTTTCAAGTAAGTTTTTAATTCTAGAGGCTTTATCAGCGCTTTATTCCCAGTTTTTTTGTATCTGTCGATTTCCGTCTCTTCCCGCTTGTAAAGCTCGTAAGTGCCGTCCGCGTTTTGAACAAAACTTCTCGTTATTTCGAGCGGTATAAGAGGCGTCTCGAAAATACTCTTTACGTGCAAAATATTTGTTATCTGCCAGGTGTATTTGGTAAATGTGCCCAAGGGAACGCCGTCCTTCCGAACGAAAGCTGTTGTCGAGTTGGGCAACCGCTTTTTTTTTCCACCGCAAGATATTCGTTCCCGAAGGCAGTCAAAGAATATCTGTGGCACGTGAAAAACCAATGGATCGGGTTTTCCATCGAACTGAAAATGCATCGTCTGGTTTATCCGTTCGGTTATCGAGGCGAGCCACTTTATGAAGGGCAAGCTTGCATTCGACTCGTCCAGAGTCTCCGCAGGATTCGAATATTTTTTCAATATCGTCGGTGGCTTGGCTTTCGCTTTTCTCGTCTCGATCGAGTTTAAATTCGTGATGCTTGTCGAATTCGACGCATTGGCTAATTTCTCGTCTCTTTTTCTTTTCGACGAGCTCGAAGGTGCATTTACACGCTCGGTTTGGTACGACGAGCCGCAGTCACACTGCAGCAACGTTCCCTTGTCGATTATTTTTATACCGCAATCGATTATTCCGCTGCTCTGCAGCAGTTTCAGATTATTCCCGTCGAGGATCGTTTGCGCCTCGAGAACTTTCACATTGCCGGCGTTCACCACTTTTATACTGCTGTCGTCCAGTAAATAACCGCTGTTGTTCAGTATGTTATATTTAGCGTCAATTTCTGACTGGTCCTCCAATATTTTCGCCGTATTCACGTCCGTATCGTGTACCTAAAATAGTGTTAGGATTATGTTAATTTGCATGTATGAAGTAGTAGTGTATTCTAAAAATTATTTTAATTACGAGTACCTGTGAAATTATACTATTATCATCCAACAAGGCACGATCGCATTCAACGTCGATACTTCCGACAATACTGTTCGGTAATATCGATGATTCGAGATTGATTGAATCAATGTCAAGTCTTCCAGTATCTAAACTCTGAACAGCCAGAGTCTCATCTCGAAATATCAGTAATTGCGTATCATTATCATCTGACGTAAAGTTTTCCAGATCTAAAAAAAATGAATCTTCATTTGATTTGATTGAATACAATACTTTGTGTTTCAAACTTCACTCTGATACTCACCCATCCCGATTATCTTGTCGGCCTCGTTGTTCTGATATGTAGTGTCGATCGATTTTTGTATCCTAAGGTTGCCTTGGTCGAGATTTATGTAGTAATCAAATTCCTCTGAGAGTTTTGGATCGCTAGCAAACGCACAAATGCAGGCGTAAAAATGCGCACATCTCTGAGCTGGTACTGTTTGACTTTCTGTCTTGTCACTCGATTTTGCAGGTGCCTTGTGAAGAATAAAAAAGGATTTCATTAAAACTAATAAATCATGTAAAGAATATAAAGCAGAAAAGTTATCAACTTACTTTGAAAGCTGTACAACTACAGAAATACCTATGCTCCGTTCTATCCTTTAATTTAGTTACAAAAAATGAAAAATGAAGGTATCCAAGAGGATGTTTTGGGGTTGCTTTGCACTTTACAGCCATTATATTTTTAGAGACTCTTTGTACAAGGGGACCTGATGTTTCCGTTGCCAAGAGCCAGATCTCTTGTTTGGTCTCGTTATTAACATTTAATGAAGACAAAATAGAATTTCTCAAAGTAAGAGGTTGAGCTTCCGCATAACAGCGCAGAGCTGCCTGTATGTGTTGGCAACTTGGTACTGTCAAATCGCCAATATCTTTCTCCTACGAAACAAACATTTTTTAAATTAAGTTTCTTCAAATATGATGACAGAATTTTTTTTTCTTTTATAAATCACTCACGTGACATTTTAGAACGCTCGTGTCAAAGCTTCGTTCACAGCTGTCTACAAAACACAATGCGGTAGTTTGCCATATCAGGATGTTTATCTCATTCGACATGGAGGCATTCATCACAGGTAATTGAACAAATCCACGATAGTCCGGACCTTTATCTCGAACGCGTACAGAAAAAACTTGCGCAGTCGAGCCGGTTATCAGCTTGCAAGCTTCCGTCGATAGTTTACGCTTCTCTCCTGGTTCTTTGAAAACTGCATCACAGTATTTATTTTTGCAGCACAAGCCTCTGGAGCCGTTGTAAGTTCCACATTTTGGACATTTTCTGACGCCTCTCAGAGTCGCTTTACCCAAATCCGAAAGGAGCGAGCGTAATCGCTCCTCATTAGACATATTTCTGTCGAAAAAAGAATTCGGCGTGAACGATCAGGCAAGAAAGAACGAAGAAAGATTGACAGCGCGACGTCAGATTTCAAAATCACCTCCGACAATCATAGAACGATGTCAAATTTTCAATTAAAATGTTTAATTAAAAAATTTACCTGTCAACGTTTACGAATAAATTATTCGCTAGATTACGTCAATTCAACTTGAATAAAAATCGAAGATGCCGTCCGGGAGTTCCAAATTGTTTCTCGGTTGAGTTATTTTTGGTTAGTAAATAAATAAGCCAGCTGCGACACCAATAGACAAACGAAACTACTACAACAACGATCATTGAAAACTTTCGTCTTATCGATAAAAAGATTTTAGAAGAGAGAAATAATAGTAGAATTTACAATCGGTGTCATCACGTTTTATATTATTTGCAGTCGATAAACTCCTGTAATATCATCTCTCTTCGTCTATTCTTTTTTCACACATTTCTTGTCCTATGAAAAGTTTATTTTTCAAAATCAACGTATAAGAAAAATATTGATATAAAAGATCAACATTGCATTGTTCAACAATGTTACTAAATAACTTAGTGACTTCAACCATACAATGCGTGAAATCAGGATTCTTAAATTCAACAACGTTGAATTTCAGTAAGTTAAACGAACCTTTTATTTAGGTTAGATTTTTTAGGATTTTCTTCGCTATTCTTATTTTAATTTTTGTCGCGTTGTCATTGTTTATATTTATGTTTATCTTTCTTAATTTTTACAGTAAGTGTACGTAACGCTTCGAAAAAAATGAGCAGCGTGTCAAAAAATAGGAAAGGACACGCAAGACCTAAGCATAGAGGTTGGAAAGTGCAGGATGGTGCTAAAGTAACTGCAGGAAGTTTCCTTGCCACTCAACTAACAACACGGTTTCATCCAGGTCTTCATGTAAGACGCAATAAATTATTTTTTCTATAAAAAAAAAGTATAAACAACAAGATTCTCTATAGAAAAGATTTGTTAACAATAAATTATTTTTTGTACAATTCAATATTTTTGCTTTCTATTCAGGTTGGATTTGGTAAAAATGGAACACTTTTCGCTATTGAACCAGGCAAGGTTATTGTCACTTGTGAGAAAGTCAACCTTAATACAGATCATACATGGATTCAGAGATGTTACAGTGAACGATTGGGACAAAGTTTTTATAAAAAGCATTTCCATGTTATTCCAGAAAAGGAACATTGCAACTTCAAACGAGTTGATCTAATTTAAATGGCATTGAGTTATGCTCTTTTTAATTCGTAAATAATGTAGATTTGGATCTTGCAGAAACTTAAATAAAAGTCTTTATTCACTATCTATACGGGGTTGAACATGTTAGATTCAGCCCATTGAAATGATTGATATTTTATCATCGTTTGTTCATTATTACCAAAAAATGCATACACTTGACTCTTCCTTACATGGCAAGCAACTCTACACTGTCCAGCCAATTCTATTATTGTCATATCATCGTCTCTCTCTTTACATTGTACTATGAATTGTGAATGGAACATTATTGGGTCCCCTGAAAACACAATTTAACATAAAATTGTTTAAGCAAGTATGCTAATCTATATGCCCAAAATATACTTATTTTACCTGGATAAGCTAAAAAATCGCCACCAAATTTTTCTCCACTTGTCACATAAAAACCTTTTTCCCATAAATCCTTATATGTGGCATATCTCAAACATTCTTGTGCCGTTGATGGGTAACACCAATCAGTCAATTGTACATCTTCCTCTCTTAGCCAAGGATATGCTATAATTAATAGGAATTTAATGATAAAACTGGAATAAAATCAGTACATTCTTTATTTTTTACCAAGCAACTCTTTGATAACTCTTACCTGTATGAGTTTGAACCAATGCATCAGACTTCTCAAGTTTTGGCAATTTTGCCATTTCCTCAGCCATCAATGCTTCTCTATCTACTTCAATATTATTTAAAGCTTCTCTTGTCTCATCGTCCAAAGGCTTTTTCAATTTTTTCTTAGCTGTCTCGACTCCCAGAATTTTTCTTTTCTTACCTTCCACTATTTTGTCCATCATTACGATCAGCTAAATATTTAAAGAGTAACTTTTTTAATATAAATAATGAAAAATTTATCATGAAAGTAGAAAAATTATTTTTAAAAACCTGATGCTGTCTCTCTTCTCTTAAGCATTTTTCTTGCTCTGCAAACAATTGTGCTCTGTAACTTTCTATCATTTTCTTTAAACACTCGCTGGGCTTTTGCTGAATACAGGGATAAGCAACTAGTCTGGCAATATTTTTTTCTAACAACAGAGTTGCCTCTTCGGGAAGAAGCATCAGTGGTAAGCCATGGAGAATATCCTGACGAGATTTTTTTGGCAAACATCCTATCAATTCACCAATTATTCTGTGCTCTTGTCTGAGCTTCAACCAATCTATTGAAACAAAATTTTTCCATCATTTTATACTCGGCATTTCAGTACTGACACTTATACGTGCTGATAGCAAAACAAAATATTACCTTGTGCGTTCCACACGTAAACACGTCCTTTCGATAATACTAGATCTATCATTTTACAATTTGATAAAAATTATGAATTAAGAGATTTTACATAAATTTTCAAATTACGTTAATATATTTAAAAATCGAAACTCTCGTGGATCCCGTGAATCGCCGGCATTTATTGTTGTTGTAAGAGTTTTTAAAAGTCACTACCAGGTGGAGCTGTGCAAATTTTCAATATTCGAACGAGCCATCTTCATTTTCTGGTTTGTTATTGCTATTTTTTTTTAATTCTACGGCGTAACAAATTTATATTCACGATTAGCAAAATTTTAGGTATTTTTTCACTATAATAATTGGGAAATTCAACTTTCGCAATAAAAAAACGGATTTCGGTAAAAATGTACGTACTGATCGCTGCTTCAGTTTTCTAGCATTTCGGACGTCGGTATATTCTCGACCCTGACTTAATAACAGCTGGTATAATTAATATATAACAAGATAAAAATCCACACCTTTTTTATAAACATTTTTTGAGAGATTGTATATTTTTATGAAATTTAATCTAAAAATCATTATAGCACGGTCTTTCAAATATTTGAAGTCTACTCAATGTAAAAATCACTTCTTTATTAATTAATTCATTATTCCTGATAAGAAGTATTATTAAGCTTTGAATTTTGTATCAAATTGCGTATAGTCGGCCGGGTGTCGTCAAAATCCAGCAATAATTTTCCTTAATGTTTGTCTATGTTTTTTTCTGCACGTTACGTTTTTTTATTAACTATTGAAATTATAGCTGAGTGGCCGAGATAAGGTGAACTCACCATAAAAGAGTGATTAATTTTTTCAACGTTACCCTGGAGTATGAAAACAATTGAATTTTTCACCATTAATCATCAAAATAATTATCGTTTCGGGGGCTTCTAATAATAAATATTTGAAATTTTGAAAGTGTCAAAATGTATAGAAGATATATTTTACCCCCTTGAATAAGTGTTATCCCACAGATAAAAAAATACGTGGCTCTTAAATTTGAATGCAAAATAATTTCCTCGTTTTCCCTTAAACTTCTTTGACAAATTTTTTTAAACTGTAAAATATAAAATATAAAAATGAAGACTTTGTTTTAGAATATTCCAACTGCAGTGAACAAGACGCCTACGAAAAATAAAAAAATATTGTTAAACTCGACTTGAGAGACAACTTCAAAAAAATTGTGAAACGTAAAATTAAAGGGGTTGACGTCTTATAAATCAGCGGTGTTTAGAATTTCACGTTTCTATCGATACATCGACCATCGATGTGTAGCCGGGATTTTGATTTTTCTATATTCTCATTGTATCGAGACAATTGACCCGAATTGTTACGTGAAATATTACACAGATGGTTATCTAAAAGTACAAGAAGAGAAAAAAAATATCGTTCCGATAAGAAGTCTTATTAACAATTAAGATATCAATATTTAACTCGCGTACGCGCGTGCATTTATTATTCTTTCGATAAAAATAATCGTATATGCTTTCTCCTTAAATAATTTCTTCATATTAATAACATATATTTATGAAAGGAGGGCTCCGTACGGGAGATGATAAAAAGTCGGGCGAATATATACGCGAGGCGGAAAGTAGACCACGACTTCGATAAACGGAGACCAATAATTTTTACAATCGCGGCGTACGGGATGGCCCCGGGAGACTCGCGCTTGTGAAACGATCGCGAAACGATGGGACCGAGTGCGCGAACGAAGAAAAAGCGGGCCAAGCGCGTGGCGAAGATTATTATTCGAACATTTATGTATTTTCAGCGGTCTTTATGAATCGACAGTAAAACGGAAACATGTCCTCATTATTCTTTCTCCGATATAAACGAAAATAAGAGAGAAAAACGAGCGAGCCGAAGATGAGAGTAACTTGCGAAAATGAAAAGAGCGAGCACGCGGACGACACGATTTTCTTCTACGCGCTCTCTTATCGACGAAAAGAAAAAGAAAAAAGAAACAATAAACAGCACTCGAGGGAAGTTTCTTCTCGACGTACGACAAAATTGGCATAAAACAGTTTCAATCTTTGCTCACGATTTTTTAGCTCTTAAAAAAAAAAGATTACGGAAAATCCATTTTTGCCGAGTGTCAGCGGAGCTCAAAAAGAGGATGATTCGAAAAATTCTTCGAAGAAACTTCCCGGTATGACAAAAATAAATAAAATAGAAAAAAACGAGCGTACGTGACTTGTTACATGGGCACGCAACGACAATTTAAATTTCGTAATAATCACCATCGAGAAAAATATTCGGATGTACGAAAATACAACGTGGCGTATTTTTTCAATGATTTATTAGAATACGATGTCTCACTGTTATCGTAACCGTTCAGCCTGATGATCGCGATCTATGAAAAAAAAAATTGTGTATACTTTACCTTGGATAATGAGGTGAATGACATAAAACGGATGAAGGAAGATTTGGCCTCAGGAGGGGAAAAGGCCCGTGAAAAAAGTCTGAGAAAAAGAAACGCCACGTGCCGAGATATAATTGGCGTCGTACGCAACTTCTAATACACGGAAAAAATTATAATTTCAATCGCTCACTAGCATCTTTTTTAGGCAAGTCTTCAATTCTTGTTTTTATTATGTACACATTATTTTGATTTTTTTTCTTTAAACTCATCCTTGGTAAGTCCGCTTCGTTTATCGAGTTGGCAAGGATGAGGCCTGGAAGAGCAAACAGCCAAAATTTTCAAAAATCGATTAAGATTTAAGAATAATGATGTCGAATAATAATTCAATAAACATTTATCAATGCCTCAGTCGACTTTCAATTATTTCAATCGAAGCTCAATATTCTATTTTTAAACATCACTGATTCTAATTCGGTCACTTTGATTTTTTTGACACGCTGTAATTAATATTCCGAAAAAAATTTCAGACATGTCAGACCCGGTTAAGACTCGTGATGAGAAACAGTGACGAATTTGTGGGTGAGAGACTACTCTTCCGCGACCAATGTCCACCATGACAAGATCTATATTTTCTCTATCGAACACACAGTGTTATCGAGCATAACTATCGGTGCGATAGCGATCAAAAAATTTGATCGAAATCGAATATCTTCGATATCAGAGACTTTATTTTTCCTCTTTTATGTCTGGAATTATTGACTCGCAATAATGTTTTTTTTTCCTCTCGAGTGAAACTCTCGTCTCCGAAAAGTTGAGATTTTTTTCGATCGTATCTCAGCAAGATCGCGGAAGATCCTTCGTCGTTTGACGGGTGGGACGTTGAGAACCTGTCGGAAATGAGCTTAAAGCATAGTCATTCAAAGATACGAAACATTTTTGACGATGTTCTTGAGAGTGAAAAAATTCCTTTCACCGGCATATCTCCGAATTATCCGACACGTAGATACCGCGGCACGTGGCATAGCATTTTCATTTATGAGCAGATCACCTCTCGTTTTCTTGATTCTACTCCGCTTTCAAGAAATGCCCACACGTGTCTATGCGACATAATTATCAAATTGACCCTCACAATTCTAATTAAAATATATTCGAGAGTATTTAAGATAGTGGAACTACATCTATCGATAGAAATTGATATGGAAATTTTTAGAAGAATTTTAGAGTTTAAAACAATTAAAAAGAGAAATTTTTAAACTGGAACATTAAACTAAAAATGGATAATAATATGATATATAAAAATGATAGCTGATGTCATCGTACTAAAGACTAATTTTTTTTAGTTACAGAATTAGATTTACGTGGAATTCACATTCGAACACAACAAAGTTTTATAATTTTTATTTTTATTTTTAATAGAAATTCCAGAAAACATTAAAATCGATTTCTAATCGTGTACGAACGGGAAAAATTTTGATTTAGTGCGTCATTGATATACTATTAATAATCGATTTAAGAAAATTGACGTAAAAATCGCCCAACCATCCAAAGAGGAAAATAAGTTTCAATAAACAGAACACGTGATAATCATTAAGAAAATAATATCTTAGGGAAAGGCATCAGTTTATTTTAAATGTGAAACAATTAGAAGGCATTGCAAAAGAAAATTAGACTATGTCTGTCAGTATTTGAACACAGTTTCGACAACAGTTACTTGTACTTTAAAAGCAAGTTATATAATGATTCTATTTTACTTCATTCATTGATATGAATTAATTTGTTACAAATAATTTTGAATAATTTATTAAATAAATAAATTAGAATAAAAATGTTTCGTAATCATGTATTGAAAAAATAAAAGAATACCTAACAGTTAGCGCACGCTTTGCGTGCGTTTAAGAGGCCTGGTAAATTATTAAAACAACTAAAAAGATATAACCAACCAATTATTATTTAGTCAATCCAACAAAAATTTTATCTCATTGTAATGATACTTGTTGATATTTCGCTAAAATTACATAACTGTACCTATATTTTGTATAGTATTAAAAAATTATTTTCCTATACTTATTTCGATGGTATGTACTTCCTTAAATCCGAACACACTGTGTATTTCTATAAATATGTACAGAGCAATGAATATATTTCGTTTTGCAACTTTTCGTGCGCGTAATTTTTCAAAAATGTTTCGTATTCGAATTCTCGACTGTCGGGCTGTCAAAATGTAAATAATCCCTCATTATTTCGTATCTGAATTTTGTATGTATCACCTTGATGAAACGTATCAAGGGTCAGGCACGTGTCGCTCGTTAATGTTAATCGAAATGTTGACGAACTCTCCTAAAATTTACCAATTACCGGGTACGCGCGACATGAGCGCGTAGCTTCGGGCAATGTCATTCATGACACGCACGTGCGGAGAGCAATCTCGCGATTTGCGTTTACAATTTTCTATTTTCTTCGGAAATCGATGAAATGCGGAAATTACGAAACAGTCGTCGACCTCATTGGTATAAGGCTGACTCGGAGTTTCGCGAAATTCCGACGGAATCGATAGAGAAAATCGTGTGCAAGACTCGCGAGCGACGATAACGAAATCTCCCGTATATCGCCCGGGATTAAGAGGGAAGAGGGCTCGAGGATGTTGACACAGAAGGGCTACCGACCCGGAGCAAGAGAGACAGAGAAAAGAGAGAGAGAGAGAGAACTCATAAAAGCCGCTTGTGGATTCTTGCACTCGAACGAATGCAGCGAGGTTCAAGGTCGAATCTGAGCTAGCCACGTGTCTCATCGTTTCTTCTTCGTCCTCGTATCTCTTGACCGTTCTACTGCGACTCAGAAATTCCATCCCGACTCATCTTTTTTCCCCATCTTCTTCATTTCGTTCAAGTTTCAACAACGATCCGGTCATCGCTCACTTGACACTTCAAATATTTTTTACTTATCTTTTATTTCTCGCTCTCTGTTTTTTTTCTCGCCATATCTTATTCTCTTCTCGTTCCTAGGTGTTGTCTCATGCGAGAAGATGGACCGATGATCGAGCGCGATATATTGTGCGACGGAATTGAACGTTCTCCATATATAATAAAAATAAAGTGTTGGCCCATGGGCCATTCGTCATCTTCCCACTTTTCCAATCTAATGACGAAATTTTCCGACTCGTCTAAACAAACAATATATTTTTCATTGTCACACCTGATCGCCTTGGAAATCCAACCTTTGGACTTTTAAATCCAATTGCCGTGATAAAAAAATTGGAAAAAAAATATAAAGTATATAATACAGAAAACGAGATGTTTCGTCGAACGAAACGAGCAACACAATCGTGCTTTTATAATTTGTTTTCATTCGTCTTTTCATTTTTTTGGTTTTTGATAGAGGCGTAATTTCGTTTTTATATGAGACTCGTGTCACGGATATTCTTTTTTCGTTATACATTCCTCTTGTTGTGAACGATATGATAAGGATAATACAATCGATTGTTTGAATTTCTTTTCTCTCATTACCAGATCGTCTTTCTCGTCGCATCGATCTGTTTACGGAAACTTATTACGTAATTTAAATACTCGGACGCTACCCGCGAGTTTGATTTTTATTTGAAACGAGGCTGAGATAATACGACAGTCGCGAACAAAAATGAGGTAGAGGGCGTGAGAAAATTCTTTGAAATAGACTTCTTTAAAATTTGTGCAAATCTTTCTTTAAATTCGCTTTAAAACGTATGTACGAAGGTTTGCCATTTATAAATTGCGATATGAATTATTACAATAGTTAAATTAAGTCGCAACAAATTAGGAATTTTTTGTCAAAATTCGGAGTTCAAGTTTTACGAATGAAACATCAAGAATGTACTTTCGCTGGTATAAAGTAAATGCATCGTCCATTAATCCTTATAAAGACGATCTGTGCAAATTTTTAAGAAAATCTGACTCAAATCGATGTATATTGCGTTTCGTGTTCTGTCCAGAACAATTTGCACTCTGAATAATTCGAAGTTTGCGATTACGGGAGAAATTTTCTTTTCAGGGAGCTCCGAATTGCAATGTAACAATAAGGCTCGGTGTATACTTTCGTTGACGAGAGTTTCTCACTACGATGCGATGCATTGCGTCACCGGTAAACTCGCGCAACGATCCTTTCACCCGAAAATCTCACAGCCGGTGTATACCAAGGCCATCATTTCTCCGGAGTGCACTTTCTCGCGAAATAATGGGCAACCTCGAACGGATTCGTGAGAAATCGAAGTCGCCGAACAGTTATTCTCATCGCTTCGATTTTGTATCCGTTATCACTATTTACACCGCTCGTTTTATGATCGCGTGCAAACGGAGCTCGTCAAATGTTACTCGACGGATATAGAATGTTTACGTACGGATTTAGGAATAGGAAAGAGAGAGAGAGGAAGAGAGGACGTGTCAAAATACGAGACACGTGGCTGACCGGCACGTGCATCTCGTTTGACCGGTAAAATTTTCCGTCTGTTAATTCAGCGTGTTACGAAACTTCTAAGTTTTATGTCCGAGCGCCTGATGTAAAACCGTCCCGATCGTCGCACCGGAGCGCCCTGGAACATTTATACATATATTTACAAGCTAATTAATCAGGGATCGTGCTGCATGACTCGGGTCGGCGATTTGCACGGCGGAGTCGCACTCTCTGGCAGGTGAATGAAGTGGAAGAGGAAGAAAAAGGAAGGAAAAGAGCAAGAAAAAAAGTCGTCTAGACGTACTGACATAAGCGCGAAGGAGGATTGGAGCCGAGACGGAGCAGCTTGTAACTGGACGACCTCGGGATATCTTTCCGTCGTCTCTCGTCTTCTTCATAAGACAGGACGACTGTTTCTCTTTCGTCGTTTTCTCATCAATTTTAATGCCAACAGAGTATCCCCGAATCCTCCTACGCCGCCTTGAAAATCGTCGTCCTCTCGCTTTTGTTTCTCGCTTTTTCATTGAAAATTCATTTCTCGCGCGACGAAAATAAACCCCTCGGTGGTTTTTTTTTTGCTCTCCCGATTCCGCTGCTCGCGCGTGTTCCTGATGATGGCGACCAGATTCGTCACGAAATATTATTCCACTCGGACGAAGGTAGGAACGTCGCGACGGATCGCGAAACGATATTCTTCGACGATGAGGTGATCTTCTCGCGCTTTACCCCCAATTCTTGCTATCTGGGACGAACAGTCTGCGAACACAATCGCCATTGAATCCCCAGCGACGGCGATGACGACGATGAAATGATGAGAAGAGAGAATGAGCGACAAGCCGAAAGGGGAAGGAAAAGAAAAGAGAAAGAGTGTTGCACACTCGGAGATAAATCGACGGACGAGTACGTCATCGGGTAAAAGATTCGTGCGTGTGCACACAAAAAAAAAAGAAAAACAAGACAAAACGGACAGACGAAAATAAAAATTTAAAAAAAAAACCAAAAATTAACGACAATCGGACAAGTATCGTGTCCCGTCGAATCTCACAATATTGAAATTCTTCGCATTACACATTTTCCGCAATCATTTTCTCTCTCCTCCTTCCTATCTCGTTCCTCTCTGGCTGACAGCACGTGCGTTTCGAATCTCTCGATTCTATTGGCGATCTCTTCCACTACTTGAAGCTTTTATGAACGAAGGGAAGAGAACTCTCGCGCGCGCTCTCTCTCTCTCTCTTTCTCTTCATACGTCGTGAACGTCGCTTGTATTCGTGAGATCGTGTAATACACTTATATAGAACGAGTATATAAGGGCGATGAGTTTGGTTACATCAACGTCACAACAAGAGTATAAGTAAGAAGTGTCGGACGTTTGTTCCATTTTTTCGTTAACTCTTACTCAGTTTTTTTTCTTAAACGTATATATACATATATATATATACAAATTCCGGGCGTCCCGAGGCACGTGGCTAATCGGAATTCACTCTCGGACCCTTATCGATCGATTCGCCCGCGATCAATCTCTTTCTCTCCCGTTACTTTCACCCGTACGCGCCTCGCCAATTGAGAGATAAAATTTTAGTTTGCGGATAAGGAGTTATTAGACGATTCGCGAGATATCACAGACGCTGAGAAATCTGCTACGTTCCGTTTCTCATTGTCTTCTCCTCCCCTCCCCCTGCATCTTTTTATTCCTTTATCTCTTCTCACACATCGCTCCGGGTTCGGCGTACATTTATTCACGGCAAAGTGTACCCAGCGACGCGAGCGTGTCGATTCGGGAGGAAAAAAAAGAAAAGAAGAAAAAAAGACTCGCGCGTTCTCTATCCGGTTGAGATTTTTGTTTTTCCATCGCCGTCGCGCTTTTCTTTTTCACGATACCCGCGAAAAAAGTTATCCTCGTCGCACGCAGAAATAAACTTTGGGCCTTTATTGTTTTTTTTTGTTTTTTTGAAATACAAAGTGGATGAGAAATTTGTTGGTGTCGATCGGCGGGAGCGCGAGAGTGAGGGAAGCCTGTACATATTTTGGCGCCGTCTACTGCACGGAACGGGGACATCGAACATTCGCACATCCACACATCGGGAAAAGGAAAGAGAGAGGACCGCCGTCGGTTCGAGAGAGAGAGAGAGACAGAGAAAGAGAGTGAGAGCGAGGGAGAGAGGAAATAACGAGAGGAGGAGGGAGATAGAGAATCATAGAGTGTGTGTTTAATACCAACAGTCCTCCTGACACGGATGTTGGCCAGAAACTTCTGCGAGTATTTCTCGCGTGAATTCTATTCGCAAACACCTGAAACGAGTAACGCGAGTCTCCTCGTCTAACTTTTTACCGCACGAACTAGTTTTTCGTCTCATTTTGAAAATTTATCGTCTCGATAAGTCATTTTCACGTTTTTTTTTCACTACCGGTGAAAAGCGAGGAGGAAAGATACACCCGAAAAAATGGATAAAAATTGTTAGTGCGAGAATCTGAGTTTGCCTGTGAGTTTTTCCGTGTCACGGAGAGCGAAGATCTCTTTTATTATCCCGACAACGACGCGACAGGAATAAGAGAGGGAAAAAATGGAATCGAAATCGGAAATGTCAACGATGAACATCGATTACGTTATTTCGAGGAAATTGTGGATTACCCTGGTGCTGTCTCTCAGCGTTTTCAGCCTGATTATCACACTGGTTGTCCGGAGGAGCAAATTTCTATACTGTTTGAGAAAAATTCCTTATCCAACGGCATTTCCAATAATCGGCAATGCTTGGCAACTGAACTGCAGCCTCGAAGGTACCGAAAAAAAAAACAATTTTCTCTATATAGTACATTGTTTCCTTTATTTTCTTGTATTTTTGTACTTATTCCCCGTTATATGGAAAACATTTCTGAACTCTTGACAGACTCGAGTAAATACATTCGAAGCGCGAGAATGTATTTTCTCTTCGAAACCACTCGTCGAAATTCGAAAATAATCTCATCTGCGAAATCTTCGCAGCGAAGCTCCAGTATATACCGGATTCTCGGACGCTTCGGGCGAATTTTCGGTGACATTGAAAGCCGAGTCGTCATTATTTTCTGTCCCCGCGGCCAATCGATCGAATTTTTTTTCGGCCGTGTCGCGGAATTATCGAAATCTCGAAGCGGCTTTTTTCGCGAAGCGCCGAAGATCGGCGAGGATAATTTTTTTCACGTCGAAGACTCGCTAATGCGCGGACGAAATACAAATTTGCTCCATCCAATTTCCATTATAGCTTCGTGCAATGTGCGAAGTCGTCGCGACTTTGCTCCGTGGCCGAAAAGTTTTCGAGAAAGAAACCATCAGAAACGCGAGACACGGAGCGAGAGAAATAAAAAAATAAGATAGAACGGTTGGACATTTTATCGAACAAGCTTATCCGCGAATATCGAGGATTTACTTTCTTTTATAGTGGCAATTTATACATATCTCGCCAGTTGACGCTGCGAAATATTTCGAATTCCCAGACGGCGGTCCTCCCGGGAGAGTCCGTGGAAGGCGAGCTGGCTAAATATTAGGAGAATGTTGTACGGCTATTGAGTCGAGCGAATGCGAAGAGTGAGGGAGATACGGAGAGAGAAAAGAGAGCGAAAGAGAGCAAAAAAAAACCGGAGATCCAACAGTCAAGAACCTATTTGGGCATCGCGAAAAAATTCATAGCGGTACCGACGTAGATCTGAGGACAGTTAAATTATTTAGCTTTTTCGTGGCATACGCCGGGCCTTTTCGCCAAATTTGTTCTATCCGTCAACGCCTCTTACACACCTTTTTTTTGTGACACCGACAAATTTCCGAATGTCATGCTTAGGAATGTTTCACGCTTCCTTCTGCCATTAATTTCGGATAATGAAACTTTTTCACGTCGGAAAGAATTTCACGTGAAAAAAACTCTACACTGTGTTTTTTTTATCGTGCTCTGACAACCATTCGGGAATCTTGAGAATTTTTCATATACGAAACGTAATAAAATTATCGAATAAATAACAAAATCAATCAAGATTTTACTACGTTTCATATGAAAAATCCAAAAAATCTCTGAACTGTTACCAAAGAACGAAAAAGCAGTAATTTTTTTGTATATGAAATTCTTTCGATTCGCAAGAAGAGATCTCATCAAGAATGAGTATATAAAAAAGCAAATTCCAGATACATTAGATTTGAATTAGCCTTGGAATTGTTTTTCGAATATCATCAAAGTTCCCCAAATTACATTTTAATGTAATACCAAAAGTATATGAGAGTCTAGTCATTAGCGATGTCAGTCGGGTATATTTACGTCGAATTTTTTATACCGGAAACAATCTGTTCAAGGACCCGCTTTTTCAGAATTTCGAGACAGGAAATTCATCCACGATGGAAAATGAGGAGACGAAAAATCAAATTTGCCGGTCGCGAGGGAGACGCGGGGAAATCGGCACGTGTCGGGAGTCGCTGCAAGAGCGGAGCGCGAAATTTCGCGTCGCACGTGCCTCGAGTAGTGAGGAAGAACGAGGAGGCGCGAGGAGAGAGAGAGAGAGAGAGAGAGGAGTCTCCCTCGAGAAAAGAAATAAAAATTTGTGCAATCTCCGCTGTCCGTGCAATCAATTGTCACACTCTCGAGAGGCGAAAAGGAGCGAATTGACGGAGCGACGAAGAGGGTGCGCGACGATAAAACGATAACGAGAGAGAAACGGGCGCAAGAGAGGAGAAAGAAGGGAAATGAGAAAGGCAGGGAGAAGAGTTGACAAATATCAGAATTGAAAATAAAAAGAAGGATAAAAGAGCGACGAAGGGAGAAAAGCAGGTCGAGGTCGACCACAGCGAACCGAGTGACTGACGAACGAGCCACGTGTACTCGCACACAGGCACTCGTATGCAGATTCGTCAAATACATGTGACCAGCATCCGAATTTCTTTCATCTCGATTACAGAAGAAATCGATATCGTTCCATATGATTAATTTTATTCAAATTTTTCTCCGCCCGGAATAACTTCAATCAAATATTTTCGAGCAAAATAGTAAAAAGAAAAGAAATAGATTATAAAATATTGTATTTATAAAATTTCTTATAGAAATATTTATTATTTTTTGGTATTCTTCGAACTTGTTTGTATCGAGCGAGTTATTGGAACGAGTTCGAAAAATGATCAAAGAGCCTTTGTTCTCGCGCTCTTGAGGAATTTGCGAGCAGAAGGGAGAAAACGAATCGACCTTGCACCAACTAGACGAGAGTGCATAAATCCGTCCATTTCTTTCCGGTCAACGTCCCGAGGAAGGGCGATGCCATCGCGCGCGGTCGAACGGGCGATCCACGCGACGAAGGCACACACCTCGTGCGATGCGAACGAGCGAAGAAATTCTCAGTCGGATTCTTCGATCGCTGTCTCCGATTTTTCCGATCGCCGTCCTCTCTCTTTCTCTCTCTTTTTCCTCTCTCTCTCTCTCTCTCTCTTTCTCTCGACGATGAGGAAAGACAAAGGGGCCTCGAGAATTGTGCAAATGACACGTGTACGGAGAACGACTCGTTGCCTAGCCCGAGATTGAACGGGAATGTGTGAGCGAGAGAAAGAGAGAAACTGAAGAGAACGAGTCGGACTCGAAGCCTTGGCGAAACGATCTTCCAGAGAGCAATGACCTGCCATCCCGTACAACTGTCGCTTCCTTCGGCAATATTAGCGAGACCTCCAATAGAAATTTTCATTAAATCTCATATACAGAATAACGGACGCCTCCTTAAGTTTTTCAGATTCCTCCTTTTCTACTTTTTTATCCGAACTTTTTCACCCAACATTTTTTTACCGCGAGAATGAAGAATTATAATAACTGCCGATAGGGAAATAAGAGAATGAACATTTTATCTCGGTGACGAAGAATATTGTAACCAATAATAAGGAAAAATTTTTATTTTTCAGCAGTTTTTCGAACTCTATTTTTGTTTTCTTTGCTCCTTTTTGCTTGTTTACAGTCGATAAATTCAATGTTTTTGGATGTTGCAGAATTTTTTAAGAGGCTGGTCACTTGGAGTCGGGAATTTGGTGACATTTATCAGATATGGCTCGGAATGAGACCCCTGATATTCATTTACCGAGCCGAGGGAGTGCAACGTTTGCTCAGCAGTAGCATTCACATCGACAAGAGTCTTGAGTACCAGTATCTTCGGCCCTGGCTCGGGAGCGGCCTCATCACCAGTTCCGGTAAGTCAAACAAACATTTTTTCCGCTCGTCGTTTCCGTCGAAGAAAAAAATCTTCGTGACAGCAAATATCCAAGTCCGAGCTTTATTTTCGAACGCACTCGTCGCGTAAAAATAAAACGAAAAAATCTCTCGAGTCTCTCGCGAGAAGAGTAAAATCGTTCGTTCTGCGAGGATGATGCGATTTATGTAAGGAATTGATTGCACAATGAACGTCAGCGAGTCGCGAGAAAAAGGAATCGCATTATGCAAATTAATCGCGAATTCTCAACGAGAATCTTTTTCGAAAAAGAAGAGAATTGAACCATGCGAAATTTTTTCAGGTTTTCCGCGATTTTTCTCATTTTTTCTATTAAGGAATAAACTTATATTTATTGTTTTAAAAGTCGATAAGATGATTAATAATTACGTCTTTTTGTGCGTTTTATTTTGCAACATTACTTTTGTTTCAGGCGAAAAATGGCATCAGAGGAGGAAGCTGCTCACTCCGACCTTCCACAGTGGGCTTCTGGAAAAATACTTGGAGTCGACGACCCGAGAAGCTACGGTGATGGTTTCCTGTCTCCGCGCAGAGGTCGGAAAGCCCGAGTTCGATATCGTGCCTTACGCGAAGCGCGCGACCCTCGACATGATTTGCTGTGAGTTCTTTTCTACTTTTATTCCAGCAAAACTACTGTAAAAGCTCCTTAACCCTGGGGCAGACATGTAGGATCTTTTTGGACTCCAGAAAATTCGAATTCGCTTTTATTTTTAAAAGTATTTTTCTTTCTAATAAACATTTTTTTTTTCAAAACTTATTTGAAAACATGTTAAATAACAATGATCTGCAAAAAAAGCGTGAAATGTTATATATTCTATTTTTTATATGAATTTAAAAATACGCACTCTTGCGTGTCATATTTTTTGACGCGTCCGTCCGAGAGTTAAAAAAACTTTTTCCTTTTTGATAGCTGTATTCATTTCCCTTGAAAAGTAAAAATTTTAATTTTAAGGATCGAAGGGATACTTCGTTCCGTTGCTATATTTTTTAATTTGCGTTTTTTTCAAATATCTTATAAAAACTATTATGTTATATATTAGATGGACTTTTTCCTAATTTCGTATTCCATGAATTAACAGTTTACACAAATAATCATTTCATAATTAAGTAATATAGAAGAGAACCAATATAAAAATTTTTTAAAACTTAATTTGCATTTATCGCGAATGAATAGACAAATCCGCGAATCAATACGAGATTACCGAGAAAAAATTGCGAAAGATTTTAACGAACGTGCATAAAATTCAAGGTGAATAGAATAATTGGTATTCAATAACGAGTACTCATTGAAAAATCAGAAAAAAAGGTGTTTTTCTCAACTCGCGATTAAAAATACTCGGTACGACTCATTGTTAGTACTCATTAAAAATTGAGAGAAAAAAAATTTGTTATTCTCGACTCACGATTTAAAAATAACCGCGTCGAAACGAACGTTATCACAAGTTTTTCAACAAATACGTATATATTTTTGAGAAAATCCATGCCAATATTACTTTAAAATTTTCTAGAATTATCGACATTTTGATTTCGGCTTACTCAATGCCTCTAACAAACAAATATTAAAAGTAAAATCTTGAAATTACTATACACAGTATCGAATATAGCATAATTTTTGTATTATTTCTTTTTTTTTTACAGCGAGCAGCATGGGATACCACATAAATGCACAGACAGATCTCAATAGCGAATATGTTGCAGCGGTCGAAACGTAAGTATCGTGATTTGTTTCATTTATTGAACTCTAGGGAGAATGGTAGCCATAGATTAAATTAAATTTTGAGACATTGTTATTCCACGTAAGATATTCGTTTCCATTTTTTAAAGCTCTTCTTTAACTTTAAAAATTAAACTATAAGAATTAACCATTGTTAAGTATAAGAGTTAATTAAATACGTATCGATATTATCTCCTCAAAATTCTCTGAATTTTTAAATTCTGCAATACTTTTAACCTTCATAAGCATTAATTGGTACACCATCCTACTTGAATCTTGATAAAATCTTTCTAGATTTTACTTTCTTTCACAGCATGACCTCTATCATTCAAATGAGATTTACGAACATTTGGATGTCGCAAGACGTGATTTTTCACAGAACGTCCTTGGGAAAAACACATCAACAGGCTTTGGACGTTATTCACACGTTTATCAATCAAGTAAGAATTTTTCTAAAAATGATAATAAATTATTTTTTATTCGTATTATAAAATTTAATAATTTACTTTATAAATTTTATAAAATTATATTTATCATTGAATATTATAATTATCCTGAGTTTCTAATTTTTAAAAAGTCAAGCATCAATTAATAAGGAACAATGCACAAAAATTAGGTGATAAAGGAGAGAAAAGCCGAGTGGAAATTGAAGCACGACGGTAATTTTAATGAGCCATCGAAGAAACATCTCGCCCTTCTGGACATGCTGCTCGAATGTTCGGAAAACGGTACGATTTTGACGGACGAGGATATCAAGGACGAGGTGAACACTTTCATGTTCGCCGGACACGACACCCTTGCGACGAGTATTTCGTGGATTTTGTACGCCCTTGGCACCTGTCCCGAGTACCAGAAAAAAATTCTCGATGAGTACAACGAAGTAATCGGCTCCGAGCCGATAACCCTCGAGTCGCTCAACAAGCTCGTCTGGCTCGACGCCTGCATCAAGGAAACCTGGCGCCTCTACCCGGTCGTTCCGTTGATCGCGAGGCAAATTTACAAACCGATCAATCTCAGTAAGTTTATACATTAATTCCCCCGCTCTTAGGGGTTTTATCAGATAACGATCTCAAATTTTTATACGCTGTAGAGTCAAAATTGTGCAATAACTAAAGAAACTTTGTACGATGGTGTCTCGTCAGATATATCACCAAATACGCGAGTACGAGAGAAATAGCTGCAAAACTATCCTAATCAACGCGTGGACCGAATAAATATAATTCTTCTTGAAAAGGATTTTGAAGCATTGTTTGAATCAATCACCTGTTATTAATCATTTGTTTTCAAAATAAATGATAAAATTTCGCCAATGCCAAGAATTTTAATTTCAAAATGTACAATTCACTGCAAAACTATCCTAATCAACGCGTGGACCGAATAAATATAATTCTTCTTGAAAAGGATTTTGAAACATTGTTTGAATCAATCATCTGTTATAGATCATTTGTTTTCAAAATAAATGATAAAATTTCGCCAATGCCAAGAATTTTAATTTCAAAATGTACAATTCACTCACGAAGCTTTTTTCATTTGATCAATTCTGCTCTTTATATGTTATCTTTATAACTAAAGAAACTTTGCACGATGGTGTCTCGTCAGATGTATCACCAAACACGCGACTGCGAGAGAAATAGCTGCAAAACTATACTAATTAACGTGGACCGAATAAATATAATTCTTCTTGAAAAGGATTTTGAAACATGGTTTGAATCAATCATCTGTTATTAATCATTTGTTTTCAAAATAAATGATAAAATTTCGCCAATGCCAAGAAATTTAATTTCAAAATGTACAATTCATAGCTTTTTTCATTTGATCATTTCTACTCTTTAAATGTTATCTTTATAACTAAAGAAACTTTGTACGATGGTGTCTCGTCAGATATATCACCAAACACGCGAGTGCGAGAGAAATAGCTGCAAAACTATATACTAATCAACGCGTGGACCGAATAAATATAATTCTTCTTGAAAAGGATTTTGAAGCATTGTTTGAATGAATCACCTGTTATTAATCATTTGTTTTCAAAATAAATGATAAAATTTCGCCAATGCCAAGAAATTTAATTTCAAAATGTACAATTCAGCTTTTTTCATTAAATAATTTCTGCTCTTTAAATATTATTTTTTAAAAAATGTTTATCCTAAATTATTAAAAGTTCGTTGTATTGTTTCAGTGGACCATGACGTACCTGTTGGCTCGACCGTACTAATAAACGCGTTTCTGCTTCACCGGGATCCTCGTTACTTCCCGCAACCGGAAGTCTACAGGCCAGAGAGATTTCTTCCGGACGGGCCGAGAATACCGTCATTCTCGTTCATACCGTTTAGCGCCGGTTCCCGCAATTGCATCGGCTGGAAGTTCGCGACGATGGAAACGAAGATAACGATTCTCACGTTATTGCGATCGTACGAAATAAGATCGATCGAATCAGCTGAAAAATTACGTCTAATATCCTCAATTGTGCTAATAAACGCGAATGGGGTACGCCTGAAAATATCGCCGAGGCAAGAAGTCTCGACGAGCGAGGAGACCGCCACGTGCGCCATCTGAAAAAAATTTGTGTCAACTTCGGAAGTGCGCGCGCATAATTCCGCGATATTTAACACACTGACAAGCGCTGCTACAAAATTAACCGAATTTTCACGGCGTTTATTTACAACTTTGAAAAGATCGGGGACGAACTCTGCGCCGATTCATAATCCTCGAACTACCGAGGACTGTTAAAATTCGTTATGATCTCTCTTTGTTTTTCTTGTTTTGTTTTCTTTTTTTTTTGTATTCGCAACCGTATACGTCCGTAAGCGAAGACCCGTAAACACCTACGATCGTAAAATTGTGATAAAATCGTTCTTTTTCCTCTCAATTTTAAAATAATGGCTAAGTTTATTAGGAAGTGCGTTTTAACTGGTACTGTATAGCTTTCTAGTTTACTGAATTTATTAATTCGTATTTAACGGAAGCTCAAGGTGCATCCGTGTATTACTATTCGTCTTTCTTTTTTTAATAAAAACTCTTTTTTAATAAAAATTTGTCATTTTTTAAATTTTAGCGTCCCACGAAATAAGATACAGTTTTTCTGTCTTACCGTGTGTAAAAACAGTAGATGCTGTTTTTTTAAGTACACATGACTAAATCGTACTTATTGACTGTTGATAATAAAATTTCTTGCTTCCGCGGCCGGCGCTGATTGACAGACGAATGCCGCGCAGGCCGTGGTTTACGTTTCGAAATCGGGTCTGTCATTTGTTTTGCAAACAAGAATCGAAACCTCGGAGGACTTCGCTGTCATCACTGATTGTCGCATCCGATATTTTTAACTACCTCTAATTAGTTTATTTTTAAATTCGACAAATGTCGTATTTAGATCGAACGAGATCCAAACGAGTTTCCGATCTCAAAGGTTACAGCTACGCTGTATAAACGATTGGCCGTTGAGATGGGTAATTCTAGCAACAAAACCTATCATCGCTCTCGGAGAAAATATGCTAGCGAGGTAAATTACGATATTTGCATAACTGATAAAACAAATATTGGATGAATAAAATGTTTGCATCGTGTTGTCATAGTACAGTCTAAGTGATCTTGTTGGAGGCAGCTGCTCGGGTGGAAGGCCAATTCAGGAAGAGCGCTACACTCTGCGTTCCTTCAGCTCTCGCAGAAGGTAATTAAACGTGAATTATGAAAAAAAAAATTGTTTTGTTATATATTGCAGAAAATTTGTATCCATTCAGCCGCAGTATTGGAAATTTTGACGATCCCGTTGACTCGACCAAAACAGTATGGCCGGTCTCTCGCTCAGAGGCAATTTTCATGCCTGAATTCAGAGTCCGAGATGATCCTGGAAGGACGGATTACAAAATTTTGGAACTAGTCGCCACTGGTGCTTACGGCAGGGTTTACAAAGTTAGGCGTGGCTCCAATGACCAAGTTTATGCTTTAAAAATGATCGGCAAAGCAAAAATTATTGAGGAAGATGCGATAGGACAAGTCAAACAAGAAGTCTCCATTCAGAAGGCTGTCGGTCATCATCCATTCATTGCTCAAGTTCTAGAGCACTGGCAAGGCAGAAAAACCCTTTACATCAGTTAGTACATGAGTAATCTTTTACTTCTGTATGTAAAAAAATATTATTCACTCTCATATTCATCAATTTTGTGACATTACGTGTAGCCATGGAATATTTATCCGGAGGAGAATTGTTTTCACTCATAGAGGACTATGGACACTTGCCTGAGGCAGTCGTACGAATATATGTAGGAGAAATAAGTCTAGCTTTGGGTAAGTGGATTTTTTGATAAATTTGAATCGATATAGGAATTCTTCAACATATTTTTTGCATTTTCAGACTTTCTCCACAATGCTGGAATCGTCCATCGAGACGTAAAAGCTGCAAATGTCCTCCTGGACACAAGAGGACATGCAGTTCTCATTGATTTTGGACTGGCCAAGTGGCTTGGACTCAACCAGAGGACGTGTACATTCTGTGGCACTCCGGAGTATATGGCTCCAGAAATTCTGTCAAAAGAATTTTACAACCACGCTGTCGACTGGTGGTCTCTCGGGGTTCTAACTTGCTACGCGCTCACTCACGAGGTTTGTTCACTATTTAATAATTTGAAGCGACTTTTTTTCCTCATTGAAATATTCTCTCAAGCTCATGAGTAAATATTTTCGCATACACAAAATTCTTTAATATCTAATTGTTTCTCGACCACGATTTATTTCCACATTGGGTAGGTGTAAGATCCTGTTCTCGATTATTTGACATTTAAAAAATTAGAACGAAAATTACGTGTTTTTTTTTAATTTCTGGGAGACAAAGTCCAGATCACACTTTTCAGAGATCAAGAAAATGTGCAGACTGAACGGAAAAAGAGTTTCGTTGCACGCTCAGTAGAATGCACGTCTAATCCCGTCTACGGCGAGTTATCGATTGTACGACTCCGTGGCGCAACGGTAGCGCGTCTGACTCCAGATCAGAAGGTTGCGTGTTCAAATCACGTCGGGGTCAACGGACAAATATTGATTTTTTTTTCTCCCGGCCATGGTGCAGGAGCTTCCCACCGTGACATCCCTGTTTCATCCCTTATCTTCTACGCTCCGTTTAGAAACACGATTCCTTGTTCCAGGACGAACAATTTACAAATTATCGTCCGGTCAAGATTCTCGCACGATTCAAAGATATGGAAAATTATTCGTGCATGGAAAACAATGTGACGACCAAACAAAAACAAGTAAATAAATAAAAAAAAGGCCCTCGACGTTTTAAAAGTCAACAAATTCGCGACAATCGAAAGCTCTCAAGCAAATAATGAACCATGCACAGAATGAGAATGAGTCGTAGAGCGATTGAAAATTGATTTAAAAAAAAAAGAAAAAGAACGCCCCCGGGTGGGCTCGAACCACCAACCTTTCGGTTAACAGCCGAACGCGCTAGCCGATTGCGCCACGGAGGCAGATGGCATTCTCTTCACTTTTTTTCTGTGAGTCTCTAATCTCCGATTTGACATTTCGCAAGCTATTTAATCACTTTTTTTTTCAACTTTCTGCTGATTTTAATCGATGTTCGAAAACCCATCGCGCTCGTTCTTCTCCCGTTACGAGAAAAATCGTTTGCGTCGTGAGATCCAAGATTTCACGAACGCCGCGTGAAAATCTCTACGATCGTTCATCAAAGATAGTTACGCAAGAAGAAAAAAAAAAAAGTACACGTGCGCTCAGGCGAGCGAAAGATCGTCGTGCCAGTCACCTTTTCCATATCTCTCGCATTATCGAAAAACGAATACCAACCGTGTCCGACCTCCGGCCGAAAGGAAGATGGGTCAACCGTTTTGAATGCCGCATCTCTCTTTCCCACAGAACAAAACCGTGACAGGATTTCAAATGGACGAGATATAAAATATACGATGAAAAAGATAAAAACAAGAAGAAAGAATAATCATTGAGATTATAATTTCAAGGAACGCGCAGGATACGTTTTGTAAATTCAAATTTTAACAATCGTCGAAGAATCCTTGAGGAACGTTTGAGATAGCGTAGGAAGACTGAAACGAAAGTCTCTTTTTTTTCGTATAATGTAACACATTATTATTATTATCATAACGATGCCGACAGCAATAATACAAATCAATAATATTAATAATAATTTTAATAATATTAATAATAATAATTAATAATATTCATACTAATGTAAAATTAATAATAATATTATCAATAATGACACGTATTCTAGAGTGATGCGCGACAGTGTTTCTGGTCGGGAAATGTTTTTCTTTTTTTCAGCGCTCGTGTTTCTCGTCGCGAAGGCTCGGTCAAGGGAGGAGGGGGTATTATTCGTAGTAATTATCGTGTAGGAATGGTTCGCTAAATATGAGAGGAGCGATGTGCGTGCCTCCGAGCATACGAATATTTCGTCCTCGCGAACAGATCGCTTCCGAAATAATTTGTTCGCCAGAACGAAAGGGGTCTCATTCGCGTTCATTTCTGTCATTTTCATTCTTCGTTTATTTATTTTCGTTTTTCTCTCTTTTCTTTTTTTTTTCTTGTAATCAATCGAAACCGAGAATCCGCCGAACAAAGCAACCGCACACCCTTATTCTCTTTCTCTCTCTATCTTTCTCTCCGTCGCTTTCTCTCGTTTGCTCGCTCACTCTCACAATAAAATTCTCTCTCAATCTTTCGTTCTCTCATATGACGATACTCGTGGGTAATATAAGATATGAGAAGCTCCGTGGAAGAATGGCTCCGGTCTCGTCGAAATGTTCGTTCATCGAGACGAGAGCGAGGAAGCGGAAGAAGAAAAAATGAGAAATCGAAGAAAAAAAAGGGACGAGGAGCAACGGGGGGTGTTGCTCGTCGTTTCTTTTTTTTCGCGTCCATTTTCCATCCGCGTCCGGTTTATTCTGATTTCTCATCGCTGTTGTCCTCGTCGCTCTCCTTGCTCTCCTCGCTGCTGCTCTTCGTTTTCTCACTGGGCTCGTTGGCGCTTACTTGCTCGGGCTTCGGCAGGCGCTCGACGTTCGTGGATTCCTCCTCGTTTATCGAGATATTCTTGACCTGGGGCTCGCCGGCGGATTCATTCTTGGACTCGGTGGATCCCGAGGCGGCGGCGGCGCTGCTCTCCGATGAAGAGCCCTCAGGGTGCTGCGCGATCTCCTTGATCGACTGGACCGCCGATTTGGCCTCGACCTTTTCCGATTTCTCGGCCTGGACGCCGCTCACCGATTTCTCGAGCTTCTCCTCTTTCTTCTCTTCCGATTTCGCGACCTCGGCTTCTCTCTTGGCTTGCGGGATTTTCTCCTCGGCCTTATCCTCGGGCTTCTCGGCCTCGACGTCTACGCTCTTCTTCGCGATCTCCTTCTCGGCTTCCTGCTCCTTCTTCTCCTCGGCAATCGCTTCGCTCTTCTCGGAGGCTACCAGCGCCGATTTCGGCTGCTCCGCGGCTTTCTCGGACTCGGCAGATGCGCTCGAGGATTCCGAAGACGCCGGAGATCCCGCTTCGGCCAGTTGAGCCGCGGGCGCCGATTTCGTGGCCTGTTTCGCCGCGGCCGCCGCCGCCGCCTCTTCCGCCTCGCGGGTCACGCGGTCGCTCTTGTCGGCCTCCTCCTTCTTCGGCTCGGCCGGCTTCACCTCCGCCACGGAAGCCTCTACGATCGGCTTTTCAGCGGACTCCTTCTGGCCGGCCGATTCCTGTTGATGCTGGTGCTGATGCTGCGAATCCTCCGCCTCGCCGGCTGCCGATTTCGCGCTCGGTTCCTTTCGCTCCTTCGCCTCCGATGACACTCCGGCGACGCTCTCCTTCGCCACCTCCGATTCCTCTTGGCCGATCGCCGATTTTACCTGAACGCTCTCCGAGCTCGGGATTGGCGCCGCCTAAAAAATTATCGTCAATAATCCGAAATCGTTTCACATTTGTAATCGTCATACAAACAATATGAGGAAAATTTCTTCTCGTGCGATCGTCGTGAATCGAGAGTTTATAAAAAGGGAATAAGATACAAAAATTAATATTAAAAAAGACGATAAATACTATTCTTGTATTGTTGATGCGCAAAAAAAAGTGAAGATAAATGATTGTTTCGATCGCGTACCTCGCTCGAAGCTGGTTGAACTACCGGCGGAACTTCGGGAACGCTCTTCTTCTGGATCGACGATTCGGGCGCTTCGCCGGACTGAACGTTCTTCTCTTCGGGCTTGTTCTCAGCCTCGGAAGCCTCGGAGACGACGGCTTGCTTGGCTTCGATCTTGTGCTGCGAAGCCTCCGTTGTGGGAACCGCCGCCTCGGCGCTCCGGGCGTTCGACTCGTGGGAGTGCTCCTCAGATTTTTTCTCCCCTTCGGCGGCCCTCACGCTGCTCACCGGTTGCGGCTTCTGAGCGTCCTTCTCCGAGGACGCGTCGACGGGTTTCGCGGCGGGTGCTGGCTCCGCCACTTTGTCGGGCGTCGGCATCGACCAGGCCGACTGAATCGCGACCAGGCACACGACCGCGACGACGAGCTTCATTTTTATTCCTTCTGAAACAATAAATTCAGACTTATCCGACACCTCTTAAAAATTCAGGGGAGTTTAATTCGAGCGCGAGTCCGTTTTCAGTTCGGACGAACGATTTCTCCGCGAGGTGAAAAACTTTTTTCAATGTCCCCCCGAGTGAACGAGCCAGCAAAGCGATCGGTGATGACCAATGGAAATTTCCGTTGACGAAAATGAGAGATAAAAGGTTACGATGAGGCGAGCGCGACAAACGGAAGGAGAGCCGTTCGGTTATTCGTGACGGGGAGAATCGGTGTGATGGGAGGAGGAAGGGAGGGAGGGGGCGAAGGGAGACAATGACGACTGTGACGACGTGATCTCTGGCCGGCTCCGACGAGAGGTCGAGGGAAGGAAATGCCTGTGAAAGATGATGAAGAGCCTCCCATTACCTCATCAAGTCGTATGAGACAAGTAATAAGGGCACGAGGCTATTTTATGTACAAAAGAGTTTATATATACATGGAATGCGTGAGTTGACGGGAATTTATCAAATCGTCAATCTCGGTGCCTCCCTGCATTTTTTTTTCTCTTATTCGAGATTGTCGAGTTATTTATTTAATACGAAGGTGTGAATTGTCATTGCTCAGGCGCGAAACGCTTCGAAATAAACGTCTCGGATCGTCCCTCGAACAAGCGACATTCCTGCGAATGTCATCAATCGAGGAATGATTATTCAATGGGGGATTGGGAGAAAAATTGAGGGAGAGAAGGCGACGGGGAGAATGGAATTCGCGTCTTTCTCTTTGTCTCGGTCGGCCTGCAGCCATGCGGAACTCGCCTGCGTCTCATTTATCCGTGGATTTTTCTGCCGAATGGAACGGCGGATAAGAGAGAAAAGGGGAGAGGGATTGCGAAAATTCACGAGGCGCAGTTGGGAAAGGAGTCGCGGTCTCGTTGCACGGATGTTAATCGTAGGATCCCGAGAAGCACGTTGCTACAAGATTCCTTTTTTTCTCTCTTTTCTTCTTCTTCTCTCTCTCTCTTTCTCTTGTTTCTCGCAAGCCGAGCATTTATGCATCAACATTTACGCAAATGCATAATACTTGGATGAAAACCCGTCCGAGTGACTCAATTTTTTCCCTCCCCGGGTCGTTTCGCAATGACAGCGGTTTTTTTTTGTGCAAGGTGATAATGAGCGCTCGCCGCGAGAGGAAGGTTGCGACGCGTGTTTCAATTGTACATTAAATTTTTGACACTCGACCGCGATATTCTAAAGCGTCATCTCGATGGGTTAGCTCAAATATTTGGGTACTCACTCGTTTCTCGTTGACTCTGGAACGACGTAAAGAACCTCCCGATCGTGTCTCCTCTAAAAAAAAAAAGAAAAAGGTAGTACTCGTCCTTGGCGTGAATTCGCGCGTGTTTCGCCGATTTCGTTCGCGTAAATTGAAAAATCGGTTCTCGGGACCTCAGTTGCCTGAACGTCGAGAGAACGTGAAATGAACAGCGTGTAAAACAAGAAAAAAAAAACAAATAACTAACCGAACCGCAATAGAATAAATGTCGTGCTTCAATCTCGTCCTCGGTATCGGAGAAAATTGAAAATACAGATCGTTGAACGGGGCGTACGGAAGATAAAAGTGACTGTGTTTTGAGTAATAAGCGCAAGCGAACGTTACGAAGGTTGGCTCGTTTGTGTCGGGCCTGAAACGTCGAATCGCCGCTTATATATGGAGCCGAGTCTCCGAGTCTGTTAGACCCCGAAGCCTACCCGGAGAGCCAAGGAGCGGGGACAGACCCCCGTGGTTATCTCTTCCCCTTCTTCCTCCTCTTTCTTCGTCTTATTCTTCTTCCCCTCCTTCCCTTTCTCGTTCTTTTCCGTTTTCTCACAACGACGGCCAATCCCGGCGTCTCGAGCCTCTTCTCACCTATTCCCGCGGGAATAAATTGCCCGCCGCGCGCTCCGCGTGGAAACATCGCCTTATTATTCCTCCGCTTTTCGCTTTTTCATTTATCTCCCTCCCCCCCCCGAATCATTTTTTCATCCGTTCGTCAACGAATTTCTCACATCTCGCCTTTCTCCCCCTCGCGAATTATTTCCGTGGCCATTATCGTCGCGTCTTCATTGGATTTTCGTACTCGTTGCAAAAATAGTCACGTTCGCCGCTCCAATTTCTGGCAATTGTGCAAATTTTTAAATTGCGCGGGCACGCGATATCGCGAACAGCGCGACGGAATTGACGAATAAAAGGAAAAAAAAAGAGTAAAATAAAAAACAAAACTGCGCGCGAGATGTGAGCGGACGGATATTCTATCTCGACGCGAGATCTGAGATCCTTTTTCTTCCCGCTTCGACGCAGCGAATTACGAGTTTCGAGGCCGGAGCCCGAGGCAAGGGCTGTGAATCATATTCGACCCGGCGCTCGCTTTTGCGTTTCGTTTGCGTGCTCGAGACAATATCGCACGTTCAGCTTATTAATCGGCTGTTTAACATCATCCAAACTCGAGCTCGGGATCTTCGCAACAGCGAATAAGTTTTTTTTTTCCCGCGCCACCCTCGTCGCTCCGTAATCAACGAGCATCTGAATTCGCAAAAAGGGGAATAGAGCGCGCCGCTGTCCGTGAACCTCTTGGAAAAACCTCGGAAGAACGCGCGAGCTCCGCTTGGGAAAGAGCGCGAGCGATTTTCTCAACCCGTTACGTCAACCCGTTACCGAAGCAAGTTTTATTTATTCCTTTATTGTTTTTTAAGAAGAATTAATATTTGCACGCTGCATATTCCACGAAAATAGTTGCCTTGGAAAGATTTTATGATCGTTCTCTCATTTTCTGGTGAATCGACGATTTTCCTGTCGTTAAAAAGAAGAAGAAGAAGAAGGAGAAGAAAAAAAAAGTGGAGTGCGTTGTTCAGATATTTCTGGAACGATCGGCGGCGCAATTTCCTCGTGGGAAAAGGAATTCCGACTAGAGGCATCAGCGTGTCGGCTCGAAGAATTTTCTACGACGCGACGAAAGTTCGTCAGGTTATCAATTATTTGGGATGTATGCGGATTGAGGAAAAATGGTGATAAACGGAGAGACGGAAAGGGGTCATGGTCGACGGTCGAGCGATCGAGGCGATGGGGATCGCTCGGGGCGCAGCGCCGGCGAGCGAGCGAGTTCGGTAACAGGTTCATCGGAGCGTTTACCTCCAGCTTATTCGAGACGCATCAATGGGGGAGAGAGAAAGAGTGAGAGAGAGCAAAGGTCGCGTGTCGGTGACATTTTTAAGCTCCGTCCATGGAGAGAGGGAAAATGGGTGAAAGCCTTTTTTGGCCGCGGCGAGCGATATTCGTAGGGAATAATAGCGCCGGCGAGTACGTCGCCATTCTCGTGTATACGCAAACGTGAGAACGCGAGAGACGCGGAGAATACCCGGCGAGCTCTCTGTGGACGTAATCATTATATCGTGGATATCTCGCAAAGAGCCCAAGGTCTTTCTCGGTGCTCCGAGACTCCGTTTTTTTTCCCCCTTTCGCTCATCGCGCCCTTCCTCCTTATTCTCTCCCGCTTCTTTCGCTCCGCAATTGCAATTTAGCATGAAGATTCGTGCCTGGACACTAAATACTGAAAATAAACGCGAGAGAGATGAATAGAGAGGGGAGAGGGAGCTGGCTTCTAACGAAATTTAATCATTCCTTTCGTCGTCGTTCGTTGTCTGAGGCATGGCGCCTGGCGCATCTCCCCGGAGGAATAACGAGAGCAAAAAGGATGAGCGAGCGCTGAGAGGAGGAAAAAAGGATGAGAAAAATGAGCGAAGAGTTCGTGCGGGGAAGAAAGAACGGAAGGATGCGGGGAAAGGGAACGATGAGCGAGGGAGAGAGAGAAAGAAAGAAAGAAAGACTGCCGAGCCGTGCGAAAGGGTTGAACCGACTTTTGCACACACACTGAGGGACGTGTATAAACACACAGTCACTCTTTTTCTCTCTCCCCCCCTCTCTCTCTCTCTCTCTCCGTCTTTCTCCTTTTTCTTCCTCTCTTATCCTCGCTACGTCGTCCACCTAAGGCTTAGTTAGGAGAAGCGAAGCACGAGGAGGAGAAGGAGGAGGAGGAGGAGGAGGATAGCAGCGATTATCTCTAACGATCTCTCTGTGGCTTTTGCGAGCGAGCGCAAAACCTGAACACACGGCAACTCGTTTCGTGTATATATGCCTCTTCTCTTTCACCATTTTTCTCTCTTTCCCTTTCTTGTCGCTTCGGTTTGCTTTTTTTTTTCTCGAATAGCGCGCGTTTACACGCGTATCGGGCGATATCTCCTCGCTGCCCCTGCGCATCTTTTCCAAAGCTACGACGGAAATCCGCACAATGGGGGATCGCGATTTTCTCACTCTCCAAATGGGATTGAGGAGACTCTTCACAGTTGTCGATGCAGAGTCTGCTTGAAAATAATAATTGCACGAAAAGATCGAAATCGACGTCTGAAGTTTTTATTTATTTATTTATTTATTTTTCATTCGAGATTTACTTCTATTCGTATATACTTTTCAGGAAAATAATATATATTTTTTATTCAATTCAATATTCTCGACAGTAATTTTTTTTCTCACGTGAAATGCTTATGAGAAATGTCAGTTCGCAATTGCAATTAAATAATTATTCAATATATAAACATGGAAAAAAATTCTAGATCTCACTATACATTGTATTATGATTATGCACAATTTAAAGAACACATAATTACTTGTCGATGATTTCAAAAGAATATGTAGAATTTTAAGAAATCTGTACTTTTTTGTACCAAGAGTTCAAGACTGAACACGACATATTTACATTCTATACAATACCTACTAACAAATACAATGAGTCATTTAAGATAGAATAAGAAAAAATATCGTACGATTTTCCATTTGAATATGTACACAATATTGTGTATTTTTCGAATCATAAAATATACAAATTTCAGTTTCATGTGTACATACGTGTACACGAAAATCTTCAGAATGACACATCTGTTACATTTCAATAGAGATAACTGTAAGAAGGAAAAAAAAACAAGTAAACTCGTCAAAATTATCACGTGTTGACAAACAATTTATAGCGTTCGCCCTTGTGATATATAGTAGAATTTTCACAGAATCCTTTGTCTCAACTGTCGTGTTAAAATATATTTAAAATTCTTTTCACATATCGATTCCGACAAGAGAAAGAAATTGAAATCGTTGGTCCTATCGATAAAAACTTTACATAGAGATGAACACAAATAATTTTATATATTATACGAGTAATTACTGTATATATGCTTTTTAATGTACTATATATGGCTCTCTTTCAATTCTTTGCCGGATGTGCAACAAGACGCCATCTTTATTCTAAGACATTCAGTGAGATAAAGCAGATCGAAGAGATAAACAAACTTTGACCAAATGGCGACCTTGGCATTTGGAGTTTTCGACCGATCATGGGAATTTAATGATATCCACGATCTGTCAAAAGTTATGAAGAACGTCGTCGTTGACGTTGCGAACAATCTCGTGTGAATTATTGTCGAAACGATTCCGTGTACTTGAAAATCATACGCGTTACCTTTTATTTCGTTTCTTTCTTCTGTCATCTCGGAACGAGCCCGGGCCTTTTTATTTTTGGAACTTTGGATTAGTCAGATGCGGAAGTGAGGCTTGTTCGTATGCAGGATTCGTGCGCAATGTCGACTTCAATGTCGCGGATTATTCCGAGGGATTACACACGGTCAGTGCTCGTTTTACATATTACAGCATTGAGCGCACCATTCGGCGAGGAGAGAGTTTAAAAATATGTCGGGAGGACGCTCGATAAAGGAAAAATATAAGAGGGAAATAAGAGAGAATTGTAATAGATCTGGGTATGGAGTGTAAAAAAATCGAGTGTCGTAATGCGAGGAGTAGAAAAGCAGAGATCGCCGAGGTGGTCGTCTCGTACGTGATTCGACTCGAATTTTTTAAACGCGATTATCGCTTCACTTTTTTTTTCCTCCCATTTAACATCTCGTCAAGTCCGGCTTCCGCGACTTTTTTCGTCTCTCTTGTTATTTTTTTCGCTGATCGTCAGAGTTAGTTTTATTCAAAATTCTTGCACTTTAAATATATTTTGCGAAGCTGCGTGTTGAGAAGGTCAGGTCGGATCTACTTACGCCTGATAATCGTGTAAAAGAAGGTCAATCCTTTGTTTGGCGTGCACACGCGTATTTGGAATAATTACACGAATATTCCGCGTGTCTGACGATTCGAATTTCACGCTTTGGTGACTATATTAGAATCATCTTCTATACATTCTTACTTGAGGCTCGCGAAACCTCAGAATGTGGTTGTCTATGCCAACGTGGAAAGTTTCACGAAATTTTCCTCCGGAGAAGCCACATTCCAGAAAAGTTAGCTCAAAAAGTATCATTTTTCGTAAATAAATTCAAATGAATATTTAAAAAGAACAAGCAAATTTATTAAAAAATACATATTCGTACTATATCTACTTTTTTCGCATACCATCTACAGTTCTTGAGATATTTGCATAAACGGAAATTTCAAGATGGCGACGAAAAGGACCACTCTACCATCCCTTAAATTTGAATTCAGGCTTTTTAGGGGATAAAAAATAAATGTCAGAGGCAAATGCTTGTAGGGTATTAAACACAAAAAAGCGAGAATTATTAAAATAAATAGCTTATTTATATACGATCCCGACAGGATAACTCACGTGGATAATTGACCATGCATTCATACACCCTGTATACCATTTTGAAGAGTCGTCGGGACTTTTGTCTCAAAAATTCGGAAATGATTGGACGAACGTTCGAGAAGGAACGTTCTTATTCTTTTTTATCTTTTCAATTCGCTTATGAGTATAAAATAATGATTAAAGAGATGAGGACGGTATAGTGAGAATGAGAAAGAAAGGGAAAGAAAAGGAGGGACGATGAGATTCGTATACGATCCAAAGAAAGAAAGTTCTCTGAGTCAATTTCCTTCTATAATGGTTAGCTTAGCATTGAATTCAATTGAATAATAGCCCCCCAGGGATACGATACAGGAGTTAAGGCGCAAAGGGAGGAGGACGGGACAGCCGAGCAAGGCTATCACTGACCGCCGCCGCCACCGCCGCACCCGATCATTAAATCTATCATCCTCGAATTGCTCTATATATATATTCGAATATATAAAAACATTCATGTACATTCCTATACGCTATTTTCCCTAGCGCTTCCCGTACCTCCTTTCACGTCGAGCTTAACATTATTTTTTCTTTCCGGTGATGACAAAAGAGCACGATGCAGATTCTCATCGTTCATCGTTTTCATCGTTGCACAGAATTAAGGATGTCTGTCGAAAAAAATTTAATTGAAAGAGATTTTATTTTTCTGGCTTTTCTATAAAAAAACAATTGATTTGTGTAATATTGAGACCCTTTACAAAACATTTTATTGATTAAATATTTTGAAACTGTATAAAAGAGAAAAAATTGAAGATTTGCAATGAATTTTAAATGAAAGTAACGATAAATCGTAATACGCAAAAGCATTGTCAGTTTCTTTTGGCATTATTCATAAAATAACGAAGTTGAGAAAATTTTAATATTGTTAATAATTGAATTATGAGCAACCGTGATAATTCTGAATATATTAACAAACTTCAAAGTTTATTTTAGTAATCTCTATATACGGTTTGAGAAATTCTTAAAAGACATCCTTTTTATTTTTGCTAGTCTTGATGAAAAGTATACCTTCAGAATCTCTTGCCATATCATAATGATCAAATTATTCATGTTTTTTTGTATCACGTACATGCATACGAAATGCAGCTCGAAAAATTCAATGCACATAAATTTGAAAATCAAGAACATGATGAAAATGACGTTTGTGAACTTTCGATTCTTTAATTTACAAATTACGCGAATCAGGAAAATTTCTTTGAAAATCTTTTTAAAAACGTTCCGATATTTTTTTAAAATAAAGTTGTGCAAACAAATAAATTTTTTTAATGAAGAGTACCTTTGTAATCTCTCGAGTTTTGCATTCGCAAAACACGCAAACGGAAATAATCTCATATATTATTAAATTTTTTACATTTAATACATTTTCATAACTACACAATTTGAAGATAGTCCGAGATCACGTTAGAAAGTATCTTCGCAGAATCTCTCGACTTTTAAGTTTGCAAAATAGAGGAATTAACATAATCATTATCATTCATTCCCAATGGCGGTTGCGTGCAGATGACGATTCGAGAAAATTCAATACACGCAAAAATTGAAGACAGTTTTGATGAAAATGACGATAAAAATCGTCATAAAAAACATACCTTCGTAATCCCTCAAAGTGTTATTTTGCAAAACACGCACGATATAGATAAAGATGGAATAAAAATCGTTCGTTTGTTTTTGTTTACTTTTTTTGATCGCGTGAAATGTGGGACAGGGCGACTATGTTTTGATTTTCCAAAACATAGTGGAATCGATGGAATTTGTGCAGCATCGGAAAAGTAGGTAATCTTTGTTTTTGAAATTAGATGTGAGTGACATTACCGTTATTGTAGCTTGCTCAATGTTAATCAGAGGCGACGTTGGCCGAAAAAAACTCAACGACATAAATCACGGAGAGTCTAATGCGGTCGCGACGTGGGTTTTCTCAAAATACCGATAAAGGTTTCATTTATATTTTGAACTGAATCTCCGATGAATGATGTCGGAGTCGAATAAGATTGAGTGGGGGGAGAAAGAGGACTCGATGGTCTCGCTCTCTTTTTTCCTTCGTTTTTGGTATCTATTTCGAGTGTGTCTCGCTCTCGACAGGGCTCGAGAGTTAAGGCCGCTTTTTATACGGAGGGACGCGAAGCAAGACTCATTCTGTCGTGTCCGTGTTATCGGCTCGAGGCGTGTTCTGTTAGTAACAAGTTTTAGGGCGAGTTTAACAAACGGGAGATCCGTGCCCTTGGCTCCGGCCGGAGGAGGTCGCGCTTCGGAGGAGGAAGCGAGAAAAATAAAAACGTGCGGAGGAGACGAGAGAAAAGGAGAGAAGGAACGAAAAATTTCCCCTCGCTATGCACATACCTCGTCTCAAAAGCCGTGCGATAACTTGTTTTGGGTCCCAGGGCCCCCACGGACTTGATATACGACCTCTCGAGGACAAGAGAAACAAGAAAACGGGAAAAAAGAAACAGAAATTCATCTAGAGAAAAATAAAATACGATTTCGAGATGGGAGAGAGAGAGAGAGAGAGTGGAAGGAGGGCAAAGGGCACTAAATGGGATAACCAATATGGCGAAGTATCTCTCGAGACCTTCTTTACTCCTCTCTCGCTCCTCCGAAATTTGTATTTAGAAAGTCCAGCCCGAAAATATTTCAACGTTGTACATAAAAATTACTATTTTCTGCGCCTTCTCTCGCTCTCCGTTTTTCCGAGAAAATCCGATGCTCCTCGATGTCTCTCGAGTAATTTTATGGAAGCTGCACGACATAGCGAGATACGGGAGAGAGAAAAAGACTCCCGGGAGACTAGAAAAACTTCAGCCTCTTCCCCCTGGCTCGTTCTCCGAGCTTAAACTCGTTGCACTCGTTGGACTTTTTCGAGTTGTTTTCCGTTTATAAATAGACTTGCCGGCTTTTACCAATAACCGTGCACGAGGAGCCTCGTGCTGCTCGAAGAAAATACCAAAAAAAAAGAAAAAGAATAAGAGCCTGGAAAATAAAGAAGACGAAAAGCTTGTATAATGATTGCTCTTGCTAACAAGCCGAACTGTGCGAATAACCTGTTGCGCATATTTTCCCTCTCCTCGCGGTCGAGCCCAGAGACACAGGGTACTACAGAGAGATATTTATTTATTTCGAAAAATAGTGAAAACAGTTGTATTTGATGTAGGAATCTCGTGAAAATCATTTGAAATATAATTTTTTTAAATTTTCGTAGATCTTTAATATCACATTAAAACATATGCATCAAATTTGACTTATAACTTCTATCGTCTATATAACGAGATATGGATTGCTGAATTTTTTTTTTTATTTCCGATGATCCCTTTGTTGAAATAATTACTCTAATTTTCTCTACCAGATACCAGTTGTCAATTTAAATTTATTTAAAGATATGTGTTTAACATGGAATTACGTATTATGAAAATAAATTTCTCACACAAATGGTTGGTAAAATCTATGCAAATAAATGTCATTTATTATTCCACGCAGTTTTATTTACTTAACAGTATATTTTAATTTTAAATTTTTGTCTAATAACGCTCACGCCACGATTACCTTAAATTTAATTAAAACTGTCTTAAATCACTCTCTGAAAAGTGTAGTTTATTGCAACTGCACTAAGTTTTATCAAGTTTTATCGTTTCAGCTGTTTTTATACGATGCAAAAAGAAAGACAATAATACCAAATACTAGTTTTTTAACCTCAATGACATTCACAAGATACCCAGCAATTACTTTTTCCGAAGAAATTCCGATTTACAGCCACGATTTTTTTTACGATCTTATTATCTGTAAAGATAGTGGTTCCCGCGTGGAAACGTAATAAAATTATCTGTGGCTCCCCGTTCGCAACGTTTTAAGAGCGAGTAAACTTTCAGGTTTTTATAAGAATATTACTATAAAAAATGTAAAAATTTGTTTTCAATTTTAAACTCACCTAGATGAAAATGATTAGATCCTCGCTACGATGTGTGTAGTATAGAACTATGCAAAGTTTTATCAGGTCTCACCACTTTGATTATTTTTACGCGATGAGAACGAACAATAATTATATTTATTAACAAACAAGTAATATCAAATATTTAGTTTTTAATCTCTATGGCATTCACAGGGTATGCAGCAATTAAATCTTCCAAAAAAATGCTCATTTAAAAACACCATATGTTTTGACGATTTTTTAATCCGTAAAGGTATAGTTAAACCTGCACGGAAAATAATAAAATTGTTTGAAGCTCCGTTTGCAATGTTGTAAAGGCGAGTAAGATTGTTAGGGATGTTCAAGCTTTATGATTTTTTTCGACTGTGCACTTACCTTGATGAAAACAATCTTAGATCACTCAAGTTTTAATCAAGTATTATCAAAAGTCTTATCGCTTCGGTATAGTTATCACGCGATGCAAACAAAATCAGGCAATAATTCAAAAAATTGGTTTTTCAGCCTCATTATATTCACAAGGTACACGGAGCAATTTTATTTTTTAAAAAAATGAATCCGTTTTACAGACACGATTTGTTACGATCTCATTATCTGCACAGGCAGCGCATCCCGGGCAGAAATATAACATAAAATTATCTGAGGCTCCGTTCGCAACGTTGTAAGAGCGAATAAGCCTTGCGGATTATATAAAGTGTCATTACGAGAGTTTTATCGGATACGTTCGATCGGCGCATAATCGAAATACCGTCGCAGGGTGCACGAGAAAAAGATGGAGAGAGAGAGAGAGAGAGAGAAAAGAGATCGCGAGCGAGAGGCTAGTGCACCGAAGAAGAAAATGGCGACGCGTGGTAGCAGCGAGCGTCAGGACGTAAGAAAGCCTTCGCAAGGTAAACCAGCCTCGAGGAGTCGTTGCCTTAATCGTCGCGAAACGAACGCATGCCGCGAGAGTTGCAATACCACTCGAAGAAACAAAAGGGGCAACAAACGCCGGCGGGGGGAGGAGAAGAACGCGGGAGCAAAGAATAAGGAAAAAAAAGAGAATTTCAAATAATATAATCGAATGTTGACGGGTTACCGCAGTCCATATTGCGAGCATCTGTTATGCGCATCCATTCCGCCGCCATATAACGTTTAAAACGAAACACGAAGCTTATTATTCTACCATATCTTCCCTCGCGAGAGTTTTCCCCTTCCCGCTCTCTGCAACCGCGTCGTCGCGATCTCGAAATATATATTTTTCCGATCCTTTTACGGTGGCCCTTTTTTCCCTTCGCCAACGTTTTACCGATTTGGAATAAATCCCGAGACTCGGTATAATTCTTCCATTTGCGTGCCGAGCCGCCATTTTGGATCCTTCGAGAAATAAAAAGAAAAAATGAAGAAAAGAGGGAAAGAGAGAGAGGGAGAGAGATGTAGAGGAGCGAGCAACGAGCGCGTCTGTTTTTACGCGATCCGATCTTTGTAGATAGGCCCGTATCGCCGGACGCCATCTTGTCCCTTCTTATCCTGTCTGACTACCGAGCTCACGCGTCTCTCTTTCCTATACTCTCTATTCGCTTCTATTTATAGTTTGAGGCTATTATTTACGCTGCGCGCGCGAGAGAGTATCCTGCCGTGTTCACTGCTTCAACAGACCTTCTGCTTCTTCTTCTTCTTCTTCTTCTTCTTCTGCTTCTCGGTCTCGTCCTCTCGTTCCTTTTCTCCCCTTCGATCCTCTCTCCCTCTTCTGCGAAGGTACATCATTCTGGTTCGTATATATCCAGCGCGGACCCGGTAAAAAACGAGCACGGCAATTTGCCTCCCGTTCTTTATTTCTTTCGCTCCCGCGGGACTTTTATTTCTCGGATCGTCTTCATAATCCTGGCAAAACAGAGTGTCGGGACGAAGCCTGATGGCAGGAAAGAAAGAGAAAGAGGAGTCCGCCGGCAAACAGAGTTGTCGATGCTGCATTTATTCTTATCCTAGACGACGGTGTATTTTGAGATACGTGTCGTGCCGAAGGGCTGGCGACGTTAGAGAGCGATGAGAAGCTGCTGACGATCGCCGCTGTTACCGGTTTTATAAATAGAATTTCAGGTTGCTCGCGGTTATAAAGATTATTACGACGAGGAGACTCTCTCGCGAGGATCAGGATGCGCTAGATGCCAACTCGCGGTTCTTGCATGCACGAGAAATAGCTAGCCGGGTGTCTTTTTCCCGATGTGTAATTATATTTCTGGCGCCGATCGCCAGGCGAGCTCTGCTCGCGAGGATGTACTCCGGCGAGCGTTCTCGCAGCCGAACGCTCTTTTCTCTCCGTCTCTTTTCGCCGCCGTTGCGCGATCGTGGCTGGCAACGACTTCCCTCCGAAGCCTCCGAGCCCTCTCTACGCCCCTCTTTCCTCCTCATTCTCACTTAACGCAGCTCGAACTGCGAGACAAAGAGAGAGAGAGAGTCGGGGAGCTTATGTCCGCCGGACATATATTCCGACTATAACCAATTATTTTCTTTCTCTCCTCTCCTTTATCGCTATTCATTTATTTCCTTGACTTTTTGCCTCGAAAATACGCGCTCCTCCTCGAATCTGCCTGATCTCGAAGCAGCGTATCCTCGCTCGGCGATCTCCTGTTCGACGCAACATTGCGAACTTTCAAGTCAGAGACAGCCCGTTTTTAAGCGCAAGCGGGAACAACCGCCGAGAGGACAGAGAGAGAGAGAGCTACGTTGACACATTAGAGCACGTTTTGAATAAAGATTTCCTTGAGACAATTGGAAGCGTGCGTTTGTTCTCGATGCTTCTCGCTTCGTCGCCAAAGCTACTATCTCCGTCTTTCTCTCTCTCTCTCTCTCTTCTACCTCCCCGCCGACTTCAACGCGACGAAAATAAAACGAGAAACGTCGTGTAACTCCCGATAGCTTTTTCCGTCGTCCCGTGTTTGTAACGTTCCGTCACATCCGTCCGGTCTGCATCAAGGGTTCTCTTTCCGCCTCTCCCTTTCTCCTCTCTCTCTCTCTCTCTCTTTTCTCTCTCTCTCTCTCCGTGTGTATCTTTTTATCGTCGTCTTTTTACTCAGCACTCCGAACCCCGAGCGTCCGTCCTGGCTTGTTCACTATTTTTCTGTTTCCAGTGATAACAGCTTTGATTATTCGTAGTCCAAGTTAATGCGCTGCATCTTCTCGGCCTGTTTTATTCACGGTTACTCACTTTTACCTTCACTTTTTCTTTTCTTTTATTGTTTGAAATTATATACCATCGCTGGCAGTACACTCGCTGTGTATAGGTACCGAGGCAAGTACATTTACAGGTTGCAGGGTTATTGAAGAAAATATTGAAAAAGAACTTAAAGCGGAATATTTGCCTAATTATAGGTAATAACAGTTTTCGATAAAATTATTTTAAGAGTGCTCCTGCCATACAGTATGCTGCAAAAGTTAGTATAAGGTTGAAAATTCCTTGTATTCACTGAACCAAAACTTTTATTGGATTAACAAAATTTATATTGTTATTTTGAAACGTATGGGAGTCCTACAATTCTTTGAAGTAAAAATAAAAAATTAGATTGAAAAAATACACATATTCGGTAATTTTTATACTGTATCAACAAATTATATTTGATTTTCGATAATAATCATTGATAAACTATTGGTTATGGTAATCGATACATTAAAACAATTCAAGAATTGTGACAACTATAGAAATGATTGTTTAATAATTATTGCTAAATTTTTCAAAAAATATTTCTTATTTCTCAGAACATAATCTTTCTATTTTCTAGCAAATACTCTCTAATAAGTTACTTGTCGATCATTTACACGATTATGTCTTTAAAACTATAAAATCTCACTAAAGTGCATGTTAATTAGTTCGACAAATATCATAGACCATTTTTCCAAACTTCACTAAATTTTGCATACATTTTTTTATAGTAAATGTTTATTATTACCAAAGATACATTGAAATGTGATTGTTTTAAGTGTAAAGATAGAGAGACTTCGTATGTTTTCTTTAAAAACTCTTTTGAAAACATATTGAACGTGTCAAAAGTGTTTCATCCTTTCATGCAATATATAATGGGACCGTTTCGAGTCGCTGTCGCTACTCTTGATATTATTTTGTCAGTCACTACATATTGTACAGTCTGATCTTGTGATTATTTTCGCTCACGAATAACCATGGCGTAATAAATTTATTCGCTCATTCATTTCTCCCTAAGGAGTTGAAAATGAAAAAATAAATAAATAAATAAATAAATAAAAAAGCAGAGACGGCTGCTCCTTACCGGCTCTGTTATCTGCGATTTTCTTTGTCGTCAGGGAGAGAAGAAGGAAGATCGCGCTTGAGGTACTCGCCGGATCGTATCGCGCGTATTTTCAAAGATTTCCTCTCACCTCCTCTCGCCGCCCGCGCGCCCCGGCGCTCAGAAAACGTGCCGCAGTGTGCTAATGACGTTCCGAGGCGATCGTACCTTCCCGTGCTACTCGGACGCCCGGAGCTCTCCGCGCTAGAGAATTTCTTCGAGAATCGCGGTTTGCTCAGCAAATAGACCGTCACGGACGGACACGCGCGCGCTCGCATCGTACTCGACGAGACCTTGGAGCGCTCATTCGGTAAATGGTGTGTCCCTTTTCAGATCTTCTCTTCGACTTTTTTCCTCGTTTTATCCTTCTGCGGATACGCGCGGGTGCAACGCCCCTGCCGAACGACCTATCTCTCCTCTATATCTTCATTTACCGGCTCGAGAAGTGTGAATAATTAATGAACGCTCTCGAATTATACGCCCGAGCAATAATTCGTCCCGGCGATTTGTTTTCATCGACAATCCTCTCACGCTCGACCCTCGAGTCCCGCATTGTCACTTATGATTTCTTTCCATTTGTCGCTCATAAGTGTTTAACACGAATTATAACGTGATTGGAGACCGGACTCGGGGCTGCCTCGAACGTAACTCGAAAAACACTCGTTCGAATCCTCTCTCTCCTTTTATCGAGACACGCCGATGCTGTCTTCGATTTCCGGCCTATCATTTTTATGAAAAGCATTTTATTTTTCAATATTTTAAATTAATATTATTATTATTATTCTTTTAATAACAATCTATTTGAAATTAATTTTTTGTTTGGTTTTCAATAGGTTTCAAATTTCATTATCAAAAGATATTCCTCGTGAATATTTTGATTTGTGTTTAAGGTACGTTCTTTTGTATCGTATACATAATACAATCTGAAGGAAGCATGAATTAAACTTCATTCCAAGAAAATCCTAGAATTTTGATAATTTCATCAAATTAAAATTTACAAATAAATTAAATGTATTTATTTATAAATAGATTTCGAGGTAAGATTAGAGATGTATTTGATAAAATGGCTCAAAAACTGAGAAAAATGTCTGACATTCTCGGAAATCAAACATAATGAGATACTATCATTTCCATTAAGTCTTAGTCATTAAAACAACTAAAGTTGTTTTTATGACTCAGCTTTAAGAAAACCTGTCAATAGCCTCTGCATATTACGATATACAGCTTCGGCTCGCGCATGAACGTCACTTGTAGTTAATAGTTATTGCAAAAGACTCGTAACTTCAGGTGTACTTTTTTTCTATTTTTCTACTTTCAAAATATTTGATCAACATAATTAATTGTTTTTGCAAACAATATAACTGTTTCTTGAAATTTAAAAGCATAGAATTGTATTTGCAGATGTACTCAGCGTCAAGAATCGAACGTTCAACAGCAAAGATAATATATCTTTATTAAAAAGTCAGCAAGGGCATATGTTTTTTGTTGAGTTTGGTAGCTGAGAAATTTTCCAATCGTTTGATCCTAGTAGAAATGAAAAAAAAAACGTAGTCTCTTTAAATTGAAATAACTTTTGACAGACATCCTTGAGAGAAAGAGAGAGAGAGAGAAGAAGCGTTAACCCGCGCGGAATTTATTGGATGCGAGCATGGCCATTGACTCTTTCGTGGCATCTGTCCGTAAGAAAGATACTCACCTTTTATCAGGGTGCCAAGGCGATAAAATAATTTCTCTCGTATTCTCCTATTGCGCCGTGATAGACTCGATGAGTTCAGCGAAGAATCCCATACCGTTTTGCTACATTGGAATGTTTTATATCCTCTTTTCCTCGCCATTATCCTCAATCATAATATACATTGATTCTCTCATACATAGTAGTTTGAAATGAATTATTCGCCGCGTAACGTATACACACGACAAGCCGGCGAGACCGTGACACGGATTTCCCCCGAAACTGACCGCGTGTTCAACCCGCGAGAGGATTTAATCCACGACGGGACGAAGAGAGGGAACGTGACGTTCGAGCCGACAAAGTTGTGCACGGATATCGTAATCCATTAAATCGCCTGACCCGTCGGGTAATTCATCTCCTCATCTTCTCGCCTCGATCTTCAGAATTAACGCGGAGACAATCCAGTTTCCGCGCCTCGCATTAGCATTCGCCGTTTCGTGTCGAAGACGTAAATGGGTCTTAAGAGTCTATCAATTACCATAATCGCAATCAATATGCTCGTAAAGTCAGAGGAGGAAAAAAGAAGAATATGAAAAGTTGGTCCGACGACACGGTGCCTGTCGGTACCTCGACCTGTACGTACGTACGTACGCGTGCAATTATTTTCGTTTCTGATAATTGCGTATTTCCTTGGCGATTGATAAAAACAACCTTCATGCATGACCGCGACGCGCGGATGACGTTTTTTTCTTCTATCTCTCTCTTTTTCAGTATCCGCACACGGAAACGAGCGCGGGATCTCGCGAGGATTACGAACTGGCGTTATCGCCGAACGGTAACGATTCGAGAACCGTACCGCTAGTCACCCGTACTGTTTTACCGCCCGACGCGCAAATCTCGGAGGCGGCCAAAGATCTCTTGCGCAGACTCCTGCAGCCCGATCCTAGATCAAGATTGAAATCGATCTTCGGACTCCAGCGAATCGCCTTTTACATGGGTCACGATATACGCAGTTACATTTCAAAACAGGTAACGAACATTTCTCGGAATGAATTTATTTTCTTTTTTTTTTAAAGCAGATATCTCGAAATCCTTAAAAATTCTTTTCAGATTCATATGCGTATAAATTATGACTCCGAAAAGCGACTGAACTTTTCTGCTCTCTCGGTCGTCAAAAAATAATCGACATTCATTATTTTAATTATTCAAATCATTCGTCCGTTTTTTTTTTATTTACGTCAATTTATATTCGAAATAATAAGAATACTGATAAATTCTTTCATAGTGGAATTGTAGTATTAGTGGTAAAGCAATGATCGCTAGAATCTTCAAATTTTCAATCAAAAAGATTTTTGTACTTTAATATTTAAGTTTTTTTTATTTATTTTTTTTTAATAAAAATTCATACTTCAAATTGTCACACATTTAAAAATGGCATTTAAAAAATTACGCAAACTTTTAAGAAATTCTATCATAATTATTTTTTATGCCTTTATCTTTAGCTTATATGTAAACGTAAAAAATGTACTGTCAGGTAACCCTACCATACGAAAAATCAAAAAATCATTACAGGTTTCACCGTTGAAACTTCTCGGTCGTCCCAAAACCGCGTCATCTTCGGACGGTCAACAGCGAGCGACGAGCAACGAGGGCAACCTTTTTAAATCCTTCGACTCACCGTTTCGGTGACACCGAGCAATGATTTACATCTTCCGAAATAACATGCCAGGCGCTGTACACAATATTTACGCACATGAAAAAAAAATTCTATAAAAAAATCTTTTTTATAAACGTCTTCAGCCTCGGTTTACAAAAGTGTTTTAATTTTTATTAAGAATAGTTAACAGTATTTTGTTGTTTGTTACAGTATCTCATAGATATAATAATAATAATAATAATAATAATAATAATAATAATAATAATAATACAATAAACTGCAATAATCTTAATAATGCGTATACAAACTAATAACAAAATTGAAACGAAGAGTAAGGCAAAGAAAGGAAAAACAAAGAAAACAATATATATAGATAAATATATATATATTATAGTGTTTTTGAGTCGCGAAACCAACAGGCCTGGATAGGTGGCCTAAATTTTCTTATTTGCCTTTTTTCTTGTTTTTTTTCTTCTTCTTCTATATATATATATAATTTTGTTTCCTGTGATACTCCACTTCACATTTGTTCTTGATTACATTTTGTTGTCGCTTCTGTCTCATCTCAACTCGAATAATGTCGTCCGTTCGCACATTCGTCTCTCGATCGAGCTGCGAAAAAGAATGCTTCCCGAGTTATTAACGTTACAATTATTATTCGCGTGTCTTCGTGTGTGTCCGTGTCACTGAGTGTATACATGTGTGTGTATATATATATTATTATTATTATCATTATATATATACACATACGTGATTATTATCTTAAAATTAACGGGTTTCTTCTTTGCTTCTCTTATTTTTCTCTCGTTTATAATACAGCGGATTTCGTCATCGTCGTCTTCATCGACGTGTCAGCGGCGCTATTTGCCTTTCTACTTTCGTAGGAGGAAGAAGGAAGAGCGGGGAAGCCGGAGAATGGGAAGGGAAAGGATCGATGCAGGGAACGTGTACGTACACTCGATTTTTCATTTATTTTTTTTCATTTTTTTTATCTTTCACCTCCATGTTTCGTTTTTTGTCACCTCGGGCGATCGGTCGCTTACCAAAAAATTGATTTTTTTTTCTTCTCTTCTACGATCGCTTCTCGAAGACTCGTCAAAATTTCTTATCGTCGTTGACTTATTTCTCCGAAGACTTCCATCCGGTTCTTTCGTCCCGTTACACTCAATATTTTCGTTCTCGTCTCATCTCTTACAATAATAATAACTACAGGAGACGATTGCACATTCTGAGTGGAGATATATAAGCGGCAGTCGAAAAAAGTATACAAACCCTGTATGACAATGGATTAAATACATAAATACATACATATATACATAACTATACGCCTGTATATATATTTATTCATATATACATATACAATTATATGTCGATATATATGTAAATATGTATAAGAAAAATCAACGATCGAGTTCTCGCTCTCACTCTTTCTTTCTTTCTCTTCTTCCTCCTGTGCGAATCCTTCCCGATCGTTTGCCCTTCCGACAAAAATTCAGTCGCTTCTCTTTTACTCCCATTTTTTCTTCTCCCGCGTTCTCTTACACCCCGTTCGCCTTTCGTTTTTTAACTCAACGAAACGATGAGCCGAAGAGCGAAACTACGATCGTCGTTTCGTTAAAATTGGTCGATCGGATCACTTTTTTTTCCTCCCTTCGACCTTTCTTTTTCTCTCTCGAAGACGTAATTCTTTTTTATTTCATTCTCCCAGCTAAAATCGATCGAACATCGTTTATTGGAATAACGAGCAAAAAGTGCATGAGTATTTTTGTCACCTTTTCGTTTTTTTTTCTTAATCTTCAACTTAAGGTTCACCAATTTTTATTATCGTCAATGGTCTCGTCACCGTTTCTTTTCTCTATTGTTATTATAAATAAGATTATTATTCATTTTATTACTTTATTATTAGCACTATTATTATTATTATTATTATTATCGTTATTATTTCGATTAATGACTTCAATATTTATACACGTAAAGGGCAGATGAGGCGAGGAAAAAAATTTTCTCGACCTCGAAAACCCTCCGCGTTTGTCAATTTAATTTTCTTTTTTTTTTCTTCTCTTCGTCTACTCTAAATTCTGTTTATTCGAGAAAATTAATAATTTCCCTCGCTCGTTCGTTCGTACGATTTTCAAAATACCGATTTTCTCGAGGTTCTCTTATACGCGCAGGAAAGTAAAAGAGAAAATATGAAAAACTAGACAAGGAAACGCACGACGAAGCTACGACGTTGCCCTCTAATCTCTTTTTGTTTATCAGGACGAGTTTTACTCCCGATCTTTTCTCGTTTTTTCTCCTGTGAACTCCCCATCTGCGTAAGCGATAGCCGAGATCTTAATTATTTAATCTCTCATATTCCCGCAATTTGTTTTTCAACGCTCGAAAGAAAGAAAAAAAAAAGAAAATAAAATGGAAAAGCGCTCGCACATATATTTATACATATATGTATATAGGATTTTTTCCAGTGTGTGTACGTGTGTATTTCACTTTTCATATATAATATTTACATGTAAAAAAAAGATTCGATATATACATATATAAATATATACGTATAGATATATATGCACGGTCTGTCGTCGCTGCTTTCATTTTGCTTCTTTTAACTCGTTTATTCTGTTTTTGTTCGTTTAATTCGAGTCTCCACATGTGGTTAGTCTACCGATTTTTTGTCTCCTCTCGAATAACAATATTAATAACCACCATTATTATCGTCACTCCAAAATCCCTCTCCCTCTCTCTCTCTCTCTCGCTCTCACACACGCTCTTGCTCTCAGTAACTCCGAGAGAAAAAATTGCGATCGAGTCCAGCATCGACTCTACACCATTTTCATTTCAAATTCTTATCACTATTATCGTTATTATTACTATTTATACATATACACATACGGATGTGTATATCTTCATGTATATTTATATTTATTGGACTACACGGTAGCCACATTAAATTTTTTTGCTTTTCAAAGTTCTATTTATACGGGAGAGCGATGCAAAAAAAGCATCGGTCACTAATAATGTGTTTCTGTGTTTGTGTCGTTGCGTGTCGTACGTATTTTGTTGTTTTTTTTTCCTTAGTATGTATACATCGAGCTTCGATAAAGCCGATTTAACAAGTTTGTTCGATTGCTCATTAATTATCAGCGATTCATCATTTATACGTACGTGTACGATGCCGATAAAAGATTCAGGACAACCGCATTGCAAATCTCGGTGTTAGAATCTTAATAATAGAAAACGATAGAGGAGATAAATAGCAAAAAAAGGTGAGGAAAATAACGACAAAGCGTAAGAATAAAATTCCATGATGATCACGAGTCTAATTATCGCACGATTTTTTTTTTTTTGCGAATTTTTCATCGATACTGTACACGCACATTTTAACACGCGTTTATAAAACTTGTGTACAAAATGGAATCGTGATGTTTCACATTTGTGCTGAGTAAAAGAAGAAGGGACAACGCAAAATTTATACGAAGTCGGCGAGGGGAGGGAAAAGTTAAAAGGATAAGGGAGGGGAGAGAGAGAGAAAGAAACGGATGATTAAGCTCAATTTTCACATCGATTTCCTCGTACGTCTTCGTAAGAGGTATGGCTAAAAACAATGCTCAAGCCCATCGAAAAATGAATCTCAGTGTCGAGCTGTTCAAATTCGAAACAAATACGATGGACTCGAACGATTTCGAAGAGTATAGAAATTTAACTTTACTATTATTAGTATTTTCTTTTTAAATAGACCACAGTTATCGATTATTGTTTGGCATTCAAAATCGTCGAGTACCAAGATTCGACACTAAAAATTCACTTTGTTTCAGCAACGAACAAGCTTCAACGCGAACAATTCTTTTTCTCCTCTCTCATCGTATAACCTCATTGGGAACAATTCCCGACCTTGATATCAATTATTAATAAAATAATAATAATATTAATAATAATAAGAATAATAAGAATGGTAATAATAATAACAACAGTACATAATTACGATACTGATAACGATAACGTAAAAGTAAACGACGACGATTAACGTCCATCTTGGCAATATGACAATTGACGAAAGTAATATTGTAAATTGCACGATTAATCGCATTACGTGTTTGGTTAACTCATGACAATTAATCATCGTAAGTTTTCAAATTTTTAGTCAACTTTTTTAATTCGTTTATTTATTTTTCCCGCAAACGCAAGAGCTCTCGATCAGAGATAGAAAATTTAATTACGATATGGTCGTCGAAAGAGCGTGTCAATTGCTTAAAAAAATGATTGTTCCTGTCCTTCATTCTTTTTTTATTTATTTCTTTCTTATTTTGCTTATTTTAATCGCCTTCTTTTTGTCTCTACTGCTTCTTTTCGCCTCACGTTCTTCATGATTTTCATCTTATTTGTCTCTTTGGGACTGGACGATAGAGCGAAGAACGAGTTGTAGAGTAAAAACTTTAGTTCCTAAACCGTCAACGAATGCTAAAGTTTGCATTGAAACTCGTTTCGTGACTCCATCGTCGCTTAAAGTCGTCGCGACGAATGATAAGAAAGGTAGAGAGATAGATAGATAGATAGAGATAGAGACAGAGAGAGTGAGAAATGGGAGAAGAGAGTTTTCGTCACGAGAGGACCGATGCTAAAGGATCGGAAAAATAATCAGCGAGCAGGCCCGACCATTGTATCCACTTTCGAGAAAAGATACAAGATACGGAAACCCACCCTATCACAATTGTTCGCCGACGTGAGTTACGCCGACAGCCGAAAATTACGGAAGACGCGCAAATGCTCTCAGAATAACGGGCGTCAAAAACAAAACGATCTTGTAATTAAAAGAAAATATAGATTGTAAATTGGCCCGATTCCGCGCGCGTTTCCGCTATTCGGATAAGACGCCATTTTTTTCGACATTTCACGTCCATCGATTCTCTTTGGAACGCCGTCGAAGCTTCGGTGACATTCGCGTCCATCAACGAAACGACTTACGTCCAACCAACAACGAGGATCGACGGTAATGACGCCACCATTTTCGTAGCCGTTTTGCGCATTGCGATCGTCATGGCCTATGGAACCTGTGGGATAAATATTTTTTTATAAATACACACTCTTTGAATTTATTCAATTATTCACAACTGGCTTTTCATTAAATAATTACCGAGTAAGATGTCGACTGTCTTCGTGTACCGCCATCTCCGAACTCTTGAACTCATTCAGTTCCTTCCTTATGGCTGCCTTGTCCTTTGGTGTCAAACGAGTCCATGGTTTGTCAGCCCGTCTGTCGTAGTCGTGAGCTTGCGTCACCTCGATGTAATCGCTGAATCTGATTATCTATAAATTACGATGAAAACAAAATTGTTACGCTCGTTTAATTCTCCTTTTATCCAGACACTGCTCACTATTTTCTCCATCGCTTACCTTCTTTTCCTTCAGTTCCTCGACCGTAGGTCGGAAACTCAATTTTCTCAGGAGATAACGTTTCTTCTCCTCTTTCTGTTTCTTTTCCTCAGCTGGACTCTGTTCTACGGGCAGAAGAAAACATCCAAAGGTCAAACAACAAAATTTGATTTGAATAAAGTTTGTGATGTTTCTGTCTGGCATTGAAAAAACTTACTCTTCAAAATATTACGTTCTTCAAGTTCCTCCTGCGTCGGTCTCATGCTCAGCCGCCTGAAAACAAATTAGAAAGTATTTTAGATGTCTATTCAACAAAGTATGAAAATCATATTGAAAATAATTTAAAAAATAGTAACCTGATGAGCCTCGCACCGATCGCCTCTTTCGACTCTTGCCTCTCATTGTCGGATTGTATCTGAAGGATGTTCCTGTTGATGAGTTCTTGTCGATCCGGCCTGAGGGCTAACTTCAACGAAAGCGATTCCTTTCGTGCTATCTTGGCTGCCAGCCGACCTGAATCACGAATGGTAAGTGGAACATTTAGAAAATTCTTTCGAAGAAGTCACGGAGGTATCGAAAGCGCAGAAAAACACACAAAAATTTTGTCTCGCATCGAAGCAATACCCTCAACAAAGGACGAGCAACTGAAGCTTCTTTGAATTGGTATATATCTTTCAACAGGTTCGAACGAAGCACTCGCGATCGAGATATTCGAAGCTGTCCATATTGACAGCATTCTGTCATATCAACAAAAAATGTGCACGCGAACGATCACAAGGAAGAGACGAGTTCTATATTTAGTATTGATTGGTGAACGAAGAAATAGCTGGGGTCGCAAAGTAAAAAAAAACTGCTGTAGCCGTGAGAAAGTATGCGACTTGTCGTAGGAACGCTCGCGAGCCCAACTGAGCGAAGAATCACACAAGGAGATATATTCGGGGATTAATATAAACTTCAAGGCGCCGCTTGACTCGAGGTAGAAATGTGCGAAGCTGCTGGTGGCTCGAATGTGTAGGTGTCAGTGTGAATGTGATAGTTTTTCCCCTTCCCTGATGCTCTACCAGTCGTATAATTAGTATACTTCGCGAAGGTTGACTCAAGCAATCGCACACTTGACTAATATATTTTTGACAAGAGGGAACTTGAACGTCGCTCTTCCTTTTTTCGCTGCGTTGCTCATTCTTTGTTTTTCCTTTCTTTTCTTTCGCTCTCTCGCTTGATCCGAACAATGATCAGAGTCTCCAAGATCATCGACTTACTCTCGTCGTCGTCGTAATCGTCCCTGTACAAAACTTGTCCATCGCTAGAATCATCGGAGTCCTCTCGTATCACGTAGGGCCGAGTATTTTCTTTATTCTCCATTGTACAGGGTAACTCCAGACCGAATCTGACAGGTCGACTGCTGCAATTTAAAACGCAAATAAAATATCATTATTAACGCGTGCGCTCTTCTTTTTTTTATTGAATAAATGTACAATAAAGCGTCAGCTTGATGACCAGTGAACCAATGGCGATCGATACGAACGGAGAACGTAGCAAAATGTATGAAGTTGCATGACAGCCCTAAAATTGAACAAAGAGTAGAAAAGAGTTGAATATGCAATCGCATCGTGTTTCGAAAGTTGGTTCCCTCGAAATCAAACCTTTGCTCGGACAACGGCATGACAAAACGAAAAACGAAAAACTGTCAGAATAGTTCTGTATATCTGTTGCGACCAAATGATCCATTCGTTAAAAGAATGTATTGCTTTTTATTCAGCGATATAGCAAAATGGAACTCGGCAAAAGATTCAATGAAACGAAAACAAAAAATATATATATATATATAAACGAGATGTCGAAATGAATTTGTAACTGAAAAAAGTTGACCACGTAGTCAAAGCAATGATTTTAACGAAATAAGTGGAGCAGATAAATCGTCGATAGAAAATTTGTGCTCGTATTTTTATTTCTCGCGTTAACGAGAGTAGCGTCGAAATAACTGACACTTTGCATTTATTATTTTGCATGCTTTTTAATTACTCTTATTATTATTGTTATTGTTAATATTATTATAATTATTATTGTTGCTACGACAGCAGCTGGTAAAATTACCATATTCTCATCCTAGGCCTCAATGGCGGCCTTCTGTTAGCATAAGAAGAACAACGATTCTTTACTAGTGATTGGAAATGAGTGGGAATGAGATGTTTGTCGAATGTATAGCAAAAAGAAGAATAACATAAATAAAAATCGAAGTCAAATAATGAGGAGAGGGAAAAAAAACGTTAATTGTTTCTTCATCTCTCCCTCGATTAATTCATGAAGAAATTGAAGAAGGAAACAAGTTCGCGAAACGAAACGGGAGGAAAATTCGTTCATCAAATCGCCAACTTTATTCTGTGTTTACTTTAAATTGAGATAAGTTTGAAGAGAAAAAAAAATGACTTCTTTAAAGTGTGTTACGAATTACGAGAGCATGGGTTGGGAACGATTTTCCTCTTCGATTCGTGTCTCGTCGATTTTTTTATCAAGAAAATAATTGCTCGATGAAAGTCCCGTGTACGAGGTGGCGAACTCACTTGAACGAGGCGTGAAGCTCTTGACGTAACGTCAACGGTCTGTTCTCCTGCGTAGGAGTGTTCTGTGGTGTACCGGGCGCACTGTCCGGACCCTTTTTCTTCAGCGCGCTTTTCAGCGGCATCGCATGAAACTTTGGCTCTTTTGCTGGTATCTCCTCGATCCTCGATGTATCGATGTTCGGATCCGCTTGCGTGTAAACGAACATCGGAGAGTTCATGTCCTCCTCATCCGAATCTTCTTTACGTCGAAAAAAAAATTCAGATTACTTATTAAAAATGGAAACAACTTTTTAGTTTTTAATTTTGTTCCTTTTGTTTCATCTCTTTCAATTTTTTAAAATTAAAATGTTGAAAAAAAAATTTTTATCGGATTCTCTTTACAATAAAAGTTCTAATTTGAGGTAGTTTAGCTCTTTAAGTGAGTGATTACATTTAAAGTATACGCACATTTCGTTATTTTATTACAAAATTGCACTAAATTGTACTGTGCATCTTGTAATTACGTTTAATGAGACAAATTCCAATTTAATATCCCCAACAAGTAGTTCCTCAAGAAGATCATTTTATGATTTTCCCCCAGAAAGTAACAGTACTTTGCAATGAGGTCTCTTAATTACACGATGAAGTACACTTTCGAGATTTTTCTCGTAATCTATAAAAACTCTAATTCAACAAACTTTAATTGATGGATATCGTCTAAAGTACGTTGAAAGAAAACAAAATGAATCTCTTCGATGCAATTTTGAAAATCGTTAAATCAACTATTAGAGTACATAAAATAGAACGTTCATTGATTAAAACCGAGTTTGTCCTAATGAAAGAACTACTTTAGGTTAATTAAGAAAAATTTGTAGAACTTTACTCAATACCGTAAGAACGGCTAAAAATTTGATAATGGCAATAAAAAGCTGCATGGGAAAAAAAAAAGAATTGACGACTGAGAAAAATTGATATATTTTTTCATGTTCTCGAATGATTGAAATTTTCTGAGAATAAAAACAAAAAGAGAAAACGAACCATCGTTGATGCATCTCGGGTCGAAGGACAATTTCGTTTGTTTGATATCGTGTATCTTTTGCTTCAACTGTTCCTGTCTGAGGTGCCACTGTTGATCGTATCGTTGCTTGGAGCGAGGACTGGGCGAGCTGAACATCGGCGGTGGCGGGATCGGGCCGATCTCGCTCAGCGGGATCGGCGGTTCGGGAAGTTCCGAGAGCACGAGCGTCGTGTTGTTGTGCATCGCGATTGGCGTCATGTACCGATCGATAAGTTGCGATTTCTTGGAAGCCAGTTGTTGCTGTTGCTGAATCGTCGAGGGCTTCCTGCCGGTCATCATCCCCGCCGGGTCCAGAGTGTTCGGACGATTTGGCTTCTGCTGATCGCACGATTGCGAATCCATCCCGACCGATCCCTGACTCCCGGTCATGTTCAGACTCCCGTCCTCGCATCCCGTCGACGATTCCTCGCTCACCGATATCGTCACATTTCCGCTCTGCTGTTGCTGATCAGTCTTTTCCTTCTTCGGCTCTGTCAAACAGAAAAAATTACTCATGTTAGAAGGATTTCAAGAATTATCTGTATTTAACGAACGCAGAAAAATGTTGCATTGAAGAAAAATAACTGACATATAACTGATAAGGGAGAATATCGAGAGAATGAGGGCTGTTTTTTCTACATCGGGTGTAAGCTTTGTATCGTCATTTTGCAAGCGATATCGACCCTGGCTTGAATTAATAATACGAAGGTAATGCATTGTCTGTGTGTAAGAGAGGCCTGACGATGTAACCGAAGAAATTCGGTGGATAGTCAGGGCAGAGAGGGAGGTAATTTTCACAAAGTTTCTGGGGCATGGCCGATGCCCGTAGATATCGAAGAATTGGACGTTTGCCAATGAAATTCCAAGCGTCACACGTTGGGACACGCGTGTCTTTGCCGCCACCGATGCTTTAAGGCCGAGAGTATCCGAGAGAGAAAATATTCAACATTTTTTCCCTCCGTTCTGTGCGAATTTTTTAATCGTATCAGTGTTACTACATTTTTGTGTTTCTTTTTTTTCCCCCTCCGAATTCTTTTTATCACGAGAATCGACTACTCGCCTTTCCACTTGATTCGCAATATTCGCACCATTCGCCCGGTGCTCGTTCAACGGACAGTCCCCGGATTCGCGAAACGCGAATTCGAGCGAGAAACGGAAACGGGATGAATTTTGATGGATTCGGAACGAGCGTCGAGACGCAACTGCGACAACGAGCCCGAGCACCGCGAGAATTCGAAATAGATTCTCCCACGCTACGCGAATTTTTATGACACTCTGTTTAGCCCGTTTTTTTATCAGATGATGACGCGACGCTGGCGCGAGAGCCGAGTCATTGTTTCCGCGTGATTCCCAACCCCGACCGATATTAAAATAAAATCGACTTTCAAAATATCGTAAACAATATTCGGTACACGTCCTTTGTTTGCGAGATTTATTTCGGACATTGGAACACGTATCCAGGAGATTGGCATCTCTGCCTCTCACCTGGCGACGGAAATTTGTCACCCTTCTTGTAACCGGGTGGAAGAAAGTCCGCCGGCGGTGTTATCGGCGGCGCGCCGTCCCAGCACGGAGCGGATTCGGGCTGTAGCAAATCGCACTGTTCCTGCTCGACATCCTGCTCGTAGCGTACATGATGATGATGATGATGATGGTGATGGTGTTGATGATTGTGATGACCGGGGTAGTCGTCGGAGATCTCGATCCTTTGCTGTTTCTCGCACCGGCGCCGACGTCGGCCTCCGGGAGTCAAGGTCTTGACGGCGGCGAGAAAGCTGACGCCGCTCATTTCCCTCGAATGTCCCTCGATATCGGTTGCGTTCTCAGCGGCGACACGGGATAAGGGACGGAGGGGAGGAGAGAGTGAGAAAGGAGAGGGAGAGGTCTCTATCGGAGGTTCCTGGAGGTCCTTCCGGGCAGCATCGTCCCCGAGCGAGGCCTCGTCATCGCCGCAGGTTTTCCGGTAACGACTCGCGGCATCGTCGCCGAGCGCGATACCTCGGGGTGAGCTCGAGAGTCGAGGGATCGTAGATATGGGAAAGGGGGATATGCGTTCGCGGCGAGAGCCCGGCTCTCAATGAGGAAAACGGGAGCCCGGAGAACCCGAAACGGTTAGACTGGCTTTGGCGAAGGACCGGCGGATCCCCCGAGCACCAGCTGGCTCTCTTGCACTCGGCATAGATGCCCCGTTCACTGCCGAATAGAGTACGAATCGTAGGACGAGGACGAGGGCGCCGGGTGAGCGCGGCGACGGCGTCGGCGGCAGAGGCGAGAGCCTGCGCAACCGGCCTCCGCGCAACCCCGAACGATCATCGGGATACACGACACAGAAGGAGAGACGCCGCGTGGGCGAGTTCCCGTTCAACTCATGGATGAAATTTAATCGGAGGCTTCGCCGACTGAGCGCGCGGGGAGGCTGTATTTGCCAGCATTAACGAGTGGATCAAGGGCTGGCTCCCTCTATCGCCCGCCCGTACCCCCGGGCGAGGGAACTCGATCGTTACCTGGTCTCCTTCTTCCCGACCACTCGCCAAACCGGACTCCCCGAAATATCGAAATTCATCGGCCAATATAATCAGCTGAAATTCCCGCTTCGCTTCCTCTCTATATCCTTGTTTCCATTTCCATTTTATTGCTTTTTTCTTCGTTTACTCTGCACGCCTTCCGATCGTTTTTTTTTTGTTTTCGAATCACCTTTCACCCAGTTGCCTCTCCATACGATCTAATTTAAAAATTATTTCTAAGGGTGAATTGTTGTGTCTTTTTCTTCAAAATTGTGACGAGTGACACTTTTCGTATGTTGTATCAAAATTCGTGTATGGAAAATTATTGTATCAAATTTGAAAATGGTTCACTCATTTCTTCATTTTTAAATGCTTAATCGATTTTGGCTATCAACTTTTTAATAAAAGTGTACTTAAACTGCTAATTGAACTAGACTAACAGTTTAAAATGTTAAATAAACAATTTTGTCATTCTAAATATGTCAGTATTTGTTAATAAAGTTATTAATACTGGGATTTTACGTATTTGCAAACATTTTGGTAAATATTTATTAAGATGCCTCTAGGTTAATGTAATGATCAGATCAACAATTGCACAATAATTTATGATTACATTTCGATGAATAATTAATTATCTAGACATTTGATATTATTTTGAAAGACTTTCTCGAGTAAATTATCATCACGTCTAATAAAACAGGATCGTAGTTTATTTATTAAATTATTTTTAAAAAGTTTTTGGATACTGAGCAAAAATTTTGATTAGTTTTCCAAAAAGTAGGATTCTCTAATGGTTGAATTTTTTACTAAGCTTATCTTGAACTCAAAAATAAATTGTGTAAAAATTTTTTTGTCACATGCCAGTTGTATCGTCTAAAATTAAAGACAATGTTTTTTTAAGTATCTCAAAAAAAATGTATTTTAAAATAAATATAATCACGAATTGTCTAGATTTTTGGATACTTGAGAAAATTTTGTCTGTAAAATTTTAAAACTTATTCCCAAAAAAATCTCGTCGACGTGATTCAGTCTAAATGCATTTTCGTAAATTGCTTTCCCATTACACGTTACTTTTCAACGTCCTGGGACTCTTTGAATAATCAACATTTTAGTCTCGTCTCTCGACAGACCTCGCGAGGTAAACAAATTCGATTAATCGATTCGAGGGTTTTTATCTCTCGTCTGCTGGGACAAGGTTTCCCCGATATTTCTGCGGACTTTATTTTCTTCCTGCGGTACGGATTAAGTTGGAAAATCGTCGATGGTGTGTGTGTACACACACACACAGGGTTAAATACAAACGCGCGCGCACACCGGCCTTCCCGACGTATTATCGATCATTCCCGTTTTTGCGTTGGTGCTGGTCTCCATCCAGAGCTTCCCCTTCTCGCTAAATATCCCACTACTTTTCGCGGACTCCGCTGTACGCGATTTTCGAACGGGAACGGGAATAGCGCGTGTATGACCTTGGACCACCGCTTTCCCAGTCTCTTTTCACCCGTCGCTTTCTTCCCGCTCTTTTTTTCCATCTTATTTTCTCCTTCTTTCATCTTTCGCCACTTTTCTACATCGTCCTTGCTTCTTTTTCCTCATCTCACTTCGTTACTCCCATTTCCTCCGAACTCTCTTTTTTCATCATTCATGGTGGTACAATTTAATCTTCAATCGTACGTGCCTAATTAAGGGGGTGTGTAGAGGAATGTAAGAATCTGGATACGTGTCCGAAAATATGCCAATTCGACAGGAAATAAAATCAGCTTTCGAATAAGCTCGGAATTTACACGTGTCATCCAATTTTATACGAAAAAAATAGATCTAAAAACTGAATATTTACGCCACAGTGATTTTGTTTCGTGTATGATTTGATTTTAATGGTAACAATATTTTTCGTATTATTTGAATTACATCAAATTCAATAAATCAATTCAATACGTTTTCTACATCAGTCAAGAGAATCTAGCGATGTTTTTTTCTACAGAATCTTGGAAACGAAGCATGTGAAAATTTACGAAATCGTGCGACGTATTCGCGTCACCCACAAGGAACTCAAGAAGCTCAACAAATTAATTTCTGTCAAACGAGATGGTAAAAAGCTTTCGAGTACAGGTCGAATATGTATTCAGTCTGAATTCCAAATGTTTCAGTAATAAATCTTGGAGTGTCAACCACCACGATTGGACCACCTCGATGCGAAAATCAGGATCGAGCTTTTTTCTCGCAATCGTTGGAACATTAACGAATCGTAAATCGTACGGTGGTCTCTGGAAGTCCTGGGAATCCTCGCGTACCGTGAAAAATATTCGAGGAACCCTGAAAGAATTTTCCGTAACGGATGTCGTCAAGACCTTGACCGCGGGGTTTCTCCCTCGGTTTTTCTCTCCGCCTCTCTCACTCTCTCTCTCTCTCTCTCTCTTCGGTACCTTGCATACCGAAGAATCCGACGTCCTCGGGGTTCGGTCTCGCGCGCAGCGGGCATCGATTTTTTGCTCGAGATGGCTGACACGCACAGACAGACATCTTCCCATCCAGACCGATAGATACTCTCCTCCCCAACGCTGTATATCCTCCAGATTTGTCTCGCAGTGTCATTATTCCCGAAGCCAAAAAAGAAAGAACAAAAAAAAGGGGGAATAAAAATGGACCAGGCGGGCAATTCTCGAACGAAGAGCGAGGCTCCTCCGTCTCTCTCGAATTTCCGATATTCAGCCAGACTGAAATCCTGCACGAGACGGGAGAACTGCATCGCCTTCCGCAATGACCCACCTTGCCAGAATTTACTCCGAACGAGATCGACTTTTTTCTCATGCTTTTTTTCCCCCACCTTCTTCCTCTCTTCTCCTGCTTTTTCCTCCCGGAACGCCGCTCATCGAAAGATTCGTATGCGAACTTTCGACACTGAAGAGTAAACGGCTCGATGCGCGGGCGAAAACAATCGCGTCACGGCACAAAAAAAAGTTTAATTGCTCCTCGGAGACGCGAGTGTGGGCTTCTGTCGTTTAAATAAATCTAGCTCATTCGCGTCCTCCACAAGCATCTGCTTCAGGTTGAGGTACTTGTTTCGTTTTTTTTTATTAACGCGTTAGAAAAGTTCAAACAAGTTGGTGAAAAATGTCGTAAAAGCATAGAAATTCGAAAATTTAATATCACAATGATAAAAAGTTGATGAAAATAATCAACGATTTTAAAAACTGTAACGCGATGTTGTTTAACAATTGCAATCTTTTGAAAGAATTTCTAGAGTGGAGTACCAATGTTATCATTTGTTTTTTGTAAAAATAAGATAATCAAAAATGAGTTTTTTAAAAAAGGTCCAAAAGTTATAAAAAAAAATATGAGCTTTTTTTCGTAGAGAAAAAACTGGTTGAGAGAAAAACAGCGTATTTATATAAAATTTAGACAGTAGTCATTATTTTTTAATTAACCAATTCACCTTCCAGGTAGTTCTACAGTGAAAATAAATTTCTAAAAAATTTCTTTAAAATTTGCATACTTTGCATAGAAATATTTTGATACTAAAAAAAAAATTTGAGCAAAGTTTTAAGATCGTTGCTATATATACGTATTTTGACAATCAAAGTAATTTTTTGGACATAACTAATTTTTTAGCAAATATTTAACAAATATTTTAGCATTCTATAACTGCATCGAATGCTTGAAACAAAAAATGTCAAAAAGTGTTCAGCTCGATTTATTTGATAAAAAATATGTTTGTAAATGTACATGCAAAGTGAATAAATGTCAATAGTATAAATTTCAAATATAGACTGGTGAATCTCTAGAAAACTTGGCCAACAATTTTCGATCATATTCGAGTGTTTTTAAGGAGGTTCTTGCGCCAAGGGCCGTATCAAGTTGTTTTCTCCGTATTAAGTAAAGGCAAAGACCCAGGTTTTCATTTACGTAAGAAATCTTCTTGAAAAACCACGTGAACGTTCTTTACCATTGCATTAAAATGCTGGAAAAATCTGAGATGGTTTCACCGTTCAGTTATCGAGATATATAATGTAAAAACAGCAACTTTAAGGAGGTACTTGCATTAAGCAGTTTTAAAGATAATTGTTTAAAATTTTGCATAAACGTTTCTTAGCATCGTGTGCAAGCGTGGGTAAAATTTGAACAAGTTTCAC
>JAPYYW010000053.1:0-217492 GCA_030522545.1 Cremastinae sp. A BG-2022a | reverse complement strand
CTCGGAGTTCGAGTCGGAGTGGGGGAAGCGCTCGAGCGAGAAACTGGGGAAGGGCTCTTATTGCCGGGGCTCTTATTGGGAGAGCGCACTGTAAATACTAAAAAAATCTACATAGTCGTCATCGAGCCACCTTGAAAGATAATTCGTTTAAAGATTTTTCTCTATAGCGGTGAGTGTTTCGTGTGGATTGTCGTCCTTCGACAAAATCGTTTGGCGTTTTTCGATTCTGAAAGTTCGATAAAACGAATCCACACATCGGCTGGATATCGATCTTTCCGGGGCGTACGCGTTGTTCGTTTCTCCTGTTCGAGCCTTCGCAATTTCTGATATGCACGCGTATATAGACAGTTGGCCAAGAGTATAAACTCCATAAAGAATGCAAATCGAGCTCTGTAATTGCCTTCTCTCTCTTTCTCTCGTTTGTGAATTCGTCTCTCTTTTTATCTGGTCGTTGCGCAATGAATAAACGACGTGTTCGAGCGAAACGTGTTCCGGGGAGGGCATAAGCACGTGAAGAAAGTCTCGATCGGTTTTGCAGCTCTGCGCTCCATTATACACAGATCTCGTTCTCTCTTCAAAGCCATTAAACGTTCGAAACGTCGATTCTCAATAATTCCTCAAATCGAACTCGATCTTACGGCCATTTATTCACCAGCAAACGTGCGATTATCCTTTTTATAAACAACGAGTTTATATGCCTTTTTTTCCATGATAAATCTTAACCCTCGTGAAATTCACGACATATATCTCGCAGCGATTGCTTTTTGTCTTTTTATTCGTCGTGATACGTATTTTCAGCGTTTTCGTACACCAAATGTTGCCACGCTCGATTCCTCATGATTTTATCGTTTTAAAATTTTCACTCGATTCTGATTATCCGTACAAACTCTTCGGGCAAAAAATATTTCGCGTTTTATCATCGATAAATTCAAATATTTTTCCTGTCAAATGGTCACCGACAGCTATCTCTTTTTTTTTCTCAGTTCTCTTGATGGAGTGATTTATACCCTGGAGACTTCCTCGTTCGCGAAATACAAGAGGGATCGCAATCTTTTTACGAGTTTCAATATTCATGCAAGAAAAAGCGAGAAACTTTTCGAAAGTCAAATTTATTCACTTCGAACGCAACTTTCGTAAAAGTTGAATGAAATCTCGCAATTTTATAAGATACATCATAAGTAATGATCTTGTGATCAATTATTTATCATTACAAAAATTTTGAAATTTTTTCAATTCACGAAATTTATTGAGTTAAAGAATACATGAAAAAAAATTAATAAATATTTTTTTAAAAAATGTAACATGAATTTATTGAAAGAAATAATAAATTCCGTTGTATATATGCATATTCATTTTAATATTTTTATACGTCGAAATGAAGGCGAGAAACGCTCTTGATTTTTCTCTGCAAAATCGTCCGGAGCGCACTGTGGGTGATCGTTTAATTCATTCGTCGCTCTCCGCGCCTCGTGGCCGTGTATAAAGCGCGAGAGGATTTTGAAGATTGACGTTTTCAGGCGCGGGATTATCGTCGCTCGGTTGGCCAATTTCGCGGAAGGTTAGTTAACCCGTCGGTTCTTTATGCGGTGTAAATGTTTTGCCTGGATGCCTCAGAGCGAAGAAACGGCATGGGAGGCCCCGGCGCCTCGACAAAAACGACCAAAAACAATACAAAACAACAACAAAAAAATCAAATAAAAAATGAAACACATAAATAACCTCTGAATGCGTGGATCAAACAATGCGCTGTAAAAAAAACAAACAATACGACAAAGGAATATTCATTTCTTTTGTTACAAAAAACTTTTACAAAAATATTTTTATTATATTAATCGTATTTCTCATAACTTTTTTTAAAGATAACTTATTGTGTATTTTGGATCAATATTCGGTTTTGAAGTAAGAATTATCAACAAATAATTTAGCGAACATGAAATAAAAAATATGAACGAGAAATTAGTAAAATAAAAATATTAAATACAATATCTTAACGATTTCATTGCGTCCATCATGCTGCAATAGATAAAATGAATCATATAGAGGGACTTAATTCTTTAAAAGTGCAATAATTATAAAAAAAAATTTTAACTCGCAATGAAAAATTTGAATAAATTCTACTAATATCGGGTTTTTAATTAATATTAAGATCCACGTGAACATCGTGGATACGCCTTGTTATAAAAATAATAATAATAATTATAAACTATACGCGTACAGTTAAAATAAGTCTCGGAGAGTGCGTTCTTGTTTTCGGTGTAACCCGAAGCTAAGCGGTTTAAAGGATCAACGCCGTGTGGAGAACTCGTGCGCGCGGTCTCCTCGAAACGTTTAAACTCGTGCGAGCCTCTCTCGAGAATCCTGAGGATCGAGCAAAGGCTCTCTCTACCCTTCTTTTTTTTCTTCTCGCGCATTCGGAAGACTCGCGCGTGAGATTTTAAAAGCGATGCGCGAGGCGCTGCAGAGAGGGAGGGAGAAAGGCGTGGGCTAAATGATAAAGTCTTTTGTAATAAATTCATCATTATAGTGCAAAAGAACAAAATAAATTTTCATAATTTATCTTTCAATAAAAGTAGATGGTACAATCAATGATGGAAGATTTTCAAATTTTATTTTCATCGCTCGATAATTCACTCGAGTTTTAAAACATATATAATAGGATAAAGTCCATATCCCAATAGCGGGACAGCTAAGGGTTTTCTCACTTTATCTTTATTAAAAAATATTCAAACAATGAAATCTGCTTCAAATTCACATTTAAACGATTGTTTGATATTTAAGCGATCCAAAACTTGTTTTAAGTGTTAATTTTAGACAATATTTCTATAGTCAATAAATACTTGAACGTTTGAATATGTAAGATGTCCCAATAGTTGGACAGAAAATCGACCCTGTCTCTATAGGGTTGAGCGAGTTTGTTCCAATAAATCAACGATATAAAAAATAAACCTTTTTTAATAAAATATTAAAAATAATATAGTGAACATTGTCCATCAACTATTGGGGACGTTTAGCTTTAGGGAAACCATTCAGAGAGTATATATACATTCAGGTTGACAATGAAAGTGAACGAGAAACGGCAGAAAGTGGAAGTGACGAGAAAAACAAAAGGGTATTAGAAAAAAAAAAGAGAGATCGCGGGAGAGCAACATCGCACGCGAACGTTCGTCCAGCGAGGAGGAGCGAGCGAGAAAAAAAGAAAAGGGAGAGGGGAGAGAGCAAAGCAGGCGGCAAAAGCGCCAGCGTGTTTGAGAGACGGGATGAAAAATTAGATTTACAAATCTGTCCTGACTACTATGAGATTGCTCGCTTACCGTGTCCCAGTGGGTTCTCAGAGTGGATTCTCGAAATCGTTTCGATGAAATCGAAAGGACGCCGCTCTCCGGGCTTTTCGCCGGGGCTCGCGAGGGGAATGAAAAATTCGGGAGGGCCGCGAGCTGAGAACCCTCGAAGGGTCTTTATGGTACGCAGAGGAAGAAGATTGTTCGGGCGTCAAGAGTGAGGGAGAAAAAAATGAACGGGAGTGAAAAGGTCGTCATCTTGTACGCTTTTATTTATTTTCTCTCTCTCTCTCTCTCTCTCTCTCTCTCTCTCTCGCACAACCTCTTTCGAATCGTTCTCTCTTTCCTCTCAAAATTCCCTTTCTCATTCTTCTGTTTCCAATTTTTCTCTCTTCCTCTTACTCCTCGGCCGACGAACGAAAAGGATTCGCCGTTGAAGGTCCACGAGGGCGTGCTTCGAATCGCGTCTCCTTCTCCGTTGCCCCGCTTCGCTCGTGTTCGTGCCAGAGGTACAAGGTGGATGTGTTTCGCGCCGGAGCGCCTCAGTGGCGCCTGCCGTTATGAAAAATGAACATCCCTGCTCCTACCAGCCGCTACTCGTCTACCTTCCTCGCCCTGTCTTCCTTTTTTCCAATCTCGCGACGATACACTTCCATTTCCGCTCTAAAACGAAATATCATTTTCAGCCATATTCTTCTATTGTGAATTATCACGTTTTATTCACTTTTAATAACCTTTTGTCCATATAAATATCGCCGTTTTCTCTTTTGGGAATTTTATTCATCCATTCTCGTTCTCGAATTCAACAATAATCGATATTAATAATTAGTTATTCATTTATCGTTAGATTTAAGTTCAGGAAATAACGAATTGGCCGCTGTGTACGTTTTTTCGACTTTTTCTCGGGTAAACAGAAATCCTAAAAAACCAAAGAAAAAACAGAGACTTTGCCCATCATCGCGGAAGCGGTGAAAAAAGAAAAAAGAACACTGGAACTTATTGAAACCGTAAATGTGCCGGGTACAAAGAGAGAAATGGGATGTGAAAACGGTCAAAGCGAGCCTGACGTCGTCGATGATAGATCGAACCTTTGAAGAAATTCAGAAATGTTTTTTCGTGAGAAAGAAATGAAACGATTATTTCGAAGATCTTTATCACGCATTCTGTTTCTGGATTTACATTCCAGAGGATCAATAACATTGTCCAAATAATAACAAAATATCAAACATTAAATATAATAACGAATGACGAACTTATTTCTTGTTAAAAATTTTAATTATTTGTGTACAATAATTTTACGAAACAAATTATTGACAATATGTTTCTTTTCATTATTGATTGGATAATGTTATCGAAAGAATGAATAGCGTGTAAGCGGTGAAACCGCGATACTCGGGGTAAGACGTTACCTCGATGACGGGTGTCTCTAACCACAGTAACTCTCTACCACTGTGCAGCTCCAGGCCAGGAAGACCACCGAAAAGAGCTTCCGTCGGTTTGAGCCTCGCAGCGAGTCACCTAGCAGCCGCGGCTGGCCACCATCCGCAGCATTCGCTCAAGAAGCATCGTATGGATAACGGTGACTACTACGAGAATGGTCATCTCGGTGAGTGTAAGGAAATCTTTTTATCAACATACTTCTACCAAACCTACATGCTCAATATTTTTAACAATTAATTACTTTATATTATGTTTTCATATCAACTATATACTTGTATTAAACTTACCTAATCCCATGAAACAATCGATAATCGGTCCAACAGTCACCCATGCAATACTGAATCTTTTATAGCAATAATACACTGAAAACAGTTTTAGCTAGAAAACATTCAGTTGAAAATGTGTTATTAAAAAAAAACACATATTTATTTGAAATGATTAAACCTTAGCTAAATCAACATAGAATTTAGCTCAATTTGCAAAAAAATGTCGTTGAATATGTATCGGAACAAAAATTTTGTTAGATCAAACGAATTTGGTTTTCAGTGAGTTGAAGCATACTTGTCTAAAATTTGCTACAATAAACGCCTACATCTGTTAGCATCTAACGCCGACCCAATGTTCCATATAACTAAACCAACACTGGCTGGAAAAAGGGAGAAGCTTATCTGCCAGTGGGTATGAAGATATGATAAACCAAATTCTTAGAATTGTACCATGCCTGAAGTTAAAATATAGTATGCTCATGCTGGAGAATATCAATCGATAGGCTCATACCTCAGATGAGTGCATAATTTTCGAGATTAGCTTTCCATCATTAATAATCAACCCAAAAAACATACCAATACACCATGAACCATTTGAGTCTGGCAGACGATTTAAAATTGTTTCATGGAATACATACAACTTTCCACAATGATTACTAATATTATTTTTTTCATACTATTTCATGCTGGTCTTTACAGCACATAAATAAACAATGTTAATTAAAAATGATTAAAATTAGACATTGCTATATACACTTAAATCAAAAGATTATAAATATACGAATGCTCGCGTGTGGTATTAAAAACGCCATTGTATAAAGTTATAAAAATGGTGTATAAAGTATAGCGGAGCAAACGAGCGAGGATTGAAAGTAATCGGGCAAGCCCGGACAATATGTTTCATTGGCGTATCTCTGTAACCGGAAATCACGGGGATCGAAGGATATAGCGGTCAAATGTGCGTCAAGTGGTTGACATATAGCATATGCAGCTGGAGGGTTTCGGTGGGGTTGTTTAAGCAACGGAGCGCACTTGGGGCAAAGAGGAAAATCGAGTCGGTTCGTGCAACGCCAGAGCGAGAGAGATCGAGGAAGAGCGAGAGAGAGAGTTATGTGCAAACGAACGTTATGCTGCAACACTTGATTACTGCCATCCGTACTTGGTGCTCGGGAACGTGGATCGGGAACGCACCACTGTGACCCTATAGCAATCAATTAATTAGGGGAATCAAACACACTTGGAGTGAGCAAATTAACTGCGACTGCACTCCCGTGTTGCGGCCTCTGCGGTCCGGCGAAATTCCGCTATCTCTCTCTCGCTCTTGCCTTATTCCGGGTGCATTTAGCTTGAAACTGACCAACGAGCACAGACCAGACTCGTTCGTCTCGTCTCTCTTTGCCAGCACGGCTTTGGATAATGTACCACTGTGTATGTATGGGTTTACGTGCGCCCTGGAATAACGGCTGGATCCTATCACTTACCGCGAAAACAAGATACACACACTCTCTCTCTCTCTCTCTCTTTCTCTACTCTCGGCTCGTTTTGCCAGGTCTCCTCGTTTTAGCAGCTTGTTTTCCAACTACCACCCTTCTAGAATCCTCTCTTGGCACTCTCGTTCGAGGAGGTCTTTCGCTCCATGAATTCGTCCACTCGATTTTCCACCCTTGCTTCGCCCACGTCGTATTTCCCTCTTCAATAAACGGTTTCTTGACGATTAGAAGGATCCTTTCTGCGTTGTCGCTATAGTCACAAGCAACCACATAAACATCTCGTAAATTCCAAACTAAAAATATGACGTCTTTAAATCGTAATCTCATTGAATATTCTAGATTTTTTTATATTTCTAAAGAAATAACGCATTCATACAAAGTATACAAACCCCATCGATCAATGAGCAATCTTGAAAAGTAGATCAATAGACAGATATTGAATACAATATGATATTCTGATTTTTTTTATGAATTTATTGTGCGCGGCATCACAGAAAATGAGTGTAGACAGTCGATAACCGCAGGCCAATCACATGCCCAGACATCAAAATTGGTCACAAGTTGCGCGACTCTGGACGCGGATATTGTTTGAGCAAATAATCGGCTGGACTCCACCGTGGCTCTACGCGAGCCCTAGAACGGCACCAATTTTACGCAGGCAAATAAACGTTTCCATTGCGAATATTAACGAATCATTGCCGCTGTTCTGGTCAGGTATTGCTGGTTCAGAGCGGAGTAAAGGTTGAAACTCTGTACAGAAATTAATTACGGAACTTTGCTTTCCCCTTGCTTCACCGTCGCCATACGAGCCTGGAGTAATAATTGTGTAATTGTTTTACGATTGGCAACTCAGTGCACGGTTCGCGTTAGCTCGTGGTGACAGCAAAACCGTACCGACCGGTGCTTCATTGTTAACGCAAGTATGCACATTCACATGATAGATTATGTACGAATTTTATATTTAACTGCATCATCGCGATGTTTCAATAATTTCAATAATCAAGCAATGATGGCTTTTGCGTTGTCAATCGTTTAACGTTTACGTTCCCGAACCACGATTCTAATGACTAAATTCACTTTTGGACATTTGTCATTCGGTTAATAGGATTTTCGTTCTCGGAATAAAATCACCAGAGATTCGACTTGCTATTGAAAATTTTTTAAAAATGAAATAAAATAAAATGGTAATTTTAAAAGTTCTTTCAACGTAGAGAGAAGGAATGTAATATGAAAAGTGTGCTGATTAATAAAATGTGTTGGAATAATTTTGGAGAATAATATTAGCAGTATGGAGAGAGTGGAAACGAATGATTGGCGCGCAAGAAAAATAAAAGCGGTTGTAAAAAGAGTCATGGGTTCTCACGCTGTGCAAACAGTACTTGGCCGGAGAGCGGGTTTTCGACACACGTGCGCGTTTTGCCCGGATAATATGTCGGAGTACGCGTAATATCGGAATCGACGTGTGCCATTGTTGACTTCGCCGCATCGAACGATAAACGTAAAATAAACATCGCGCCAGGCCGGCCATCGTTTGACCCTATATGCTTCGACTCGTGTGCACCGGCTTCAAATCGAAGCATTTTCCCTCTCGCTCACGTTTCACCAAGCGGCAACATGAGAAGTCCATTCGTCGACCACGAAATACACTGTAATTGCGGAATAAAAGTTTCGGGGTATCGATCCACTCGACGAAAAATAATCTAATCGCGTATTTAACATATGGGAACGATTTTTTGCCAGTCTTACAAAAATCTCACATACTAATAAAAATTGTATTTTTTAAATCTATTAGAAAATATAAATATTTTCTTATTTAATTTATAATAAAAACCTTAAAAACTATTTCATTTTCAAACAATATATTAAGCATTTTGGCACTCACTTATATAATTTGAAAAAAAAAATATCATCACTATTTATTTTCAATCAGTTTGAATAATCCAATTCTCAAAGCAACAATAATATAAAATATAGTGTTTTTAATTTTATTGAAAGAACTTGAATAATATTTTATAAAGTAATTTATAAAAAAGAATAAAAACGCACAAAAAATTAGTGAGCGAACGATCGATTTTGAACCCGTTCATGTTTTTCGTCACCCGAGTGCGTGTGAAGAAAAAAAGAACGATACGAGAGTGTACAGTGGATATTCGTATGAGGTTTCGTGCGTACTGAAAGCGAGTAGTTGCGGTCAAGCAGTAGTAACGTAGTAATTCGCCAGACCGCGATGCTCTCTCCGCGCCCCCCTTCAAGACAGAGAGACAAATAGAGACGGAGAGATGCGATCTTCTCGGCCACGAATTTGCGGTCAAGCCGGCGTGGAAGGGCTCTGCCGAATACACAGCCTGAGCCAAGTAATTAACGAATTGGGGAAACTGGTGGGTTAAGGTATGCGCGGAAGATGATTTGCTGTGCGGTAGCCCTTTGCGGTCAGCGCTCATCGCTTCTTCATCCTAACTCCCATATGTTAGATATCCTTCACACATGTGTATTATATTCAAGTTCATTTTTTACCCTTAAGGATGATTTGCACTTCCTTGATTCATTTGTCGAGATAAATAAATTTTTCCACACCTCCGCCGAAAGTACGATTTTCTGCCCTATTTTGCGGGAGGAAAATTATAGACTTTTCTGATGACCACCGAAAAAGGCTGCTTTCCGCATTAATTGATGGAAAGCAGCCAATTTTAGATGGCATAAAAGGTTAAAAAATCGAAATTTCTGCGGAGTTGTGCGGAAAAAAATAATATTTACGTACCTATGAAGGAAAGGGTTGGCCATTTCACCCACGTGTTTGTCGCCCTCGCCTTAGGCTCGGGTGCCAATGGGCTGAAATGGCCCACTTTCCTCCCTAGATGCGGAAATTTTTATTAAAATTAGGCAGTTGGTTAACTTTACAAAATTATCATCATTTGGAGTTTAAAAGAGCATGAGTTTATCGAGATAATTTATGGAAAATACTAAAAAGCTTTTATTTGAAAAATATATTAAATACCTCAAAATTTTAAACGCAGCTAGTGACGATCAATTAAGTTTTAAGGAAAAATATTTATTATTTTCAACAAATATGGACAAACGTTTCGAAAAATTTTATATTTTTATCCATAACTTTTATAAAAATACAATTAGAATGAATTGGTCAAATTTAGAGCAACACAAACATTTATCCGTTTATTTTGTTCTAAAATGCTATAAGTGGAAAAGTTTTTTGGACAAATAAAAAAATAAAAAATCTATCTCGGAAGCTTTATTGGGAGACGCGTTTTTAATCGCGTTGATCATTCGGTTTGGTTCTCGATATAAAAAAAGAGTCCGGGAGCTCGCGTTTCAAAATTTTAGCGGAGACGCGCTCACTTGCAGTTTCATCCTCATCAGTTACAATCAAGGTTTAGTGTGTCGGCGCGCCGCGCTTGATTGTTTTTACGAGAGCGAGAAAGAGAGAGATGGAGAGGAGGTAAAATAAAACTTGCCTGGTTGGCGAGAGTGCACGAAATCCCCGGGGAAGAGAGAAAAATAAAGAGGGGAAAAGAGAGAGAGAGAGAGAGAGAGAGAGAGAGAGAGAGAGAGAGAGAGAGGAGAGAAGGGCAATCAGTCACCAGGCATTGGACTATATATAGAGAATAAATATATATACGAGAGGAGCAAAAGAGCTACCCTATACGCGATTTTCTCTCTCTTTTCTCTTCTGGCAGTTCCGCGTGCACGCATTAAACCTCTTCATTTTGGTAACACTGTTATGGCTTTACTGCTCGCTCATCCCCGGGCTTCTTCGCGCGAGGCCCGCGCGCATCAACAACCAGAGCCGTAAATCAGACGAGCCGAAATTTTCGCGTTTCGCACTTTTTGCATGCCGCGCCGTAACTCGAATCATCCTCGGTCGCGATTCGTTCCCGATTGCCGATTAAGACATCAAAGTCAGTGTCGGGGATTCCCTGGCTGCTTTTTTGCTCCGCTTTTTTTTTCACATTGCTTTCCCGACATTCGGTTTTTCATGGCTTTTCGAGCTCGCTTTGTCGCTAATAAAGTGAACGATCCGATTTACGGTCAGCCGAAAAAGCGTTCCCGGCTGATTGCAATTTCGGAGACGAGTTTATTTTTCAACGTCAGGGAAATAAGAGCGGCGGGTATATATTCGCGATAATTATTGGACGGCCCGCTGTAATCAGCAATTTTGAGAAACCCAAACGGCTGTCGTTTCTCATACTCGCTCGGCAATAAAAACAATCCTCTTTCATCTAATCCCAGTCACGGAGTCGACGGAAGCTCTCCCGACGAGAGTTCGGACTCCCGAGTAAAAAAGTTTCGGAGATTTCGCGCCGATGGACTGCTCTCGTGAACGCGAAAAAAAAGAAGAAGAAGTGCGAGGGGACCGCAAAAGTGAGGGCTGAAACTCGAGAGTTTTGCTCCTTTCGGGGAGAAATTCGCTCGTTCACTTCGGCGTCGAACGAGTCGTGGAAAAACTCACAACCACCGCGAGTGTCAGCCAATTTCCTGCGATTAAAGCGACGCTCATATCCGTCCGCGCTCTCCCGCGGCATATTCCAAAAAATATATGTATACATTCAGTAATATACGGCGAGAAAAAAAATTCGACCGAATTTCATCCCTCTTTTAGCGGGGCTCGCTCGTTTTGCTCATGGGCGATTTACTCGTTAGCGGTTCGTCCCGTAGCATCGCTCAATTAACTCTCGCGGCCGAATCGCTGAGATAGCGGCTGTAACGCGAGAGGGAAAAAAAGTGCGAGGAAGGAGAAAAAGAGTCGAGATGAGCGACAGTGAGAATGAAAAGGGAGAAAACCGAGATTTTATCTCGGTTTGAGCCATTTTCGTGACTCATCGCGGTCTCGTATATCCAGAGCAAAAATTTGATATTGTCGGGGTGTATCTCCGGCCCACACCCGCGCAAAACTTGGCCAATCATGGTACTACCGTTTTTCCTGCGCGAAGGCGCGTCTGTCAATCGAAAAACGCGAATATTCTGTAGAATATTGGAATAGCAAGAACGAAAGAGAGAGAAAAAGAGAGAGAGAGAACAAAAGCGTGCACAAAATTAAAAAATACGAGCATAAAAGTTGTTCGGTGCTCGTGGGGAGATTCCATCGGCCGACGTGATGCGCAACAACCCTCTCACTCGATTTTTTGCATTCACTCGAGAGCGCATACGCGCGAGCGTGCCAACGAACAGGTGTAATTTCATCTGGCGTGTGATGCAGATTCAATTTCCTATTTCTGACTCTCTTATTCCACCGGTAAAACTGTTTCCCGATCGCATGGACACACTGAAGTGTTTATGCGCAACGTGTATAGCCGGGTTCAATTAGATAGTTAACGTGTATTATTTCCTCTCGCTCTCCCTCTTTGTTCATTTTTTTTTCTCTTTTTTTCAACTCCGACGAGCTTCGCGTGTGCACCGATACGTTTAACGATTGGAGTATCAATTGCACAGAATTCGTGTATCGATATAATTGACAAACTACCGGATTTTCCGACTTTTATTTTCCTCCTTACATCCGTGTGATAAAACGCTCGCTTCGTATTGTAGTTTATACAGAAAAGATCATTTATCGTCGAACGTAAATTCAAGAATTATTCTTTAGGGAGCAAAAATCCTGGATTGCAGTATAATTTTTTTATAACAATGAGCAACAACGTGGTCGCTGCGTGGCAGCTTTTTTTGACATGTTTGAATTGATATTTTGCTTTTTCTAGGCGCATATTTCATGCAACTTTACATAATGCGCTCTCTATTCCGATTAATTGATTAGAGGTTTCATCTCTTTTTTTTTAAATAGGCTACATCCGCACTGACATTTTTTAAAAAGTATTCAAAATACTTTTTGAATAAAAAAGTATTTTTTTATTCAAATACTTTTATTATAAATTGAAAGTATTTTTAAATACTTTAAATTTAAAAATTAAAAAATTTAATTAAAAAATTTTATAATTTAACAATTAAATTTAAAAATTTAAAGTATTTTAAATGTCAATGATGTAACCAGTTTTTGGTTTATACATTTAGAACAAATATATATAAATTTTCCATAAAAAATAGTATTAAAAAATCTAAGAATCCATAGTTCAGAGAATTCTGAAATTTTAAAACACATTCCCGAACAAAAAACGAATAAAAAATGTAACCACTTGACACCGGTATTAAGAATCACTGCGGAATTCATCCTGAAGCGCACAAACGACTCTGTGTGCGAAAAAAGGAATGAAGTAAACATTTTTGGAGCTTTTTGCAGCCATAGATGTATACCTTAAATATTAAAAGATCGTTAAAATAGAAGCGAACGACGGGGCAGAGTGCGATTTCTATTTATCTCTGAAACGTATATATAAACGTTTCCTTCCGAGTTCAGTATTAATCGCCGACGATAATAACTCGCGGAGGAATAATACCCAGCACCGGTGAGGGGTTATGTCCTCTGGCGTGTAATCGTCGTGGTTACGAGGTCGGGCTTAAACAATTCGCGTATATATACGGAGAAGAGCATGAGCATGCCCGATGCTCATCGCCGGGGAGAGTAGGACGAGCGTATCGAATTTTCATTTTTCTTTTTCATCCGGCGAGGAATGCGTGCGCTCAACGGTACAGTCGCCGGTATGGAAAAGAATTGTTGTTTTTTTTTGTTCTCATCTTGCCCGGAAGTCGTTCGCGAACGAACGGAGATAGGCTCGAGTCGAGGGCAAATTCTTCGAGAGTTATCCCGGCGGGCGCTCACGTATTCTCGACGCGCGCGGGCGAACGTACACGGAGAGGGGGGTGGGGGAGAGGGCGAGGAAGGGAGCGAGAGCGCGGAGAAAGGAGAAAGAAGATGAGGGAAAAAGTGGATGCACGCTTACGTCGGATACGTGCTCTTTATTTTAATTATCGCATAAAACGATAAACAATGGCCGCAGATGCTCTGACCGCGGTATTATGCAACACACTCTGCGCGCGGTCAAGAGGAGCTGATGCTCCTACCCGCGTGATAGCGCTCCAACGCGCGGAGAAGAGTCGAGGAGTTTAAAACCGTAACATTTTCCATCGCTCTTCACTCCGTGTGTTATTAGCCGCGCTCAGATATCGGACGCGCGATAACATCCGAGCGGGAACAGGACGAAACAACAGAGGAATAAGAGAAGAACGTGTGCGCGCGCGCGTCCTGCGAAGAAGGAGAGAAAGCTTTAAATCGCTCAACAGTTGGACTCATATGGCGCCATCAAAAGACATAAACCTGCCAACCGTAAAAACTTCATAAACGTACCGAGAGGAAGGGCCTGTATAACCACGGCCTGTGTCGTGGGTGCATTCCCGATGAACGCACCATACGTGTACGCGTCTCCTCGTACCTTTTTTCAAATTATTTCCATCGATTTTTCGCTCAGGATCATAAATCTCTATCATTTTTTTCATTTCAAGAAATATCGATAACTCGCGTTTCTCATTCTAATTAATTTTTCAAACCGATCGATCGATCAATTCGACATTTCTTACGCATAAAAATTAAATGAAATTCTGTTTTTTTAAAATAATTAGTAGAATATTTCAATGTTTTTGTCCTTAATCCGTGTGGGTTGAACAGCTTAGCTCAGTTTTATTAAGAGAAATTTATTACGAATTGAGTGTAAAAATGTACTTTCATGAGGGAGTATACAAAAAATTTGTAATTGCTAATAAAATTCATATCTTAATTTCAGATAATTATATTAACAGTGTATGCAAATTTACAAATTTTTTGATAGAACTATATCTTAATGAAGTTCTTGTCATTTTTTAAGTATTTTTTCACATATAAACTGAAGGTATAAAAATTAGCAAATGAAATATTTTTTAACAAACAATGAAACTACAAGAATCTAAAATTTTCAATAATAGATATCTCAATTTTCACGGGGTAAAGCTCCTTTAAATTTTACTCACGTTTACACGTAGCAGCTAAGGAGTGTTTCTGGAAATTTTAAAGAAATTTTTTGTTGAGTCGTTTCACCTTAACTGTTCATAAGAAAAATTGCCCAAACGATATTGCAAAAAGTGAATGAGCGAAAGAAAAAAATCGTAAGGTCGATCTGTCAGCACGTCTGGAAGAGAAAAATACGATTATCTGTTTGTACAGGTATGTATATATTCGAAGCGGATGGTATATAACTGTATCCATGGATATTTGTGTGCTGTAGACTCTGTGTCTTGTCGAATGGACAAAAGTGCCCTACCTGCTCCCGGCAGGCTGCCTGGGCCCAGTCAGTCAGAAGATATTAATAACGAAATATGATATAATGGAAGCATCCCCTGCGAAATACAATACAATGTTTATGCACCGGATTAACCGATGTTGTTGGCGAACCTGCAGGAAAAAGTATCGACCATCGAGCCACGCCGGCGTTCGTGGCCTTATTGCGAGTTATGCGGAGTTTGGACGAGAGATTTGCCGTGTTACGATGGACAGATGGTACGGAAAAATGATGTTACTGAGAAAGACAGCCAGAAATTCAGAGCGAGAGAGACGGACGCTCCGATCTCTGCTCTTGATACCAGAACGCGAAAGGCAATGGAAGATTTACCTTCGAGATTATCGAAAGAAAAAAAGAGAGCGAGAGAGAGAGAGTGAGATAGAGTTCATGCCTTTGGAACTTATATTATGTCTATTCTTTGCTCCTATTTTTGTTCACATCTCGCTAAAAAGGTATATCTCTCTTTGGACCTTCCGACTGTTCCAGTAGTCAAAGCTCGTGTATTCAACTGTTGGAGCGTATCATCGCTGTCTCTCATTCTCGTGATTGCATTGTCCGACACGATAGATCGTATCCGCCATTCGGATATAATTGCAGAATCTCTGATATCGGCGATATTAAATGCGATCCCGTCGGGCGGCCATTGCTGATCGATTGATTGAATCCAATAGAATTCATCGGTGCCCGTAATGAAAAGCAATCGCTGATATTATCGGGTACGTCAAGGGCGTGGTCCAGACTCGATTATGCGTCATAACTAGACTCAAACGCGCATGTAGATTGACGATATACTTTCGATAAAGTCTTCGTAAACGGAGTATACGATATGAAGGAGAAGAGGGAGGGAGCAGGCGCACGAAGATAGAAAAAAGAGAGAGAGAGAGAGAGGGCTCATTCTGATACACATAAGTTATAAAATATGCGCGCATCGTCGTTCCTCTTTGGCACAACCAATCATTTGGCTCCATATAGCACCGTCGCTTCCTCGCCCGTTTTCTTTTGTGATAACGCCCGTTTTTTCGAAAAACCCCAAATCAGGGCCGTCCTTCTCTTGTTTCGTCCGCTACGAAACGGCAATCTCGGAAATAGTTAATTCCCCGGAACGGGCCGATCGAGCGACCGTAATTTTCGGCAAAATCGTACTCCCGAGTCTATTTTGAATACAGAATTGGAATGAGATGAGGGAAATTGGTGCAAGAGCCGCTCTTACCGAGAAGAAGGATATGAAAAAGAATTGGATGCTATCCTGGCTCTAAAAATGGGAAAAAATGATCATTATTTATTACGTTTGCGTCTTCTCGGATATATAAAATAAGGGGCACGGCCGCACGGTTTCGAGAAAATAAATTTTCGAGATGATCAAGAATTATTGTTCCGCATATATATCGTTGACTCGTGACACTCGATAATGCGAGGAGGTCTTACCTCAATTTCGCATCGGCTGAGAATCATCGGAATGCAATAACGGCAAACAAATAAAGAAGCCACAATAAAGTTGGTCCCAGAGACAAGCTGGCCAGTATCGGAGGATCCGAAAGAATCTCCGTGAACGATAGTGTGCGCATTCGTACAGGCTCACACAGTCGAAGAAACGAGAATACACTCGCGAATGGGGCTAAGAGGTGGATAGTGAGCCGATGGAAAAAGAGTAAGAGAAGAAAAGGTTTCGCGCGCGCGCGCGCACACACAAGGAGTGTAAATAATACTAAGGTTGATTGTGGGCGTGGCTGACAGAACTCTAAAAAGCTTCGACTATATATCAAACGGTTTACTGCCCTTGGATGATGCTCGAACGACTAGCGGGGACGCGAGAGAGGAAAACTGGGCTCGCGCCATCGTTGGAGCCTTCGAGAAGAACAAATACCGTCTTTGGGATGTTGGTGTACACACGATATTATGTGGTATTATTGGAAATGCAAGTTGGCTCGGACGAAGAGGCGAACGAAATTGACGACTATATGTGCAAGCGAGAATTCGCTCGGGAATCTGAAATGTGATGAAAAACGATCGATGCCGTAGAAAGAGGAGTCGCGAATAGAAACTCGGCCAATGGCTCTATAAACTCCACTTTTCCGATACGTGCACTTTACATTGTCTCGTTACAGGATGGAGGCCTCTCCGAGCAGAAGATTGCTCGCTTTGGATATGTTGCGCCTCGCTCGCTTTCTCTCTTCCTCCTCGCTCATTCGCCAGGTCTATTTATCGGTCGTAAGAAACGTACGTCTCAATACCTTGGTATATCTTCGTTTCGTGTGGCTCTTTTTTACTCACCACCAGCAGCGAAGTGGGAGAGCCGTTCCGAAAGAAAATCCGGGAAGGATGACTGAAAGAAATCTCACCGAAGAAGAGGATGAAAAAGTGTAAGGAGCACGAGAAAACGGGGAGAATGAGCGAAACAACTACTGGCTGAAAAAAAAAGTATGAAGGCTCGGATCGAAAGACGAGCGGCGAAAAGAGCGAGAGAGCGAAGAGCCCAAGGCACCGGCTCTCATCTTGCCTTTTCTTTTGCCATCGTACTTCTCGCTAGAACAACCGATGCGGCAATGGGTGAGGTGTTCGCTCGACCGTTCGATATTTCTATCTCTCTCTCTCCCTCCCCCCCCCTCCCTTCTTCTCTCTCGCCGCGTTTCTCTCACAAGCGAAGAAGCCTGCAGCCGTTGATGCCGCGCTTCTGCTGCTTCTCCTTCTTCTCATCGAGGGCCTACTCGATTACTTGAAAAACCGGATTCCTCGTGCACGAAACTGTGTTTCCCTGCGCCACAGTGCCAGCTCTGTTTATGTATACGCGTATGTATATCCAATATCGATGTGCAGTTTTGCGGCTGCTGCGCACCTCCCGCCTCGACACATCGTTCACCTTGATGCTCGTGAACTCTTTGGGACATTCGAGAGCATGTTCCATCTTCATCCAAAAACCTCCGTATCTCTACGCGGATAGAAGTCTCTTCTAAAATTCATCTTTCGTTTTAAGGGATTTGTTTTACAAATTTACAATTGGCTCAATGGTTACCCAATACTGAATAATCAACTGTAACAATAGTTGACTGCGGTAATCGATGACCACTGGATGGCAATAAATGACTGTTGGTAGACATTTGACTTAGAGCTGGAATCATAAGCTCCAATAATCTTTAGCATCTAACATTGACCCAACTTTCATCATAAGAGAACCAGTATTAGCCAGAAGGAGGAAGAAGATTTCTCGTTAATGGTCTGCATAATCATCGGAATGCCAATGCTAACCCATTAACAGAGATTCAATTAATTATAGTTTTTAATGGTTCGAAAACAACTATTGACATTTGTGAAGATTGACAAATTATTGGGACTTGTTTTTCGAGTTGTTTTCAATTTTGTATTAGGATATATAGCGCGTATTTATTTTTTTAAAGAAGAATGCCGTATCATTCACGAAAGGATTCTCGCCGCCACGAGCAATGGTCAGAGAAACATCCCGTACACGCGTAACCTCTCTAACCGCTGATGCCAAAGTACACACGTGTTCCGCCGGGTCTCGGGACATACGGGCAAATATGAATATGCGCCTGGAGAATATTTACCGAGTGGAAATGCTTCGGGGGAACTGATGAGAGTCGCGTTATTTAGGGATAGAGCCCGTAATACGGATGTGTTGTTTTGCGCATACCGTCGGTGTAATTCGGTATATCCTGCTCCGATCGGTAAGAACAATGCCAGGGTCTAAAGCATTCGTTGAACAAAGAGCCAGATTTTCCAAATAATTTCACTTTGGCTCTGTCCGTCTTTCTCGCTCTCTCTGGAGATTCTGACCCGGTAGCTCCCACCATAGCCTTGCCTAATCTTCCGTTCTCTTCCTTCGCCCTTTCTCCCTTTTGTTTACAGAGAGGCAATCATGCGAAAAAATGTAATCCTCCGTCAGTCTTATTCCGGTTGTATTCCTCTCTCGTTGGCCCTTCGATCGTTCTCGTACCAGCAGACCCCGCTCACATCCTTCGACGACGACGACGAATTCGAACTGGTGGTTGAGCAATGACGCCTGAGCCGAGAGAGCAATGAATTTTCGCAAACTCTCAACGTGCGTGCAGTTAGAATCTTTTTTAAAAGATTTTCTTACCCTCCGCTCTGCTTGACCGGGTGGACGTAATCCATTTAAGTTGCGCAGGATCGTCACGACAGCATTCACGGAGGACGGGTTCTCGGGGCCCCGAAAAAAAGACGCACAAGTGACTACTCAATCGAAACTCGAAAAAACCTTAAGAGTCAATTAGTCCAACGGACCCATCATCCGCAAATGTTTCAACGTTTTTGTTCCCATATAACAAGCTTTCCAGAGGCTCGAGTTCATGAGGCTAGAAACGAGCTCTCTCTCTCTCCATCTCATTTCGAACGGCAATTTATATTCCCGCGTTTTGTAATTAACACGAGAATCGAGCGAGAGGAGGTGGAACGGAACGACGGAGGATGAAGTAGCGCCGCGAGAGTCATCTCTCGTTGTACGCCAAGATCGGAACTGACTCGTGTATGCGCGGAGGAGAGGTACGAGCGCATAAGAATGAAGAGGAGGCGGAGGTGAAATGGAAAGAATGAGAAGTCGCGAGACTCGGGAGAAGAGAGAGAGAGAGAAAGAGAGAGGAATAAAGGTAAAAAGGAAGAGAGACGGCGCGCGGTGTGCACTTGGATGGCCATGTGAGGGAGAAGAGAGCAACATCGTTGAGCGTTGTTGGAAAGGCCCGTTCTCTCGCTCGCTTCCCGGCATAACTATCCGACGAGGTCTCTCCACATGCCACTGCAGTCAGGCCAGACAGAAAGCGGTCTGTATAATTATGGGTTGTCACCTCATCAGCTCGGGAGCGGGAGGGAAGAAGGGAAGAAGGTTGGCCGGGTGCCGGCTCACCCGGAGGACCGGGTGATCCACCGCGCCATCAACTCTCTTCGTTTCCTCTTCTTTTTCCTTCGTCTTATCCTCGTCTCTGTTACTCCTTCATTCAGGGTAGATTACGGGAGTACGAGTCTTTAAACTCAAATTGTGTTTTATCGTCGCCCGAACGTATTTGGTACCCCTTCGTCACTGGACTGACTGGTCCTGCGCGCGCATTCGGAATGATGATTGGAGGGGCCCTGTTGGACAAGAAAATTTAGCGGTCCTGAGGATATTCACAACTGGAGCCCTTCGAGCACTTTTCTGGGAAGAGAATCCTTTTGCTCGAAGGGTAATGGTACCGGTTATTTTGAAGTCGGCCAACGAGACACGAAGAAGAAGTTGAAGTCGCAAAAGTCAAAGGAAGCATCAGGGTGTCCCGGGGATATTCAGCTTCATCAGATATATCGCCCTTATATATTCTCCTCGTTTAATGGCCCATGAAAGGACAGAGGATCCCCGATGCGCCCAAAGTTTTTACTGATATCGATCAAATCTAGAAAAGGCTCTCTGCTTCGTCGATTGTGAGCAAGATTTCAGCCGGGATCGTAACGTTGTTGTCGACGTTACATATTGGCATTGCGCGTAACGATACGTTTCTCGACGGGCACGTTTGTCTCTCGCTACGTACACGTACGCGTCGCGGAGGGACAGAAAGAGCGCGGACGCGAGAAGGACCGAGGCTAAGTGGAGAGTTTAGAGGGATTTCATTAAATCATATGGATTGGGGATAATGTATGTTATTGAGCGGAGCGTTCAAATCGCGCTCTATAAGTTGTAATAAGTCCAATTTTAGGGCCGGTCATAGGGGCCCCTGGAGAGTTCGAACAGTGGTTCCCAATTGGAGACGAATATCGTGCATTTCGGATATCGCACGATTTGTCGTGATGACCGGGCCCAGAGGTTGCCGGGTGAATGGAGATCGCTGCCAACGACCGAGGATCCGCGAACCCACCACTTACTTCTCGAACGACCAGCCGGTTCACCAAAATCACTGCCATTTAGATAATTTGTAATAACTAGGCACTCTCTATCCCTCGCTCAAGAGACCAAGCGCTCTCGCTCTCTTATTCTGTCTTGCAACTTTTCATCTCGCCATCACCGAGTACGACTCTTGTCCTTTTCCACTTATTTTTCTTTTTTACCCTCGACCCGAGACGTCGACTATTTTTTCCAGCCGCAGTTTGTTTTCCTGATGCTTCTCTGTTTCAAATTTATACGAGACTATGCGACCGAGGTCAAAAAAGTTAACAAATTTATATTCGCACAATTTCCATTTTCTTGAATCCTCCAAGAATAATAATCAATTTAAAGTATCGATGAACATATCAGTTTCAAAATATAGCTTTGCTGAAAATCATTTTATGGAATAGTTTTATTCAAACTCGCTGTTCAAAGATGAGAAAAAAAAAGAGATGGATGAGAGACGCGCGTTCTCCCGATGAAAAAGAGGAAACGGAAGATTGCTCCAGCCGACTGTAGAGATCAAAGAGAGAAACAGTGGGGCCAGGGAGAAACGGGAATAAGCGACAGACAGCATGCCAAAGTTGGCGGACGCGCGAATGAGAAAAAGCGATACGCGATCCATGCGCTGGAAGCGGGAAAGACGAAAAGAGAGAGAGAGAGGGAGAGAGAGAGAGAGAGAGAGAGAGAGATGAGGAGACGAGGAGAATTTGAGTATAAAAGTTTGAACTGTGGTGCAGCTGATGCCCGAGCGAGCGAATATCTTCTCGTCTCGGCGTGAAAGACGGTTGTGTGCTGGTCAGGGCGCGAGATCGCGTGAACACGCGCGCCTTCTCTCGTCCTTTTCTCTCGCAGACTGCGGCGAGACGTCCACGAGTACGAGAGGAGCCAGGCGATTGGTCGTTCGCTCCCCTTCCCGGTATACGCGAATTTCTGGGCGAATCTCCGGAGACCCGAGCCAAGATGCAATTCCCGGCGAGCTCGATGACTCCGCTCGTCCATCGACGAATTCACCGATACGAGGCGCAGCATCGAGCCCCTAGCCCCTCCGCGTACACACATGAACATCGCCAGGAGATGCGTTATTAAAAGCGGACCTGCCAATTTCACCTCTCGAACGAAAAAAAAGGGATACACAGTCTTCCCTTCCATCCTTGAGAGTTTACCGAACCGCGTATTTGCAAACTCATTTGTATTCACGAGAAGCCTGCGGAAATACGCCGAATTCATATTTCATCGTTTCGGTGTGTATCCACACAACATTGTACGAAGATGGAGAAAGACGAAGGGCGAGAACGACGGAGAGAAAGAGAGAGAAAGAGAGAGTTTAAGAAGAGTGAGATGAAGGGATGAAAAACGGATTTGGGGGGTGAATTGAAGCGGCAAGTTGCGGAGAGTGGTGTGTATATATAGAAGAAAGAAAATTCAGCCCCATCGATGACGCCCGCGTAACCGTGCGATGGCTGGAGAGGGGGAAGGACTTATCAGTCGCACACGAGGCGTTCGCATAACAAACGACAGCTATAGACTCTCGCTCCGGTGAATATCGTCCGTGGGTGCGTCTCGTCGGTAACGGGGGCTCGCTTGAGAAGAATCGACGTGACTCGGCATGCATTATCGTCGAAATATTTTCCTTTTGTGCCGGCACGGCTTATCTCGACGAGCGACGAGTTTTGCGAAGAATCAGGCAAGAAATCTCCTTATTATTGGTTGGAATTCGATTTCTCGTCGGGACTCGAAGGTATTTGCTCGTTATCTCGCGAATGATCGATGACGACCAGATCAAGGAATTACTATACCGAGGTCCGAGCCGACTCTGGCCAGGCTTTGACGCACTCACGTTTAAGATCTTACGCAAACAGTTCAGACAAATCTGGACTCGCGGATTATACGTGGCGAAGGGCACCACCAGAAATGTCACTCTGATTGATATTTGGCCGAATGCTTGGTTTCTGGATATAAGGGTGATCCATCAACCCAGTAACTGACTTCGCATTAGATCTGCATTCAAGAATTTATATATTTTTGGAAAAATGAAAAAAAAAGTATATTTACAAGTTTTTAACTGCTTGTTCATCTTATTCAAATTATAAAAAGTTTACACAGATCTAAGTACACTCGATGATAATGCAACATTATGGTAAAAAATGTCTCAGTTATTACTCCAATGATTATAATGGAATCATTAAAATTTAAGAAATAAGTTTATTGTATTTTTAGCAATCTTCTCATGAAGCACACGAAATTATCGATTGGCAATTGGAATATTTTACGAAATAAAAACTTTATTTGCTAAAAAAATGATTTGTTTTCATCATGCCCATATGTCCCTACTATTTTCTAATAATCTAAAAATTTATTCATTAATTGGATGAAATTTGTTCAGATATGATTTATTTAAAAACTGTATTTCTCGAGCTGTTTTTATGAATATCCTCTCTGTCGTTTTGCAGATGTAGCCCGAATGGAAAAGTCGCCACTTCTCTCGAACGGTTACAACCAGCCTCCGACCCACTTGAGTCACATGCAGTACATGCAGCTCGGTGGACATCCGGGAGCCGGTCACACGGCGATACTCTCACAAGCGAGTCTGCCGCATCATTTGCAGGCTCAGGTGCAGGCAAGGGTCGAGCAGGGACTCAAAGTCAATCCAAACATGAACATGGAAGCTCTCGCGAGGTTTGTATTTCAAATCCTACCTTATTTTCTCAACCACATAGAAGAGTGAAACAATTCAAAGTCCAATTTTGAAGAATATTTTTATTCGCGCTTTTTTCAATGTGTCCCTCTTGATGTAGCTTATTGCGAACGAGGTAAGCGTTGGCAACTTTATTCACCCACGTTTCATATCCTAAAAGTTATCGGAACGTTGAATTATCGATGAAACATCGCGGCCCCGGATTTCGGGGAAAAGTTTGGGGCGAGCTCTTTCAGCGGGGTTTTCATGGCTTAAAATATAAACTCGCTTGCTGGGAAACGGTGACGTTGGCAGGGAGTCGAGAGGGGATGGGGGGGGGGCAGCTAATGATATCTCGCGGAAATGAGTAAATGTCGAGACCTCTGACGCAGCGGGAAACATTTTCATTAACTTTGCTGTGCGCCTTTGCCGCTCTTGGCAAAGAAATCCCGAGGAAGGGTGCCCGAGACGTCGCGAGTCTGGAACCCGGGCGTCGGGCAAAAGCGCAAAAGCTTTTCCAACTCCTCGCGCGAAGAGCGACTCCGAATGGTCGATGCAATAGCCAAGTCTCTCCTTGGGAATGCTTTTGCACAATACAACATCAGCTCCATCACTTTGCGAAATAAAAAACTCTAACTGAAACCTAGTTTTTAAAAGGGAAGCACCGAGAGCCATTTAAGTGACCTTGCAAAATAGTAAAAAAAAAAGAAAAAGAAAAGCAGTGGAAAAACGTAATGCATAGCAGTGTCAGCCTCGCGACAAGATTGAAAATTGGATTTATTTATTCGCTAGTTGCATACACTGTATGTGTATATGTAGATGAGGATAGCGAAAGAGTCGTAGTTGACACGAAGAAAAGGAGAGAGAGAGAAATGAAAACGAAGGAGGATCGAGGTAGTAGCGAGGCTGTTCTGTAACACCGTCTTGTAAGGGAAGGGTGGACGTCGTCGTAGTTTCTAGTTTGGAGGGAGACGAGGCCAAAAGAATACAACTTTAAGAGGATTTGAAGAGACGAGCGAAGCCGTGGAAATCCGAGGGGTCTCGACACTGCTTGATCTTTCTCTTTGGTCCCTTCGTCTTATTCTCCTTTTGCTTATTCTTCGTTCCTCCCTCTCGCTTCTCTTCCCTCCTTCCCCCAACTTTCTCCTTCTCTCTTGGCCGTCCTCCGACTATCTTCGGTTAAGTTTGTTTCTTTAACGCGAGTTTCTCTCGCTCGCCGCTTCGTTACTCGTATTGGATTACACAAAACGCGCCGAGGCCTCCCTCCCCGAGGTACTCGCCCGAGGGTGGCAACGTGCGAAACCTCGTGAAAAGGGCAGAATTTCCTGCTCTTATTCACCCGGGGAAACGACAGATTAACCCGAGTGCATTGCTTCGCAGATTTTTTTTTTCTTCCCTCGCTGTCGACTTTTGAGACTTTATATCAGAATGTCAACAATATTGAAACAATCATATATTTACACATGCTGCAATAATGACATGTGGTTATAGAAATATTACAATAATAATCTATGGTAATATGCAAAACTTAAAGATTTTAATAACATTGTAAAAATATTAGGATTTACGTATATCTCTAAAAATTATGTTTACTTTAAGGAACTTGCATGAAATTATTTGAAATATATTTTCTTTGAAATGTTCTTGAATTAAAAAAAAATAACATTAAACTATGAGTACAATTCGTAAAGGTATCACTGTCCATGAATCATAGAGATATTTATTGTTGATCATTGAATCGTTAAAATTCTTTAAAATCGTAGTTATGCGAATATTCTCATGAAAACACAATTTTCGATTGTATGCTTTGAAACCTTAATTTGTGTAATTTTTCAAGAAAACATCTTCAGAAAATATTTATCTAATCACTTTATGAAATCTTACGAAACGTATATATTGTTTATTAAAAAAGTTGGTTTCAACCTAGTAGTTCATCTCAAATGTCTGTTTCTGGTAAACTGTTTGAAAAGCTTTCTTCCAATTGCAATCTAAAATTTGAATAACTATGGTGTCTGCTGGTTGATTAGAGATTCTTGATATCACGGGTTGTCAACTGAAAAATTAAACTCCGGACGAATCCTCGATTAATCGAAAGTAGGTCAGTGCTCGGGAATAAAATTTTTCCTGCGATTGATTCGGGGAAGGGGAGCGAGAAGAGGGGACGATTGCTTTGGAGACTTACGGAAAAAGGGTCGTCGGATCCATCACGCATTTATTTGATGTTTATATACAGTATATCCCGTGTGCCTAACGTTAATAACGATCACAAGGCGACACCGCACGTTCCGCATTATGATTCCAGTGCTTTGCTTTTAATTAAAATGCAAATCTATCTAGCCGAGAATCAGTGAGAGAGAGAGAGAGAGAGGGAAAAGGAGAAGCGAGAAATCGGGAGGTAAGACGGATTACGTCTGGGAAAAGGGTGGGACGGACTTCGACGACAAAACACCAGAATATGATTAATTCAACGCAACTTCATCCTATGAAACTTTGCGCTTTGCTCGCTGTTGCGTCGAGCTATATGGGACGCTGAGATTCTTGACGTTTTCCCAAGCACCCCTGACATCGCTATACTTTCCTCGCTGCTTCTTTTTTCGCTGCACACTCGCTCTTTTAGAAAAAAGACCATCTTCGCACATGCATTCTCGAGCGGAGTCGATCATCTTTCGCTTGTCCCAGGTCTCCTCGGACGCTTGAAAAAAAATTCGCTATGTCCATCCATTTTCCGCTGAAATAAATACTCCCGCGAGATATCCTTCCGCGCGTATTCTACGACCCCTTGAAAAAAAGAAGCGAGAAAAACGCTCCCCCAGCGAGATCCATGCCTACCGGATCTCTCGACCCGAGTTTCTGCATCAAGGACACTGTATTGGGAGAGGATTAATTTGTCACTTTTTCCAGATCTCAAGCCACCATGTTTCTTTTTTATGTTTTTAATCAGAGACTTCAAAGCTTTCACGATAATTCCCGTCGAGACGATTGATTGAAAGGACGAGAGTTGATTAGATGCTGAGAATCAAATGTCTTTGATTATTCGTAATGTATATCGAGTTGAAAAAAAAATCAAAATAATTAGCTTGGATGATTTTCTTAAGAGAAATCATAAAAATTGATCCCTCTGCCAACCCTTGTTTCCAATTCCGATCTGAATCCATCCCGTACGATCATCTACGTTTTCTTAACTGACGCGCAACGTCTTTTGCCCTTCCGTGTTCGCAGATCGGGACACGTGTGGGAAAACTGCCGGGCAGCCTACGAAGACATCGTAAAGCACCTCGAGAGGTAAGCAAACAACAAAAATCGTAATATAAAGCAGGAAATAGCCACAAAAAAAACAGACAGAAGCAATCATCATTAATAGAGCCAGACAAAAAACCATTATTTAACACTCAGGCAATATTTGGCTCGATACTAGGTACAAACGATCATGCCTCAGTTCAAAGTCTAACTCATTGGATTAGTTTTAAAAAATGAGCTGATAGCGACTGTGCAGTCAAAGTCTAGGTCTGTAACTGCAGATCATTGAGAACTGGCGTTGGTTCCAATAAGCGAGTCCAGTCGTTCTGCCAACTCTATAAATCAATGTTCCAAATGATTATATTATCGGCTGAATTCTTGGTTGATTTAATCCAAGTTGGTTCAACAACGGGCCGTTGTAATCATTGACGTAGGTACAGTATTAGGATCGTAATTCTGACACTGGTGTTATCGTAGCATCTAGTCAATATGTAGAACTAAAGTCAATTTGACTCCGAGCCATCATTGATCCGCTTGCTCATTTTTTTCGTACATTGCATTGTAAACCGTGTGTTTACGAACTCTTAGCGTTGAAAATTTGGTCGTGTCGCAAATCCCCTTGTAGCTCATTCCGATAATTCCCGGCCGCTCGACAGGTCAATCGTGGTAGAATGCAGAGTCACGTGACAGGAGGAACGCTCGAAATATTGGAGCCGCGGCGGACGGTATCGTTTATCGTCGAGCGTTACGGCGCGCGGCGTGGCAGTTTTCGATCATAATTCCCAATTAGCCGAAAAATTGGTCGTATCCCGGAGCCCGGAGGTAACTCGCACATCGGGAGCTATCGAAAATTTTCCCAGTGCGGCGGAAAATAAAACGTTTACCGGGAAGAGCTCTCGGTGCATCACGGGCGCAACGCATCGAATAACACGCCCGTAGGATTTCGATGCGTCTGTCACTCTTGTTGCATTCCCGATAAATCAGTATTACCGTCACTGTCCCGAATTTCCGGCGAGTCAAGCCGCCAGCCTCGCTTGACGCGCTAATGCCGACATGATTTGTACCGTTCGTCCTCGTAGCTCGCGATCTATCCCCGGCCTCCCGTGCATGTATTCCGAAGCTTCGCCCGCGCAAAGCCCGTCACACGCGAACGCCTCCCTCTCTCGCTCTCTCTCTCCCTCTATACATATATCTCTCTGTCTATATATACATGCATAATAATATATATATGTATATAGAAATGTATAACACGTATCTATAGCTCTCGATCCCTCTGGCTCTCACTTCCGATCGCGCCCTCGATTCGTCCCGTATAGAAGCCAACAATGATCCAGCGGTGGATGGCTGAAACCGCTACCCTATACCATTGGAGCTGCTGTCTCTCGGCTAGCAGGGAATTTCGCTGGTTTACTCCGAGTTGTGATCCTCCCCGCGGCATCAGCCGAGCCACGAGGTTACCCCGTGATCCTAACCACTTGTCACTTCACGGGACGCAGATCATCGTCGCGACGTGCCCGTTCATCATTCGGGGATTAAATCATTCGACTTTCCCTCTCTCGCTCTCGCTCTTTCTCGATGGCCGTAGATTTCTCGTCAGGCGCATCGCGAAGCCTACTCGCTTCATCCCCTTTCGGTGATTTCACGGAAGCTTCGTGAAAGCCGCAAACGAGACTCGCGTTCCGGTTTCGCCGCTGGACTGCGAGATCGCAGCCTCGCGGATGAGATCATGAACTCTTTTACAATCCTTATGCTAATCAATTTACAACGTTTTAAAAATTATTGATTTAGAAATCGTATAAATAATTCATGATTCGATTTTGGGTATCTTTTTTCAAGTAACCATAGATTTTTGTCTTTTTTTTACTATTCATCGAGTATATTCTCTATAAATCGTGAAACAATAAGTTCATAGGATGCACTGAGGGAAATCGCGATAATAGATCGCGATCGTTCCACTGTACAGTGATAAATATACCAATTACTTTAGAAATTATTATAGTTTTGTACTACAAATCAATAAATTGTATATCTTGATTAACAATGTTTCAAAATCCAATACTATTTCTGGGGATCAATTATAATAGACAGGATCTAAAAATATTTATAGTTTTGTGATGATCAGTATAGTTGTCGTTTCATAGTAAAATCTCTACCGTACTTTTCTCTCAGTGTAGCTTCTTGAAATGAAAAAACTTTTAAATGTATAAAAATACTACGATTTTTTATATATTTACAATTTTCACAAAAAAAACGCACTTCTTTTGGTTACACGCCAAAGTTACATATATGATTTCATTAATTATATTAGAAAAAAAACTGTGATTTTTATATATTTTTGATCCAGGATGAAAACGATTCTAATTCATGGATTGAGGATTTTAAATGAGAAAAATTCATTTTCGTGGTCTCAAATTGTTCCTACAAGTAATTTTCTTTCTATACAAAGAAGTAACCCCCGATGAGAATCGAAAGTCTGGATATGACCGTTTAATAAAGTCTCGAGGTAAACAATAATGCGTAAATAGAAGAGGTAGAGGCAGAGGAAGGGGGAGAAAATGAGAATCGGCGGAGAAGAAAGGCGAAACGTGGAAACGGCAATGCAATTCCGATAAGGCGAGGATGCCGGAGAATTGGACGCGTTGATACGGGGCGGGAAAGATTCGAAAGAGCGACGAGGGGGGTTCGGATCGAAGTAGAAAGGGAATCGGCATTTTGCTCGGTGCGGAAACGTAATTTCCAATTCAAAGGCAATGACCACTGGCGATTGCGATATAACCCTGAAGGGGCAGCGCCCGGAGAGGCACACGTGGAAACATCGTCGAGCCCTCTCTCGCTTTCCGCTCGCGTTCCCCCCGGTCCCCTCTGGCTCGATCGGGCTCCTCGTCTCTCTATCTCTATTTGCTTTCAGCGAGCCACGCGGCTTCGTCAACCGGACAAACGCGTATTGTGATTTCAGCCTTTGACTCGGCGTTATACGGCGCCCGCGACTGCTGGTCACCCGCCCGATCAACGTTTGCCCCGCGTTTGTCGGCGAGGTGTCCGAGGGTTGAAAGTTCTGCGGGTGCGGAGGAGGAGCACGGTGGAACCAAACGAGAATAACACTGTGGATAGAGAGAGAGAGAGAGAGAGAGAGAGAGAGAGAGAGCGAAAGGGAGAGAAAAGGGGTGAGGAGGAGAGAGGCTCGAGTCAACTCTGGACGGCGCGCACGATATACGGAATCGCAGGGGTGCTAAAAGGGACGCTCGAACGCGAGAACCGCGCCCGTGAATATTCATGGCTGACGTGCCCTATAGACGAAATCGGACGCGTTGCGACTGACACTGATGTAAACCTTTTGTTTATCCGCACCGGCTCCGACTCCACACTCCGCGAGAATCTCTTTCTTCTGTCTCTCGTTACGATTAAAAAAATCTCCTTTCAACGAAACTCGATACAACCGTTTCTTTCTTTTTTTTCGTACTCCCCGTAACGACTCGTTGTACAAAGTCTTTGTTGTTCGTATACAATTTTTTTACATCGTCCAATCCTATATCCGCCTTCTCTCTTTTCCGATTGCTACTTTTGTTAAATTGAGCATGGGAGATCGGAAACGCTTTTTGACTCTCTTGTGAAAACGTTCGCTGTAAACTGAGAAAAATCTGAAATTTTTTGAAGTATTCGAGTCTCGCTACTGTCCAGCTCAAATATTAAATCAAATCGAAACCTTAAAAACGAGACATATATTTTCAAAATTTATATATTGACAATAAGTAGATAAATGATGAAGAAAAGTCTTGGATCGTAAAATAACTTGATAAATTTTAATTCTATAATTTTATTTTTGTATTTTTACATATTATGAATCCATTTAGTGAAACATTTTTTTAAATTTCAATACACCCTTATATAATCGACCCCCAACAAATCTACAGTCAGTCAGAAAAGTTATTAATCATTCTTCCCTTTGGTTTTACGTACTCTTACTTTCTCCATTTGTATTTAGCCTGCGCACGAGGTGCGGTGGTCGCTCGCTATCCGTTTAAATCCCGATGATTCGTTCTCCCTAATCCATTCGGATCTCGCCGCAGAGTCTGCGACCTGCGAATTCCCCGAGTGTGAGCTCTTGACGTGTACGTCGCTGGAGTACGAGAAATCGTTATTTATCGCGAAACGCGAAGATTTCGCGGGTTTGTGCCCTGGAAAAAGGAGAAAGGTCGGGAAGAGTGTGTTTCGGTTAATTAAATCCTTTCGGAAGGAAGGATTTACCCCGGTCCGGACAATTCATCAAGCACGCCCCTGCGAGTCTCAGACGACGAGGATGAATCTACTTCGCTGGCCCTCACGTATTCGATCCGACACCGAGCTTCCGTCCATCCCCCTCGAATCTTTTAACTCTCGCTTTTCTCATTCTCCATACCTCTTTCTTTCGCTCCTGTCCCATTTTGGGATTAATAATCGGCTCGATTTAATTCATTGTCTCTCATAATCCTTGGCAAACATTTGCGAAATTCAACCAGTCCTTTCATTCCCCCCACCCCCTGTCTCTCTTGCTCTCTCTCTCTCTCTCTCTCATTCCTCTATGTAAAACGATGGAAGAACCAATAAAACTTTTCATCGAATCTTCGGACAATTACGACAGGCTTATTAAAACTTGTCTTACCGTCGTAAAATCACAAAATACAATCAAAAGTATCTCGGCTTCTCATGCGGCTGACGCCTTGTCAATCTAACTCAAGTTTTCTCAACTCGACAACATTTCTTAAACCAGAATAAAGTTAAACTCTCGATAATTCATTAATTCTCGTTTTTCCCGAGATCATTCATTTGCTAACATCAATTATCCAAGAGATCGTTATAATACACTGAGAAAAGAGTTTTGTTGATTTGATTTCTAATTGCTTGATTCAATACCACTGCTATCAGAGTCGTTAAGCAAATATGAATTATGTTTTCTAAAATAAGATTTTGAAATTTTTATTTTATATAAAGAACCTTTTAGTACATTTTATATATTACTTTAATTTAAGGTATTTATCAAGTAAACATATATATATATATAGCTTATACTTGTGAAACTTTTTAAAGTAGTACAACCGTGACAGTCTATTCAAAAGTGTGTCCTTACGTGTTAACTTAACATAAAATCATCACTTGAAATTTCTTGAGACTTGAGAATTTATTCAAAAATTGCACAGATCTTCCTTAGTATTGTATCAAAGTGTGTATGCAAAATTAAAAAAGGCTCTATCATATGTTGTTATTTGGATATTAATTTATAAAAATTGCTAGTTTTAACATAGATTCTTATTGGAACCTTCGAAAAGTAGCGATTTTCAATGTATAATATCTCGATTTCTATTAGTTGGTGAAGCTTTGTAAAATTTGACACACACGTTTTCATGTGACATTAAAAAAGATCTGTGCAAATTTTGAAGAAAATCTGTCTCAACACAGTTTTGTGATTGTACTACCTCAAGTTAGAGCATTACTCACTCATGATTTTTTTCAACTATCGTTCGTAAAAAAACTCTTTGATATTTCACGAGCACAATACGCACTTTGACATTTAAACGTATTCACCAGCTCCGGGCGATTATTTGTAAAAAAGATAATACATCGTTGACTTTGGGGAAAATGTGTATAGTATAGCGTGTGTATAAAGGCGCAGCATCATCGAGTGATACGAAAAGGGCGAACGCGCGCGGAGTTGGCTGTGAGTAAGTAATATTAATGGTCCCGGGGTGTCGGCGATGCCTGATGTCCCGGACTCGGGCCTGGATATCAATGCCTCCAGGAGCGCGAGTCTTGGCTAATGTCGGCTTCCGCCATTCGCTCCAAAAGTACCCAGTCACTCCGGCATAATTCGCGCGGGCATTGTCGTTATGATTTCAAGGGATGAGGCATGTCGACGTTTTCTACTTCCGCTCACCCCTGAACTTCTCTTGCTCGTTCGCTCTTTCCTCCCTCCCCTCGTCTTTTATTGCTCGCTCGGTCTTTCTCTCGCGTCCCGTCGGAATTTTCCCGGCGTCTGAGGCTCCGTTTCTTATCGGAAGGACCTTTAGCGCGGCGCGCACATCGGAGCGAGACGCAGCCATCGGCGCGCGCGTTCGTCGTCTCGTATTTTCCTCGCGAGCCTTATTTTCACTCTCGGCGCGCAGGAAAATACGGCGGGGGCCGTCCTCGCTGTATTTTCTCGATGCTTCTGCTTCTCTCGCCGCGGCGACGAGACATCATTAATTACGGCGCATGCCGAGGCGTGCGTCTTATCGGGAAAGACATCTGCTGGAAAATAATATTCATAAAGTTGAGCCCAGCCCGCAACGACGACAAAGTACACTTTTTACTTAGTTTGCCGATTCGCCGTCTTATTCGAAACTCGTTATTATTTTTATTTCATTTTCTTCTCTTCGCTTATTTTTATGCTGCCTCGCAACTCTTTTATTTATCTCGCGCGTAAAATTGCTACCGTCGTTACGCCGCGAGAACAGAATCGTGATCGAGACGTGACACTTGGAACAACGAGATATATTTTCGCGTCTCCTTTTCTCCTCGTCGCTCGATCTTCCTTCTTGGGACGCCGCTCGTTGCTAAATCCATGGCGGCTCTGTCGCAACCCTTACCGTGATTGCCGAAGAAATACGGTGACGCCGCGACATAAAGCAGTATCAAGCATGGTAATTCCCGAAGCAACGAGCCTTTTTTTCGCTCGTTTGTTCGACCAGTCCTTTTTTCGCCTCTCATCAGCAAAAATTCACTTCGCTGTCATTTTTATAAGTAGTTCGAATTTTCTCTCCGACATTTTTTATTTTTCATCCGGACTTTAAATTAAAATTATTGGACTCATTTTTTTTTGCGAATTCGTATAGCGAAGAGTATAGGTTGTTGGATTAATTGTGGCTCGAAGTGATCGAATTTGGCGTATATCTTGGCGAATTAATCGCGTATACGAATTCATTAAGTTTCGCGGAGTGGCGCACACGCGATGATACGAGAGCTCCGGAATAAAAGGTACGCCGCGTGGTTAATTCGCATTCGGCAGATCGTCGAGACGGATAGCGCCGCTGGTCGCGTCCCCGCGACTCCTTCTCTCTCTCTCTTTCTTTCTCTCTTAGTGGCGCGCGTATCAGTATACGGAATGCTAATTGCTCACAAACGAACTGTCGGCAGGGATGCTCAGCACGCACGTGAGGTCCGATTACCTCGCACCAACACCTCTCGTACTAATTCAACCACCGCGGCTTATAACTCGACGTTCGCTAATTTATTGAAACAGAAATAGAAAATATATCGTTCAAGAGCAAATTCGAGTATTTTGAGAAATAATAAAAAGTCGCTTTATTTTTTATTGTTTTACAATGAATCAAATATTGTTTTGTTAAATTTAAGAATTGTTCGTTTTACGGTTTCAGAGTTTCGCAGATTTTTATTCGTATTTGTATACATTCTCTAAACAAATAGCGAGATCACTATTAAAGCTATTTCACATGTTTGAGATATAGTTTTGATTATGTTTAATTTTCAAAAGCTTAAATTATTTAATTTTTAATTGCTTAAACAATGCTAATTATTAACATTGAAAAAAATTTTTAATTTAGAGCAAAAATTTTAAGTCGAAATTTCATAAATATGAAAACTTTCAAGATAAACTTTTGAAAAATTTCCATATCATCATGGTCATATTCGATTCTCATTAATTATTAAAATGGAAATATTAATTGAGGCAATACGTCGCTTTATTAGCTTGATATAAAAAAAGCCTGTGTTAAAGATTGCAATAAGTAAAGAATTTAATATCTCGGTATTTATATCGTAAAACACCTATAAATTTTACATATATTGCAACATGGTGCTATCAAAGATATCTGTCCAAATTTTGAAGAAATTCAGTAAAAAAAAATTTTAATTTAAGCACTGACCTACTCACAGCTGCATACAGACCTTTTTCATGCCTATTTTTTGATAAATTGGTAATGGAGTAAGAAACGAAAATAATATGTTATTTCGTTTGACGAACGTTGTTATTACTTATATTTATCGCGTATGTTAATTAACGGCTGTGAATCGAGGAAATGCGATGAGTGACAAAGAAGAAGATCGCTACTTGCAACGTCACGAAAGGAATATCATGGCGCTTGGTCGCAAAGTTGGACGATTAATATTGCGACGTCAGGTGTGCGAAGGTGCGCTGAACTTTATTCTCGTCGGGGACCGGTCGCTCTCGCTTGTCAGCGAACTTTTGCACGTGCTGTTTATCTCTCGGTTAATTAAGCGACGTCGGACGAACGTCTGTCGGTTTATTGTCGGCTCTCGGGTGCTCCGTGAATTCTTGTTGAGGAAGAGCAAAGATGCGAGATGATTTTTTTTTTTTTTAACGAGAACAATTATCGGCGCGTGGACGTTCGCCAAAAAATTGCAGATCAAACGGAGAGTGGTCGAAAAAAAAAATCGTCTAGTGGAACCGTTCGCCCGAGGACACGGAGATCCCAAAAAATGACCTGAGAAGAATTCTACTCTCCGATTCCTCATCCTTATCCCCGAGACAGAACGATTGTGAATCAGAATTGCCCGATCGATTATGCAAAATTTTCGTTCGAAAATCGGTGTACCTCGTCTATTTTATTTCTCCTGGAGGAAAAAAAGGGAGATCGATTCTTGAAGGATCGGAGATAATTACCGAAGGATGTGACCCTTTTTATCCTTCGGAATGAAAGATCTCCGAGCCCAGGGCGCTCCACCTGGAAATTCTGAAGAAATTCGAGATCGCGTGCGCGTCGGCCTCGTTGATAATTTCGAACGGAAGAGGTCGCGAATCGGTGCCCGATGAAAAGAGAGGGAGAATGGAATAAAATAAAATAGTGATGTCTGGAGAAAGCGAGTCTCGAGGATTGACCGTGATACGTGCGTAAATATTTAATGCGGAAGAAAATAGAGGCCCTTTTTAGCACCCGATTAAATAAGTACCTCTATCATGCTCGATCCCTTCCCCGAAGTGATTATCGCATGGCTGTTGGCTCATCCACTCTCGATCATCCTCGAGAGAATCCCAACGGATTATCCTTTCCGAGGAGCGAGCTAGGACTCCCGGCGAAATTCGTCTGTTTGTCTCGGTCCAGACTCTTTTATAATTTATTCGTCTGTGAAAGATTTTGCGATCGATGGATCGAGCAGTCGACCTTCGCCGAATTTAAAAAAAAGAGGTTACCAGAAACAAAAAACAAAATGAAGAAGATTCTTCACGATACGTGCAAAATAAACGTTGCGATAATTGAACACTTCTAAAAAATATATATAGTAATTATGAAAAAAATGCATGCAGTTGCAGACATGTCAACAGAGGTTGCGTAAAAATCATTTGCGATAAATTTTATAAAAAATTCCAGATAAAAATTGCATATTTCAAAATTAAATTTGTCATCTAAATGATCTTCAATAAAACTTTTATTATCGCAAAGTTTCAATTCCCTCTTAAATAGTAAAATAAATTAAACTAAATTTGTAGATTCTCTAAGATATGTTCAATTATTGAGACGTTTAGATTTCAAAAAAAAAAGAATAAATAAATTCGTCGTTACTTCCTTATCTCGTCTCGAAAATTTTCCTTTTGCGCGTCCCCTGATGAATGATAATCGCCCGTGCGACTGACAAATCTTGCAATAAGAAACTCGACGAGATACTGCGTCATCTTGCGGGCTGAAACTCCCGAGACCTTTTCGGATGGAAGCGCCGAGAGGAAGTGCGAGAGGCCCGTTGCGGACTCCTCGCGGACAGATTAATGTTCATAGCTAATGAAAAGTGATATAAAACCGAGGGACCGGTAGCTCCTGCGCGAGAGCTACTGAAAGGAGCGTTAACGCACTTGTTACATAAACGGTAAATCTTTCGACTCGTAAAATGCTCCTCAAGCCGGTGCACGCTTGTCGCTCCTCTCCTCTCTCGCATCGTCGTCACCGTGACTTTAGAATCAATTTTGGGCCGCGATGCATCGAGCCTCATCTTCCCCTTCGAAACATATCTAGTAGAAATTCTTTTCCCAGCGTGACACACGTCACCGTTGACTCCTCGTCAAACTCCATTTACGTAGACTAAGTTTTGGCATCTTGTCCCTTGTATACGTGAAAAATAAACTGTGAAACAAAAGTTGATGGTTTCGTACGTGGGAAAGAGCCTCCAACTTGATTTTTTTGATAAATTAGGTCTTTAAATTGTATCTTGTAGATTTTTTACGATTTTTAATGATACATTTGAAACTTCTGGCTTGTTATCGAAATGGTATATTTCATAAATTTCGAAACCATATCTCAAGAATGTAACCACTTATTATTTATACATCACAGCCAATATTCCAATAAAAAATAAACATTTTAATGTTTAGTTTGTAAAAATTGGACTCTGTATTGCCAAAACATTGTAAAATTTTTGTGTTTCAACTAGACTAGCAATTGGCAAATATGTAGAGCATATATTTCGTTAACATCACTTTTAATTGTTTAAACAATTAATTAAAAAAAGCTTCGCTTTGCTGAAAACATCGATTTTTAACCCCATGAAATCAGCAAGCAACAACGCTCAATATCTTTTACCAAACGCACCCCGGTATATTATTATTTTACACGGTTTCCTTTTACCACTCACACAATTTGGTTAACACCGCGAAATTTTTTACAGAGGGGATATTTTTTGATGAATTTTTGCCTGAATGACAGTCGTGTATACTTGGAGGTTCTTCTGAGAATAAAAGCGGGAAGCAGAGAGAGAGAGAGGGAAGAGCGATAAGAGGTATATTTGCTCTAGTCGGCTATTAGACGTTGTACGTGTAAACGAGTCGGTAGACTCCTTCTCGGCGTCTCGTTAGAGCGGGCGCATTAGCGTAGCAAGGAGGCGTATGTTGTTCCAGGGTGACTGCATTTTATTATAACGAGCCAGGAATAACGAGGCGAACTCGGGCACGCGACAAAGCGGGCTCCCGGCGATTAATGTCGAGCTCGGAGGCCACCGGGAGGCGTTGCGAAGACATACAACGCGTCGACACTCGACAAACAAAATGGCGACGTCTATGACACACTATAAATTGAATATAACCGCCGAGTACCGCGCCCGTGCGACTCTCAATCGCCGGGAGAAGCGTTTAATAATCCGCGGGATACGCGGAGGTGACAAAATGATGATTAATTAAAAACATAATTAGTCGCGAGCGGTGTCGGAAGCGTCCGTAAACCGTCACGCGTTAGTCGAGCATCCAGACGAAACGGAGCTGTCGCTCCCCGGCGTTTCAACCCGAATAACCGAACAGCTCCACCCACCCTTCGCTAATGTACCGTGAAATTGTCATCGGTCCTCACCTTTATCCCCCGCGTTCTCTTTCATTTTTTCACATATTTTTCCGGAGCAACAGGAGCCTCGTTAACGAGTTCAACCTCGTCCAAACTCTCTTTCTCTCCGATCTTCCATCAAAATGTTATGCCTCCATATTTTCTTCACCGTCGAAAAAATCATTGCCAGAGCGTGTAAGTGACCGAAGATTCTAATTCGATCGAGTCGACGGCCCTTTCAGAGTTAACGAGTCTGTGGTGACGACCTAAAAAATACAAGATTTAACGAAAATATATATTTATGCGTAGCGTCATTCTTTCAAAAATAGCACGTTATTTTCTCTTTCGATAGAAACGCCGAAAAAGCGATATATAATATCATAGAATATTTATCCAGCATTCTTTTATCTTTCCTATAACACTACTTTCAATCGTATCGTACCATTACGTTGCCAACTGTGTTATCTGTCACTGAAAACAACTTTTATTGAATTAACCAAGTTATGTTTTTAAATACTTTTTATCTTGAAGGATCTTTTTGACAAAGATTTTTAAAATTTACAACTTATTATAAATTAGTCATGTAAATCCATGAATTTTTTGCAAAAGTGAGTTTTGCTTCTTACATTATACAATCAAAAGTAGTCGTTATAAAATTCACCCACTATATTATAGAAACATAGAAACAATGTTAAATTTCAACAACTTTGGAGTTTGATAAAACACTTAAAGAATTGAGTAAATGATTTCAAATTTGGCACAATATATTTTTTTATATACTTATAAGAACAAAATATCAAAAATTTATCAAATTCTCATATTTTTTAAAATATCGATCATACATGCTTAACAGATTTTTGTATCTGTATATTATACCTATCTATACGTTCTGTCTCATAGCTCTGGCTAGGATATAAATAAACCGTCCTATCTATCGACTTCGTCCACAATTTAATTAGGTTCCTTCCTCCTCAGCCGCGAGCCCGCTAAATCAGCGAAAATGAACGTCCGTGCGAGCAAGACAATGCGCATCGCTCTTATTTCATTTATTCTCTCGTTATTGCTTTGCACTTGGTACTTTTTCATTCTCGCCTCTCCACACGTTTGAGCGAAAATCCTCAATTATAGCTGCGGCACGTACGGAGAAAAAAAGAAGCTGGATTGGGCGGGTACGAAAGTTGAAGATTGGATCGTTGTTTCGTTGGGCCATTGTGCCGGTCAAGATATATTGTTATTAAATGGTTTTCCTTCGACGCTCAACCCACGCCAGTATATTACGAACGGTGTCTCTTGTCAGTACGAAGTATAGAAATATATTGCACACAGATATATATTTTGTACGTAAAAATATAGATATAGACTTTGCTCACGTACACTAATAGATTTGGTGGATCTTGCTTGCCAACTTGTCCTTTATTCTCTCTTTCTCTCTCGATCCACATGGACACAAATGTCGAGCCTCCCGGGGGCTCACCGCGCGGTCTTTTATTTATGTCCTCGTGACATGCGATTCCTCCTTTCTCTCTCTCTCTCTCTCTCTCTCTCTCTCTCTCTCTCTCTCTCTCTCTCTCTCTTACACACGCACACATAAGTCCTCTTCTCTCGATATACCTGTGTCTTCTCCAGAAAATAATCCTCACTATATGTTCGTACCATACTTTTTTTCGAATTAGAAATATGTACGGAGCTTTCCTTCCGAGCTGAAACCGAGATAAAACTTTTTTTTTCATGTTTTACTATTAATACTGGCAAGAACAAATTTTTTTCATTACTGAATTCTTTACAACGTGGTGTAGTGGTATTTTTCTTTGATTCTTATAATATTAGGAGGCCTATCTAGATATGCACCCAAAAGACGCGATGCCTTTCTGATACTTTTATTTCACACTTTTCTTAATTTTGCGTCATGAATTTTAAGATAGTAAGAAAAAAGAAAACAACTGTTGTAATCACGGATCTCAAAAACATATAATTTAGAAAAAACTAGGATTAAATTTGGATTTAAATTACAGATACATTATTTTAACGTTTTTAAGCTCATATCAGTCCTTCAGTCCTTGAAGCATTAAACTATATCAAGAAAATGGAAAAAAAATTCGTATTTTTTTTACATTCATGAATAAATTTATGTACTTTTTTAACAAAAAAGAAACAAAGAATGATTAAAGAAAGAAAATGAAGTTAATTTACTTTATGAACATTGAAAGCCCTGTATGTATATTTATTGTTACGCGCATGTATCGATTGGTAAAGAACAAAATGATGACTTACGGTTGATTGCGCGTTGAGTCGCGAGTTTTACGCCGTTTTGCTTCCAAGCAAGGTGATAATGGAATAAATACAAATAGAAAAATGGAGAAAAACGAGGTAGAAAGATGCATTGGTCGGTTCGCTCGGAGCTTTCTCCTCATTTCCACACAAAGTGTACACTCCGATCGGTAAATCCTCCCTCACGTCCATTCTATCGATACGACTAATATATTTTATCCCGTGTCTATCGATCTCTCGGACGATTAATTGCTGCGATTAATCCTGCGCGAGCCCATAACTATATTTCATATTAACACACAGTCGTACTCGCTGTTTGGATAAAACCATTGGAACGATGACTTTCAATTACCTCGAATATTTTTGTTGACTTTTCATTACCTCGTATAAAGTAATAGAATTAATTTATCATGTCAAATTTCAATTGAATTAAATAAACCTAATTTAAGTATCATTTATTATCTCGTATAATATTATATAAAATAATCAAAGAATTTAAATGAAATGGAATTCGAGGAAACACACTGGATTGGTAATTAATGAAGTTTGGACCTCATTTTTTTACTATGTACTTTTCAATATTCATCTGATAGTTGATATATTAATTAACATTTCAGGTATACTTTTTAAACAACCTTAATAGTAAGCATGGTTTAAAGAATTAGAGAAACTTTTTTTAATTTCTAATTATTGTATTAAAACCGTATATTCAAACAAGTGAAATAAATCTGACAGTGACAAGATGATTTAATTCATACATTAATTCAAAGTCAAACTTAGGGAATCATTTTCAAATTTGGCACAATGATTTTTTATACAATACACAGTCCTCTTCATAAAATTTTTCAAATTATTCCTATTTATCACTGTAAAAAGAGTATTTTTCAACTAAAATTATTCGAACAAAATGATATTTTTGTTAAAAACACGGGACACAAATCGCGGTGTGCCAATGAGGACGGGGAAAGATATGATCGAGGGCTCGTGCCATTTCGTTTCCAGTGCGTTTGAACGCGGAGGAATAACGTTTGCATTGACGGTCAAATAGATATAACGTGCGCGCACGCGTGTGTATATAGGTATACATACATATAGCAGGCGCAGTAAAAGAGGAAAGGCACCCGTTCGGGCTTTTCGCAGGCACTTTTGATAATGAACTAATATTTGTCCTGTCCGAGGAGCGTAGAGTTTTCTGCCGGTGTGTTTTACCGTGAAAAGACAGCTTATTGGAGTCGAAACGTGAGCGAATGAGAAAACGTTCCGTTTGTCCGCATATACTTTTATCCACGTCGTGCTTTCGCTTGCACCTACATTCAACTTTTTGTACATATAGACACTACTCGTCGCCGGTATATAACATATTGTGGAATGGAACGGTGTGCGAGGTATCCGCATATATAAGTGGGCGTTCTGACTCTCTTTGGCATATTATGCGCGCGTATATCGAGTGTGTAACACACGCTGGTGCGTATATAGCAACTCGGTCGCGTGTTATCAGCGACCCTTTCGCAAATACGCGTTTGCCCCCGGGGCCACGGATCCCACGACCCCGCCAGTTCAGCAGCCCTCTCTCTCTCTCTCTCTCTCTCTCTCTCTCTTTCTCTCTTTCTATTGCCCTTCGAGTCTCCCATACCAGCACGCTCGTTCAGCCTTTGCGTCGACTAGTTTTACCCTACGAGCCTCTTACCGCTCGTATTTGCATGCAATTCCTACTGCATTCTATTTAAAAGGTTACGTGCAGTCAGAGGCGTGAAAAAATAGACGTTTTAAACTACTTTTTTTCAACTTAAACGTGTATTCTATTCGAGGCAATAGTGCCATCGAGTTCTTACACTGTATATTTTAAATAAAGCTCCAAAAACAGTACGTAAAAAATGAGGCAAGTACATTGCACAATTGTTGAGGAAAACATTTTTGAAAAATTATTTGGGACAGCAACTCGCTCAGTTATGATCAGCTTAGCTTAGTTTTTATTGATATAGTAATAAGTTTTAATTTTTTTTATTAATTTTCGTCAACAATTATGTAATCCATAAATGTACTTGCCTCGTTTTTTACAGTACATAAGTTACACTGTTTTTGGAGCCATTTCACTTATTTTTCAACAGTCGATTTTGAATTTGGTACAAAAATTTGTCGTTTTTTTATTCGCTGTACATACATTCATAGTTTATTCTGGTAACAGCTAACTTTGTGCTGTAACGGTTGCGAAGAAAAAACAAATGATTGAAAAAAATTTTTGACAAAATCGAAACTTCTTAATAATGAGAGTACATCGTGAATATACTTAAATTTTTTCCTTATTAGAAATAAGAGAAGAAATAATTGAAAATACTGGACTTGACCAAATTTTTTTCCAACTCTACTCTCGGCTGTAAATATGCTTGTCTCGAGTCGCTGCTGCGATTCTTGATGAGTTTCACAAAAATAAAAAAATATCATTCTGGACCAAGTAATTATAACTCAATCATATTGACTACAGAATTTTTTTTCTCTTTATAGAATATTCGTTGATTTTTCTGAAGACCAACAACTAGAGAAATCTCAGAGTTCTTTTTGAATTTTGTTTCCCGCGTCAGTAACACACTTGGCATGTCCCAATGTGTCGTGTGTCCCAAAGTGGAATAAAACTTGTCGATGACAAACGAGCAAGAAAATGTTTTGGCGTCCGGTCGCTCTTGACGTGAGAATAATCGTTTTTCAATTGAAATCCAGTGTCGAGAGGAAAATTTCGAGACAATGATCGCTAGACAAAACGAAATCCGGTAAAGAAAAATATGAGAGGAGTGATAGTGCTTGGAATCCCCAGCTCAAATCTCTTACTCTATGCTCTGTTGACGATTTTCTTTTCTCCTTTGTTCCGCTGCAATCTATCACGATTGTAAAAATGTTTCTGACGTCGATGACAGCCTCGAAAGTCGTTCGGAGGGGGAGAAAAAAATCTCGGGCCCGAATACTTGGCCAACGATCCGAGGAAAAAAAAGCAACGTCTTTGCACGATCTGAAGTACAGAATCGAATGTTTTCCGGAGGCTGCTGAGACTGAAATTTAAAAGAATTTAAATAATATCCCTCTCGTGGAAGTTTTAAGGTATTCCTTCGACATTTTCCCTCTCTCTCATCTCTCTCCCACATCTTCTTTTTTTGGGAGCGCCAACTCACCGCAGACACAGATGTGTCTGCGCGTGTAAAAAAGTGAGACCGCCGTGCAGGCATAAATCGCGAAATATAGCGAAGGAGAAGCGTCGCAACTCGCACATGAGAGATTTCACGTGGAATCTACAATTCTAAAGCTTTCCATAAAACTCTCGACAAAATGCTTGGCCCGCAGTTTTCGAGTGCTCCCGACCATCTTCCACGTTTGTGTGCGTACATTTTCACTCGGGCGACTTCCTCCCCCTTTTTTCTCTCTTCCACACACTTTGTAATCTCGGATTCCCTACACTCTCTTTCTCTCTCTCTCTCTTTCGAAGTATGTACATCGAGGCCGAGGGCCGAGAGGAGAAATGGCCGACGATTTTGTTGAAATATGTAAAACTGCTTGGTAACCTCTTCAATTTACATAGACCACGATATTTAAACCGCTCTCGCCAAATCTCAAGATTATCGTCGATGATTCGCTTAACGTAGTTCAATCACGTCTTTAGAGTCAAATGAGCAATTTAGTTAAAAACACACACGCCCATTTCGTTGATTCTATTTTAATATATAAAAAATTACTATTGATACTATTATCATTTACAATATACCAGATTCGTGAGAAACGATAAGTTTATAAATTAGCAAGGATGAAAAAAAAAACATTTTTAATTACATTATTCTACATTGACAATAACTCTTAAGAAAAACTGAATATTAAATTTACAAATCGAATTCAAATTATCAAAAAAAAAATTAATTTGAATTATATAACATTATATCAAATGATTTACGTTTCGAAATTTATGTAATTAATAGAAGAGATTTATTCAATCACAATTTACATCTCATTATTTTGAAAAATGTCAAAACGTATCTCATTCGACTTAACGCTTTAGTACTTTTTGAATTCGCAATCCCAACAAATTTAGAAAAAGGGAAACATACATTTATCTTTGTTTTTCCATCAGCGTCCATTTATTTTATCAAACTCTGTTATGACGCTCTTAATTATTCTATCAAAAAAACATCAGCTTTCGAGGAACGCGAAGCGAAACAAATAAAAAACGAGAAAACCAAGCGCCACATGCTGTGAAAACAAAAATCTCTGTTTTTCGTTGAGAATCCTGGTCGTACATAACTCTCGTTTCGAAATCACGATGTACACAAAGTGACACGAGAGAGTGGATGCACGTGTGTCCTACATTATTCTGTACATCGAGGAATGCAGTTTGAGATCGAAAAAGGGAAGAAAAACGTTGAAAATCTGGCAGACAAACTATATTTTCGAGTCTCTCTTCAAACTTCCTCGCGATTTTTTTCCTATTTCGATTCAACTCAAAGCGCTTTATGCACTACCGACGTGTATGTTTCATGCTGCAGCTATGTGAGCAATAAGGGATACGAGGGGAATTAGCTTTTTTTCCATGTTGCACGATTCTCGCTCGTTCGCTGAACAAACAAGCAACGATAAAAGTATGCGTGTTCGGAGCTTCGAGAGATGATACAAAGGAGCGAGGGAGAGAGTGAGAAAGAGAGTATATACATCTGGAAGTGTGGATCATCAGTCACGGCCCATCTGTGGCGGTTTTCGGCTCGTACCACTTGCACATCAGTTTCTCAATATCGCTCCGAAGCTTTTTCACTTCTCTCTCTCTCTCTCTTTCTCTTGCTTCTTTTTCTCTCTTTCTCTTGTTCTCTCTTCCTCCATTTGTCTTAACATGCAAGGAAAAGAGTGTTGCTCCGGTGATACCCAAAAACCATTTGTCATCGCCGGGACTTAAATCTACATTTTCTCACTCCCACAATGGGGAGGGTAAAAGCGGCGAGTCGAACGAGAGACCGCGTCCCGCGTCGCTCCGTAAGTGCTCGGCTTACGGGCTGAGTGCATATTTATAAATATTTCAAACAATTTATCGGAGACAAGAAGAAATGTTATCCTTACGAATGGCTAACAGGAATCTCCAGCTAATTTTGGAATCGGACCGGAGCTTCGATCATAAAATCTTTCGGGCTTGTTGGCTCAACCGAGCCGCGAGAACCTGTGTTGTTATTATTTCGTTTTCAATTTATATTTCAAGGGAGGTACATCGATATCCACTGATAAAAAAAATATTGATTCAATATTTAAAAAATGTGTTTATTTGTTCTTAATTGAAACTAAAAATCAGGCATGATGATAAATGTCAATTTTTTTTTAGATATTTGATAGTGCGATTTATAATTCAGTTATTACTTTTTCAAAATAATGCTAATCAATAAAATAATATAAAAATTAGGACTGAAATGCTAAGGAGGTATTAATGAAAGTATGAAAATGAATTGTTGCTATTGAATTTTTTTTACGATACAGAGTATTAATCCAGTTTTTCGATGGCTAAATTTCAAGTACGATTATCGATAAAATATGCGAAAAATATCCCGACAATGTTCAACATAAGCAAGAGTCTTATGAGAAAGTGCTCATTTATCGAAAAAAAATTATATTTAGAGTGAACATTCAAACATACTAAAATATCTCACGTGTTCATTAGCGTGTGAGATTTAATTACTTACCATTTTTAACTACCTACATATTTAGCAAAAAAGATTTATTCAGTCTTGAAAATAATTTATTTATGTCTCATTTAAAAATAAGCCAAACAGCATCTTATTTGACAATAGTAAGTATCACTAATACCGCCTTAATTGATGATACAGTTACAATTGAAAAAATTTTGTGACAAAAAAAAAGATTTTCACCAATCGATCATAAAAAAACTCACTTTTTGTCCGGAACGATCTCTCGAATTCCTCCTTAATGTCAATCAATCGTGAAACATCTCAGAGCTTTATTCTTGAAACACGTTTATCCAAATACAATAAAAATCCATTTGAATATCAGCTCGCCGGAAAATTTATTCCGTCCGATATTCAAATGAACGTTGCCAGAGCTTTCGAACAATCTGTTACAACGATGAGAAGAATAAAAATCAGGATGAGGTACATGTCCGCGTATATAAGAGGGAATAGAATGATTCTTAGAGACCAGGAGGCCCTCTCTGTATATCCTCTCGTAAAATTCTTGACGCTCCCGCTCTTCTTTTCTTCCATAAGTGTAAAAAAATGTGCGAGAAGGAGTCTCTCTCATAATCCGCGTCGTTTCGCGCGAGTCTCGGAGCGACTGGCTCGTATAGACGATAATAAAATAATATTCAAAAACGGGTTCGAGCTGCGTTTTCGTCTGACCGTGCGGGCAATAATATAGTAAAACAAATGTGCCAGACGACTTTTATGAAACGATCGGAAACACGGATGCGTAAACGCGAGAGAAGGATAAAAAGGGGGGAAAAAGAGGAGAAGGAGGGGGGGGGGAGAAGGGAAAGAGGCAGAAAATGGTTAATACGGTGTGGTCAACCCTTTCCTCGTAGTTAAAATAAAATCCTTACCCTTTCGCCAGTGAGAAAGTGGCTAAAAAGCGCACTATGTCCGGAATGGAAAACGCGCGCGCGGCGGGCAGGAGGACTCGCCGAGACTCGCTGGCGGCAGGATAAAACGTTAAATACGACCGCTGAACACCGGGGGCCGGCAATAAAATTGTCGTAAACCATATATTCCTTCTCGAATAATGCACCTGCTTTCGGAAGCTGGGCGAAATAACTCGTCGATTCGCTGACGCGTGTTTGACGAGATTTCCTCGCGCGCCCAAGAGAGAGAGAGAGAGAGAGGGAGAGAGACTAAATCGCGTTCCTACACTAATTTCCGCAATGCCGCGGCGCGAGCCTCTTTTTACGAGTCGCTCCCGATTCCCGAGAACCCGCCCGAGTTGTAATCGAGTTTGCTACAAATTCTAACACTGAGATTAAATAAAAGTTAAAATTAAATACATACCGGTTCGGTCCAAATGTATTTTTGCGCATTGACATTGTTGCAAAGTTATAAAATACTGAAATGTGTAATTAATTTTAATGATAGATCATTTTTGTTTCAAAATCTGTTCTATTTGTCTATTACAAAAAATCATTCACTAAAATCATTCTTTATCTGATACGCACAATCTGTAAAAATCAGAATTGTGAGCTATCTGAAAATTCAAAGTTTCATAAATCTGAAATTTATCATTTTAAAACATGATATACAATAAATCTTGAAAAAAAGTAAACAAAAATTTAGCCGCCTCAGACAATTTTAAAAATCATTCCAATTTATTACAAAATGAACAGTCATTGTTGTTCATGTTGTTCATATGTCAAAACAAAGTTCACTCGACTGGAATGGATTTGATTTTTTCACGAAGCAGTCAGAGTAACAAAAAAAAAACCTCACGCCCCCCAAAGTTGTGCTCGTTGAATTCTCATCCCTCGTAAAAACGTTTCTCTTATTTTTTTTTCTTCTTGAAGTAACTCGATCGTCGACGACGTCGTTGTAAGAAAGTCGCAGCTGGCACATCGCGGAAAATTATGAGGTGTGGGTCGGGAGTCGAGACGCATTCGCGGGACGTTTTCTCTCGGTATCCCGTTGACAAATGACGAAGTCAACTTTTATTATTTTAGATGCGGCCCATCAGCGATCATGAGAGCGTCCCTCCCGCGTACACTTTCTCCCCTATTGTCCCGGATACATTTTACATACATTTTCTTTCCTCTCGCACTGTCGCGGTTAAGAAGAACAAAAATTGCGAGGGTTCTTTCATCTCTTGACAAATGGCTTTAACTTTTATTGAACAAACTTTCCTCTCACCGAGAAATTTTGAAATAACCGAGTTCGAAGAGAGCACGGAAAATTCTTGATTGATTGACACCGAATCGTACAAATTTCCAAATATATTTCAAAATTGAAAAAAAAAAGTTAAATCATAGATATTGTTGTGCTACAGGATTATATTTTTATCGACAGATGTATACAATTTTTTTTTTAAATTTACTTGGAGCGGAAAAGAATTTTACTTCTGTTTATTTCCCGTGAACCGTGAAGGAATAAAAACATGGATCTGACTGTGGAAGAGAGCCCTGCTGAATCTCGAGGGCGCTCAGGCCGCGCGTGAAAGTGAATAAGAGAAAAAAAGAAAGGGAAAAGAGTGCTTTCTGATAAAGAAAAATATTGCGTGGCCAATATGCATCCCTCGGCGAAGTCAGTCTTTGCATGCGTCGTTTCTTTCTGTAACGGGGCACCATCAGCAGCGACGAGGAGAGGGAGAGACCTTTTCGGCGTTGGCTGGCTCTCTCCTTCTCGATCTTTCTTTTACTACTCTCTATGCAAACGAAGGATCGTTACGGTTATACGCGTTATCCGCCCGGAGGTATTCTATACGTACGTGTACAAAATATAATACGCGTATAGTGTAACACGCGTGTACGATGGTAGGAGCGAGCGCGGGACGCCGGGAGCGTCGGCATTGATTCGGCATGAGCGAGGATTGATCGAGTGCTTCTCAATTTCGAGACTCCTCCCACTCCCACCCGGCGACCCTCTTATAAACGCCACCTACCCTTCCGTTATTTAACCCCCTCGAGCGTCTCGAGCGTTTTCTCAACCCCTGCGAGGAAATTGGATGTGCTTTTCTAAGTACCCGGCGAATCATGCGCGCAAACTCTCCCATATATACCGCGCGTGAGACTCGCCAGCCTCTTATTTCTCCATGGATATTATATCGATTGCTCCTTACCGCCCCTACAAATCGACAACTTTTCCTCTTCGCTCGAGTTTAATGCATTTTTCTCCCGCTTTTCACCTCAAGCTCAACGTTTTAATCGGATCCATTCAACCCGGGCTTCCATTAGAAAGGATCCAGCCCGATGCGAAACATGTATGGGAACGATCAATCTTTCTTTCTTCCTCCCTTCTCCCTATCTTTTATCTTTTGCATCATATTTTTACGATTTTTTAATTAGATTGGCGTAACTCGTTGAAATTTGGTTATATTTGGTTGTTGATATTTCCGTTTCGTGAAACAGATTTTTTGTCAACTTAAAAAGGTCGTGCTGTTATACAATTCAGATTATGTTTGTAGCATTTATGTAACTAAATGAAGTTCATCAGGTTATAAAAATCATAAAACTTATAAAAAGAGAAAAGTATTTACCTTGCACTATCGTATCAAGGAAAATTTGTATATTGAAATTTTTTTTTAATATTCTCCAATAAATATATTTTAAATTGAATTTTGGAGAGGGAAAAATGGGTTGTTTAAGAAATTTTTCGTTCTCTACAATGTCACACAGTATTTGACTTTTATTATAGAGTAATAGCCAAATATACTTATTATTATTATTTAAAAACTACGTTTATATTTTTCTTCAAATGAAGAATATACATATTTAAGGTCGAATCTAAATAAAATATATATTCAATTTTAAAATAGTATACAGTTATCACTTTTTTCTCAGAGTAACAAAAAAAATTGAAATGCGTTATGAAGTTCTCTCGTCGTCGAAAAAAGTCATGAAAATGGACGAGGAAACGGAGTCGGGGTAAAATAAAATCTCTTTAGTAACGAAAAGTCGAATGTTCGGGTCATTCTGCATTTGACGTCGTAATGCGTCGTTGGACGAGACCAGGCGAGAAATCGTTGCGGGGGGTTGCGAGAGAGCTCGCGGGACTTTCCATTTTATAGTCAGCTCCGAAAACGGCGCCGACAAAGGCGCTCCCGTAATCGTACACGCGTATTAATAAACATTGCCGCGTCGCGTATATCAAAAGCGAGAAAGAGATGAGGGGTTGCGCACCCGGAACTCACCCCTTCTCGATAAAAAGACAAAAACCCGGCCACTGCGATCGCTGTTAACCCCCTTTTCTGCTCCTGGATCGCTAAATATTTCATTTCGTGTCCCCATAAACGTTTAATTTCAGCTCAGGTGTGTGCCCTCCTCGATTTTACTTCTTCTATCTACGCTGTTGGCAAAATTTGAGCGGGGACACGAAACGAAAGTTCGAACATTTTCCATCTCTCCCATATACTCATTCGTGTCGTAGACATTTCATTTCGATCATTCCGTATTCACGGACCATAATAATAAGCGAAGAACGAGAAATTCGCGCTGTTTGATCTCTGCAGACGACGACTCCGCGCGCATTTGTTGATCTTCAAAGAGAACATATATTAAATTTTCAAATTCACGTATAAAATATATAGACGCACTTTGTGAGAATTTTTCGTGTGAAATGTTGACATGGAATTTTTACATTAAATTTTTACATAATTATTTATATTATATGCGTATGGAGCATTGCCAATGAAAAAAGGAAGAAAATAATAAGCTGTGAAAGCTCACTTTTTCATTGTTCAAGAGATTCATTTTCTTCTAAACATCCTTCGATTATATACATTTCTGATTTAATACACTATTGTCGGTAGCATCCTTTCTCCCTTTCTTCTCTTTGCGCTCCCTTGTAAAAAATATCCGTACGAACATGGAGCGAGTAGTCCAAGTTTTCGCTCTTTCCCGTAGTCGTTATCTGAGCGCGATTTGAATGGGGTTTAATGTTACTCCCGCTCAAAGAGTCCCGCTCTCTCTCTCTCTCTTTCTCGTTAAGCTCAGACAGGATTCCTCGCTCCCGAGAAAGCTTTCTTTGCCACATTTCTCATTTCTCCGGACAGTTTCGAACAACGTAAGTAAATCTCCAAATAATTCAATGCGCAAGGAGTTTCCTCCCGAAAGCTCGCTTATCCTTAAATTACGAGTCGGAATGAAACGAGAGATATAAAAATTTATGTTTCCACTCGCGCTTTTAGCCTTTTTTACGTTGAAAAAAAAGAAAACATTCATATACTTTGATATTTTTTACAAGCGAGCTTCCTGCTTAAAACTTTTTAATGAAATTTTTATAATGCATATTAGAAAAAAGTTATTTTCTCACGTTTAAAAAATAATGAAATATTATAGCGAATAGTTTTTGTAACAATTGAAAAATTACTCACACGATTGCTATTTTTTTAAGAGTTTTGAGACCAAATCGACCATCAGAATTCAATAAAATTGTGAAATCTGAGTTTTTCGACATGAAATCCATCATTGAGTTAATTTACGGTAATAAATTTGCGGTAATATTGTGACATCTACACTAATTGTTTCTGAATCAAATTTTTTTCTATAATAAAATATTTAACACATAATTTCAATAAAATATATTAATTTATATAATGTAGTTATTACTTTGATATAACAGTTTTACTGCGGTCTACATACGTTTTTGAGCAAATTATTATATTATAAATAGGAAAAAATATAGGAAGTTCAAAATCATTAACTCAAATTAAACGTGTGCAATGGGTGTATCTTATAAGAATAAAATACAGGTGCATGTGACGTGAAAAAAATATTTATGGAGAGATCTTTAACGAAATAATAAATAAAAATAAAATACATGGTGCGGAAATTTGGATAATTTTTAACGTCGAGAAATTTCGAGCTCCAGCGACGAAATTCCGAACAATTTTGAAAATAACCGAGTGAGAATCTCCGTAAAATTCTTAATTAGCGTGAAATAATGGGGAGCTTTGCAGCAGTAAGCGAACGCAATAAATACGGGAGCAGCGAGGACTGCGACGAAGATTTTCGCCGAGGAAATATGAGGAAGGGGATGCGCACGGTTGAACGTGCGTGGAATATTAAATTCACGCGGAATTCGGTAAGTTTTGAAGGAAAAGCGTAATGCGGTTGGCCGGTAGGTGGCGTGTACAGCCCGGTGATATAGTACCGAAGTTCGAGGCATAAGGCGGGGAGTCTTTTTCTCCTTCTTACTCGAGTCCCATCCCCGCTGTCTCTTTTCACTCTCCCCCGCGAATCTTTTACTCACGTTCTCGCGTTTCGGCATAGCTTAGAGGCCAGCAATCTTTTATTATTAGCGCAGGGCTTTCGCCAGACAATGAAAGGAAAGGAATATGATATTGTAGAACAGCCGAGTCTCTATAGCTCTTATTCACTTTCTCTCCTTTATCCCTCATCCCCCCCCACCCTCCCTCCCTCCCTCCCACCCTCTCTGCTCTTTCTCTTTTCCCAAGCCGCTGGCCGGATATTTCTCTCTTTTCGTACCATAAGCGAGCGAAAGGGAAGCTATTGTCGGTCTCTTTGAATTTTAAAGTCAACGATCGATACGACTCGGGGGTGCGGATGCGCCTATGGCCGTGTGTATTCCATCTTTCCCTTCGCTCCTGATATCGCTCTCCGGTTCGCAGCATCACCCTCCTCCCTGCATTTCTCTTCTACCCTTCCACACTCGTGTATACCCAACAAAATTCTCTTCTCCTTCATCGCTCTTACATGCTGTTTATTTGGAATCTCGCGAGTACGCCGTACAAACGCGAAGTCCGACAGTTCGTGCACGTATGGCGCACACTTTATCCTTCTTTTATTTTGTTTCTCTTTTTTTTCGAGTTTAAGGTCATTAAAGTATAATACGTAAATGACAGTGTATTAAAATTTTGTCGTACGTGTGTTGACTGAGTATAAAATCATCCCTTGACATTTTTTGAGACATACTTTCCTCAAAAATCTGGTTACCTTTTACATTATACTAAAATAATTATTAAAAATTCGAGATTATACCATTTTTCTTTTTTTTTAATTCTACAATCATCCGTAAAATGTCTATCCATTTGAAGCAAATCATCTGTACTTTTGATACACTTTTATGTTTGTGTATCTTACGAGAGACTCATTATCAAATAATTCATAAATAACATTTATTTATATAATAAATAACAGTAATAAAAGCAAGAATTGAGTTGAACATTTTTAAGACTTATTACGGTTTTTATATACGTTAAAATAATGTTGACTTATCAATTAGCTATGTTGGGTCATAGACCTGCTTAAATGTGATAATCTATAAGCAGTTCAAGAGTTTTCGTCCTGATAAAGAAGCAGTTCGTAACGATTGTGAATCGCCATTAGAAGTTTAATTACTGGGACGCAACATCCGGAAGTTAAAACTTTATACAAAGGTATTGAAAATTTTTTTGCTCTAGAAAAAAAAACATCGTGGTTAAATTTTGAAGTGTTTTTACGCGTACATAAATAGTTTAAGCTATTGAGCAATCATTGATTTTGATAGACTTATCAAATTTTGCCCGGAGATATGTCCAGCTCGCTGGTCACTTCGGGGGTAAATTCTCGAAAATTCTCGAGACCGTGAAATGATTTCTCGTTGCGCCCGAGGCTTTTTCCCCGTGCGATAAACGTTTAGAGCACGTTTAGCAGAATTCCGGACTCACGTGGTGCGCTCGGAGGAAATATCACGAGTGAGAAATGCTTTCTGGCAACAGTTGAAGCCGGAGTTGATACGGCACGGAAGAGCGGAAACCGTCACCAAATTGTCGCGCCCCTAATGATAAATTGCGCCCTCGGCCTTGCGTCATCCCCCGAGCCGAGGGATCCGACTCTCGCTTGTATATCACAGAACGAGGAACCCGCCAGCCACGAGAGAAACGATCTCACCGTATACCGGGGAATCAAATTGCAATTTGTTATTTGTAATTCCGAGTGTCGCTTAATATACTCACTCTCACTTCCTACGCGCATACTTTGCAAGTATTCGCATCGCACGGGGTAAACTTCAACGATCTAGAACATACAATTGCCATTTTGCCTCTATATATGTAAAAAAATATTTTTCAAAAAGAAAAATTATATTTAATACATAGAAAATTTATTTTTTCAACCATTTTCATATTCCTACCTTCGACACACACATTCTAAATTGACTTAAAAATTATTATTTTGTTATTTTTTAAAAATAATATGATAAAATGTTCATAAAATTGTCATTTGGATAGTTTTTTTGCTCTTTTTTGATAGACTTTCGAAAAATTGTCTCGTTCGTCAAAGGACACAGAAGTACGAGAAAGGCAAAATCTAGCGAAACAATATGGTATGGGGAGGAGATAAAACGGAAACGAATGGACTGTCGGTCTGTCGCGAGCAACTTCCTCCCCCGTGAAACGCCATCGGGGAGCAAGGGGTCGCGCGACAAACGTTAAAAGCCCAGCGAATGCGAAGCGGACATTTTATTTCATTAATTCACGTTATACACGCCGCTGTGTACGCCCGTGCAGACGGTCTGCCAAGAGTGAGGCGAGTCTGTATTTTTAAGTGGTCGATGTCCCTCGTCTCCTCCTTTTCGAAACCTTGTTACAAATAAATGTTAGAATCGAACGCTCAGACTCAGAATCATTTTTTTTTTCGTTAGTAAACTTGAATTATATATTTATTCGATAAATTTTTATCTGTAGAATTTTTAAAACGAATCCTTCTTCATACAAATTTTCTATAGAAGTGGCAAAAATAAAATGAGAATGAGAAAAGAAGCGTTCACGAGGGTTTGGAAAGAGCATTCGCGTTCTATTCGATTTTGACTATTCAATTTTCCAGAAAAATAGCACTCTGTCCCGATCGCTTCTTTCCTCGAGAAAAAAAAATGAAGCGTTTCTCTACGAGCGTGAGAAAAAGAGGTGGCGGGAGGATGGCTGAACGTTTCTTTCATATTCCCCTGCGTCACCAAATATTATCGGAGAATTCGTAGCTCTTCGCCGCTCTCGTTTTTTCTCTCTCGCGGTGACGATCGGCGTTCCGGAGACCCGGCAAAGGGTGCGCTTGCAAGGGGTGAGCTCGCATTTGCGGAGAAAAGAAGGGAAAAGTAGAAAAAAATATGAGAGAGAGAGAGGAGAACAAGTTCGATCAGTCGGAGGGTGGCAGTTACCGGTACGGTTATGGCTTTCGGAAGCTTCCTCGGATCCTATTCTTGCGCAAACCCGATAAGAGGCTCGCGCTCTTCTCTTCTTCGAAACCAAATACCACGCGCAGGGGTAGTTTTTTTTCTACGCTCACTTTCGCACCCTTTTTGCATTATTTTTTTAAACAGAATTCACAGATATACAGACTCTTGTGTACACGACAACAAACAAATATCTACTTAACTCCCAGAACTAATATTTTATTAATAAATAAGTAAATAAATAAATAATGGCATGAGATATGTGATAAAATATTATTTCGATCTTAAATTTAATGAGGACTCTGAAGCAAAAGCCACGTGATAGGGTACGATTCGAACGTTGAATGTTTTCGCGAGAGACTGATTTGCGTTTTACCTCTCGGCTGAGCATCGGAGCATCCGATTTTGTCGACGGCCGAAGAAGGAAAACGAGAAAAATAAATTCAAAATGAGACAAGACTTATTATCGCTTTTACGTACAGAGCGTCTGCTTCGTCTCCTATGACTTGAACTCGATTCATCCCCTCAGATATTCAAAATCCTACCAACGATCCCCTCACCACCCTCAGGCCACGCTTACCAAAAGGGGTAAAACGGAATGGAATTATTCATGCTACGGATGCATACCAATATAGCACAACTGTTGGGCATTTCTGTATTATTATACACGCATCTCGCGTTCTACGACGAAAACATTTATCGATTATTCGTGTTGAAAATTTTAATATTAAAATCAGCCTTTTATTCAACATCAAAATTTTTCCAAACAAATCGTATAGTAAAGATGTGTACAAAATTTGGAAATACGAAATTTGGAAATTGAAAATACGACAATTTCTAGTCTAACCCTGATAACTTTTTCTCACTAAAGGAAAAACAATGCCTTTTTTACATTGCTAATGAGTTTCGTTATAATGTTAGTGCATTGAGAATTTTATGCATAATTTAAAAGAATTATATTTTAAAAAGTGTGATGCAATACATGTATGAAACTTTCTATGAAAAGACACATCGTTCCTGAATGGTACCAATATTAACCCACCCTTAAAATTTTCTATTTATAAATAACGTTCATTTTTTTGTAAAATAAAAAATGATGTTTGAAAAAGTGAAAATAATCCTTGAGTATATTCCGGGTGTCGATAATACTCGAAAAAGAAAGGGGAGAATAGAAAAGTGAAGTTCGCGGTGAAAGCGAGGAATGTGAAAAAAGAGAAGAGCGAGGGAGTAGAGAAAGTGTCACCGGGGGACGTAGAATTGGGTCTAAAAAATGTGAAACTACCGGTGGCTGCGTACAGAGAGAATAACCCGAAATCCCCTATACAGATCGAAAGTCCATAGTCGAGCCGCGATAAGCCCCGCAATATTTTCCCGTGCACTCAAACCCGATGATGGAGACGGTGTCCCGTAACGACCATCGATAGTCCCTTAATCGAATCATCGCCGGGGCTTTTTTCTTCCTCTCTTTCTCCATCTTCACTCGCCACAATGCTGGAAAGTGATTTTTATTTTCGCCTTATTCTGATTTATCCTCTTTTATACAGATTCGTATAAAAATTTGTGTGTGCAACGAGAGGGTCGTCGCATGCACAGGGAAAGAATACACGGTGGGAAAACGTTTTTCCTTTCTCCCACTCCATGCACACATTTACGAAACAGAGTGAGAGAGAGAAAGCTTTAAATGAAAAGGGCGCAACTCCAACACTCTCGAGCATTGGAACGGTGTCCCTGTTGGTCTGGAGAGCGAGAAGGAGAAAAAAAATTCGAACACTCACACAATAGAGCGTGGCGAGGGGTTGATTTTACTCTCGCTCATCGGCGCGCGTTCACGGGACCGTCCATGTGTGCAACGAAGGGGTCGGAGACGCTCGAGCTCGCCGCATACACCATTGCTCCGTTGTGCGGCGTTATCTCTCCGTTACGCGTTTCCAGGCATATGCCACGTCAGGGTGGCGCGTCCTGCACTTGCGGAGTAAAAATAGGGGTCGTCGAGTGCGCGAGAGCCGGACGCGCACCGAGCGTGCGCGACAGAGACGGAGGACACCTATCGGTAGAAACGATAAAACCAGAAAGTGAGAAAAAGAAAGGTAGAAAGGGTGCGAGCGAGCCAGAAAACTCGAGAAAAAAAGCGAGAGGGGCGAGAGCTCATAATTTTCAGATTTATGTACAAATGTTTCTCTCTCGAGCGAGCATGTACACTGCGGATGACGCGCGACACAGGGGGATTTTTGGAGAATCCCCGCGTGGAGATTTTTATCGTAAACTTTCACGGAATTGAAAAATGCTCTTTGCGAATCCACGTCTACGAACGCACTATATATATATATTCTTGTGCGCCGTGTATTATTTATTTACATTATTTTTTAAGCGATTTATACGAAAGACTCCTCTCTCATTGGTCACCGCCTCTGTGGAAGCTTTTCCCAGGATATTCGGAATATTTTGGAATTTGACCGTACATGAGCGGACCAGTCTGGTCTTCATTGGAAACTCCTCATACGGAATAGCAAACGATTTGGTACTCACACGTATGGCGAAAAGCGCGTGTTTCTCGGCGTCCGACGCGATCTATTATCTACCGAGTCGCGAACATAGAGAAGCGAATGGGTTGGAGCCTCTTATCCCTGGGATCTCTCTTTGCTCACAGCGACCGGCAGAGATGGTCTCCTTCTTGGCACATCCAGCACACTTGCCGTCTTTCATAATTCAAACCCTTTCTAGCCGTTTTGCACACTTAATGCCTAGAGCGTATTCCCTCCTAATGCTCTGGCCGGCTGATGCTCGTCTCCGCCTTTCTCTCCACTCTGTATTCATGCATTAGTACGCCGGTGATATAACCGCAACTTCTCGAACACGTGCCGCGTTGATACATCAGGAATGAGATGCTTACACTCGATGACCTTTATTCTTGGCAGCTATTGACCATAAGACCACCAACGAGATATCCAACAATTTTGCGATTAACTAATAAAAGCTCCCGTTACACCTTTCACATATTACGACATCAATATATCTGATCAAAGTTGATACGACACCTGGTGAAAAATATTGAACTGAAAATGAGGTGCAATTTTGAGACGGTATAACGTACGTTTTACGCTTCACCACTGCTCAAGTGCACCATGTCAGATACAAATATCATCTATTATAAAGTTCGTGATAAAAACTGCTTCACAAAGGATTATTTCTCTTTGCAAAAAATAAGTGGACTTCGAATGATGTCGTTTTTGGGATTACTCATCGTAGAATCGAGAATGCAAATGTTATAACGCTTGCATAAACGTTATAACATTTGCACGCTAATCAGAGACTCTAGGAAGCAAAGTGCCAAGAGAATGCTCGGTTGGAAGACCCGGTAACTATTCAGCAGTCGTCGTTTGCCTAAAGGAAGCCCCGGTGTGTTATCTCCTGAGGCGAATCAGTATTGTCCTCGCTAGGTAGTTACGCCGTGGAAAAGCTCGTGACATTCGGGGGAACGTGCAGAGAAGATCCTTATTCGAGTCATTCCGAGCACAAGGGTCTTCCAACATATTACTTCTTCTGTTTAAGCCGATCCTTGGAAACAATTTAGCTCAATCAACACCTCACTTGAGCCTGCGAAACGACTCGCGTCTAATTAAACCGCGTTCTCCTTGCCTTTTCGCCGCTTCTTCGAAGCCGCGAGAACGTCGGGCTCTTTCGCGCAATCTATATGCAATGATTCACGCTTTATTCAATCTCTATTCATCTCAATACAAAGTCCCAAGAGTTAACTGATTTCGCACGACGACTGATGTTTTTATTCAATAAACTCTTTTTTTTCACTTCGATGTTATTTCGTCATGCAACGCCTGAACAATGACATTTACTTTCTTGATATGCAAAAATGTAACACGTTGTGGGAATGATTATCATTTATTGTTCCTGATGCTGGATGCCCTGTTCCATAATACATGCACACTTCTGGATTACGAAACTGAATTAGTTTATGGATGGATTCTTGAATATCATTCGAGCGATGGATATATTCGGGGTGATATTGGAAGCTGCGAAAGAAACAGCCGGAAAGGGTGGAACGATGCGCAATAGATAGGAAGGGTGAAACATTTTGAGCATTGTGCCGGGTTATCTGCTTCTACGTATCTTCCTACTCGCTCCTTTCTTTTTAATTTTGGTATCGTGACTGGACAAATAAACGCGTTTTTTCTCCCCTTGCATCTTTTTTACTCCGCTAATACGATATGTATCCATAGTGTATTTTATTATTCAGCATAATTGAAAGCTCTCGTTTCAATATTCGAAAACGTATGCGGATGTCGAATCATTCTCCTTATCCGACTTTCCTCCTCTCTCATCGCATTATTTTCATCCCACGGCGGAAGTGCCGAGATACAGAAGCAAATTCATTCATTCGGTGCATGACTTTTCATCTATACGGTCTCTCTTTATTCGTGCTCGGCAGCGTTTTCGGAGTTTATGATATCGCCATTTTCGCGGAGGCGGATGCCTCGAAAATATATCGAGAGAACGATCGGTGAGAACACGAAGCAAAATTAATCTCAATCGTCGCTGCGAATCCCTCTTCACTCGGCGTCTCTCGCTTTTTTTCGCGCCCTTCGATCATTTATCATATCTCGTTACGAGATTGAGACTCGGAGAAAGAAAAAGGGAGAATGAAAGAAGGAGAGAACATCGCGGATTGATATGAAGTTAGCTACGGTAGCCTGCGAATGATTGTGTCGTGACTGCCGCTGAGATCTATTAGTCATATTGAGAGCTGAACAACTCAAAGTGTGTATTCGCGTATACGCGCTTACCCAACGAATGACGGGGGCTTTCCGAACCCGTAATCCGAGCGAGAAAGCTTTTCACGAATGTTGGCGCGAGTCTCGCCGTGGGGAACCCCCGAGAGATATTAGAGAGAGAAAGAGAGAGAGAGAGAGAGAGAGAGAGAGAGAGAGAGAGAGAGAAAGCAATTCCGTACCGGTTTCGTTGTCCGAACCGCAGGTGGTCTTTGTTGCGCGATATGATTATACAAATGCTACAGACATCACTTTCAGCAATAGTCATCAGGTCGATCCTATCTCGTAATATAAACGTCAGAGCCAAGATCCGAAGCGATTTTTTCATCGATCGACACGTCAATTATCTTGCTAGTGTCAAAGTCAATATAGAAAGCGATAATAAAAAAAAAATATTAAATTGAGATATAATACATAGAAGCGTTAAATTCACATCTTTCTGAACAATCGAAATTCAGTAAACGTGTTTCAGTCTCTGAGGACTATTATTGAGAGAATTGTATAAGAGAATTAAACTTTCAAAATTTCTCTTTTTTCTACTTAACTACTTTTCCAGCTTACTTGCCTTACGCCAATTTTTTAATTTTATACTCAAAAGAAACCACTGTATTATTGTTGTAGAAATTTGTCAAGGATAGTATTTGTATAGTGTAAAAACTTTGATGAAATCAACTTCTTATTGAACATTGTAACTGATTTTTCAAGACAATAGTTAAGTAGATTCACACATTTATCACGTGAAAATTATTTTTAAACGTTTTTTTGCTAAATTTTAGCGTGTACTAAGATTAATATGATTATTTGCAGGCATGAAGGTATCAAGAATAAATACCACGTGAAAATTATTTTTGAATATTTTTTGCAAAATTTTGGCAGATACTCAGATTAATATCATTCTCTGCAGGCATCCAGGTTATCTATCCATGTCCAGAACAAATGGATTTTATCAAAATTTGAAAATATCCAGCATAAAGAGAAATGTTTGAAGCTGGTTACAGAGAACTTGCTGCGATATAAGAATAATTTGGCTCTTTGAGAGTTTGAAATCGACAAGGAAGCATATCGCGAACATCAGATGAGTTGAACTATAATTCGTGTGGCAGAAGCGAAACGTCTTACTCGAGTGCCTTATCGATGTTCGATGGAATGTAAGGCATCCACTGATTGAATCTTCTGACCCTTCGAGACGTGTGCAAAGTTACCGGAGGCTCCGCGTAGGCTCCGAGGAAACTCGGAGGAAGAACGAGCTCAGAAACATTGAGAGAAGCCTGCCGGCTTGATAAATGTTTCCTGGCCGCGCGGACGCGATATGTTTGATAATATTTGTGAGGATCAGAGAAGCGAAGGGCTGCGTTTCCGCAGTTGGAAGTCAATCTCGAATATCCTTTTGCGCCTTCCCTCTCGCAGCGATCTCCGAATCCGGATTCAATGTCGGTAATTCGATTTCACGAGTCTCGATTCATCTTATCTTCACTTCTTCCCCTATATACCTCTCTGGCACGAAGAAAATGCGGAAGCCGCGTATAAACTCCCGGCGCCCTTGTCTCTCGCTCGCTACCGTACTCCCGAGACTCATTCCCTTCACCGTGATAATTTATCACTCGGCATTCCCGCCGTATCTCGAGATCCCGAATTTCACCGAGTCATTCCGCGATTCTTTTGTACGAATATCTTATTATTTTTTCGCCCGAGCATCCGCTTCTCGCCTTATTGTCTCATCGGTGACATCCCGGATCGTGATGTCCTCGTCGTGACAGTCGCGAGCCCTTCGTCGCGTAACCCGATCGCTCTTTCGAGATCCTTTTCCCTCTCTCATTGGCCCAACTTCCTTCGTTTCTCGTAATTATTGGCATAACCGTGCAAAGGGTTGTAGAAAGGAAGCTGGTCCTCCTCGAGGACTCGCAAGCCGCTCGCTTTTAGAAGCGCGAGAACAGGAGAAAAGGCGATCCCCGGCACGACCCTCAGTCTCTTTTAGCCTCGGATGTCACTGGTCGACATTATCTTCTTCCGCGACAACACGAGGGTGCGAGTTCTTGTTTTCAGTCTCGTCTTTATCTTTTTTACTGCTTACCTTTCGGATCGCATTACTGGCTCTTTTTCCAGTCTCTTTATAACGCTCTTCCTTTGCACCTTCGTGTCGTTCTTTCGTTATATTTTTATCATTATCATTGAAAATCACGTCTTATAGGGTAGTTATATTATAAAGTATTATTTATTAAAATTTTTCAACGAGAGGGAAGTTAATTTACACTAGGAAACTTTTTTCAAAAGTAGATAAAGAAAATGTCAAGACAAATTATATAAAAACAAACGCGTTATTGTTCGTAAATGTAAAATCGTCACCTGAAGTTTTTTGAGACAGAATTTCTTTAAAATCTATACTAATCATTTTTGACATCATATTAATATGTATACAAAATTTGTGGTAATAAAGATATGTATTTTTTAAAATTGCCTCATTTAGCATGGGCTCTTATATAAGAGATTAAAAACTCCACGATTGTCAACAATTTATATTTCGATTACTAGATGGTAAAGCTTATTTATAAAATTTGATATAACATCAAAGAAGATTTTTGAAAATTTTCAAGAAATTCTATATCTCAAATGATTTTTACGTGACTCCTACCTTAAAATACATAACTATTGCTAAAGGTACAAAATCGTATATATTCTCGCATAAATTAAAAAATTCAGAAAACTACGTTTTTTTTGCGATTGTTCAAGCATTTGATCCCAGAAAAATATAAGTTTCTCTTCTAAATAAAATTTTTGACAATCATCATTATAATGTTTCAAGAGAACCAAATTTAAAGAAAATCCGACTTTTTTTCAATAATATCCGTAACGTGCAAATTCAATGTCGCAACCTTTTTAAGCAGTTTCATCGGCGAGTTATTGCATGGCACGTGAACCTGGAACGGCGAAGTTACACGAGTATCCGCGTGTGTTTATGCAGGCACGCTGATCGGGGATGGAGCATATAGGAGACAGGATATGCGCGAGAAAAGCGAATTTATTGGAAAAGCTTCGGGCTCGCTATACTGGACGAGGGACGCGATCGCGGCGGGCATAACTCTCATACCGTAACCTCCATCCCTTTAAAACCTCCCTCGTACACCTCAGCCGGCTTTTCCTTTGTTCTCATCGAAATTACAATCGTTGTCGTCATTATCGGGACTCGCTATGCGGACGATGCGCTCGTTTGATTCCCAAAAGTTGTGCTATCCTTCCCCCCGGAATCGATACTCGACGTTTGACATCGCGACGTCGATATCATTTACGAATATTTACCCGATGAAATATTTTTATATTAAAAAAAGTTGTGTCTTGAAACCAGATTATTGAATTTACGTTTTACGTGTTGGAATTAATTTGTATCGTTTATTTTTTCATAAAAAACGCTACGAATTTAAAGAGGTTTTCGTTAGAAAATATCATTATTTAAATATTTGAGCAGCTATAGTCATATGCGATAAAAATTATATTCAAAAAATACAATCGATTGTATTTAATCGAAAAGCGATGAATATCTTTTTTAAACCGTTCATGATTTCGACTCAATTTTATTAAGATTTGATTTCTATATTTTAATGTCAAAGAATTCGGATTGTTAGAAAGATCAAGTTCTTGCATAAATGTTGGATCGTGATCTATCTATAATTGTTTTTCTAATCGGGCAAAGCGAAAATTATTCGTGCACGGAGCTTTCTCGTATCCATACGCATCTCGGAGTTTCTCGTCTCCTAACGAACTCCCGCTGTTTCGCCGGTCGTTTTTCGAGGTGCGGGGGACTCCCCGCAGACTCCCATCATTACCGAATCAAAATTAAAGAAGCCTGAGAGATCGCGCACGTACCAGCGGGACAGTGCAAACACAAACTCTATACGGAGCACAGAGGGATCTCTCTCGGCGAGCCGAACGGTGAATCGCTCGCTCGTTTGTTAGTTCCGTGCATATATGCTAAGCGTGGGATAAACCTCCCAGTTTAACTTCTCTTTCTCATTTAAGCCTCTATTCCCAACGAATTCGCGGGCTCAATGGATCAATTACCATCGGAAACGTGTTATCACTTATCCGGGCGAAAAAAAAAATAACGAGGCTCGGTGTTTAATTCAATCGGTTAAATGCACGACTCTGGATCACAAATTGCTCCATTGAATTCAAATGTTCATTCATTCATTTTCCCGTTCTACTGTTCATTTGGAAGATTTATTTTATTAAATAACTGGCAAAACAATGCCCTCGAATGATTTTTTTATAATTTTATGAAATTTCATGCAAGTGCTCGTGTAATATCGCGGGGTGGAGGCGATCAAGCGTGAGGAAGAGTTTCATTGTCTGGGGTTTGAATCTGTATGTGTGCCTGTGTGGTGGACCAAAGAGAAGCATCAGAGAGAAGGAACGAAGATATCCATCTTGCGCGTCTTAATCGACTCGTATTACCAATTAAATTTTAATTATCACCGAAATTAAGTCTTCATGGAGGACGCGAGTTATCTGACGATGTTGAGATTCGACTCGTGGTTGCTGTATAGATATAACCGCGAATAAATATAGGTTCGGTCTCGATACCGATCAGCATCGGCGCAGCACCCGCATCGATCGCGTTATCGAATCACAACTGCGAGCATCTTTCTTGATATAGCTGCATCATCCTATACGTATTCCCTGTATTTCGTATTAGATTATTTTGCTCGAAAATAAAATCCGAGGAAGTTTTAATTATGAAACATTATACTTTAATCATAAAAATTCTCAATGAAACTGGGAAAAGTTTAAATTAGTACAAAATATCTCTTGAATACAATTATTATCCTTTCAATCTCAAATAATAAAAAAATATGTGGAAAGATTCAAAAAAGTTTATTTCACTACGATTTTCTTTCCAAATTTACATGTATCGTAATTTAAATAGCTTCAATGAAATATTGTTAACTGACTAAAGCAGCGAATAAAACAAAAATATAGATTTTTTTGGGATAGTCCTGTTTAACTTGAAATTATATTAATTATATAAACTCATTTTAGAGAGAATTGTACAATCAATTTCTGCAATGCCTCCTGTAACCATACATTGTATAAAAATCGCGAATATGCGCAAACATAGACAAATCGGTATCCAAAAATTTTCAGAATAATTTTATTTGTTCTGTATTTCCAAATTACTTTGTGAACCTAATAATTTTCTCTTTCAATTAATATCCTCGTCCGATCCCAGGAAAATTGTACACCGAAATGATGGAATTTGGAGATATAATTCACATTTGCATGAATTATATTTCCATCTCTGGTTATCAATGTTTCCCGGGGGTTTAGCTGCTTCCACTCTTCTTCTTCTTATTCGTTTTTTTTTCCTCCATCAACGTTACGAGTCCTATTACCACAGCGGCGAGGCTTTCTTCTCGACCTTTCTTTCGGCGCGATCCCTTATTCAGAACTGCCGTAACTTATCGCTCGTAGACACAGTATCTCTCCTTCTCTCGGCTGCGGGATGCTTTGAAAGCATTTTCTCATTAAAAAATTAAGGCGCGAGGAGGAGAGCGGCCCCGAATACCTACGCGATATACTCGTGTATAACGAGGCCGCCCCAGAGAGGGGGATGAGACTTGGGGGTGGGAGCGAGGAGGCGCTGGCATAACCGAGAACGAATGGACGAGGGCGGGAATTCGCAAGAATATTCGCGATGTGGAAAATGGGGGTGGAGGTAGGGGGCGACGAAGGAGCTCGCACATTTCGCTCGCTGCGGTATGTGTGCGCGCGGAAAAGCTCCGGGGCAAAGTGCTCCGCCGCTCCCAGATGCGCCCAATATTATGTTTAATGATATTAACTTCTTACTTAATGGTCCGCGGTTCGATTTCGCACGAGACGCGACGGGAGCCCCGAAAAACCGAGGAAAAACGCGGGAGGGCGCAAGAGGGAGAAGAAAAAGCCTCATCGCGCGATACTCGGAACAAGTTCCGAAAATATTTCCGAAATGAAAATTCCGCGAGGAATAATAAGAGCATCATTTTTATTACGACCCAGACTGTTCAATAAATACATGAATATATACGTTATTCTTATACCAGGATACACTGATCTTTGTCCTTATAAAGAGAGATCGAGGTGGTGACAGATTTAAAAATAGGGTATAGTATATAGAATAAAAGATATATATAAAGATTATACAGATATAAGGATATTTAGTATAGTGAACATAGTAAAAGTAAAAGGAAAAGTAAAATAAGAATTTAAGATAATATGAGAAAAAGACTAAGTTTGTGGAAAGAAAAAACAAATTTAATATAAAATAAGGTAAACGTCCCAATAATTGGACAGCTAAGGGTTTTCACACACTTTATCGTTATTTAAAAAATATTGAGGCAAAAAAATCTGCTTGAAAATTCACATTTAAACAATTGTCTAATATTTTAGTTATCCAAAACTCATTCTATGTGGTAACTTTAGACAATATTTCTAGTAAATAAATACTTTAAAGGTTGAATATTTTTTAGGATGTCCTAATAGTTGGACAGAAAATCGACCCTGCCTCTAGGGTTGACCGAGTTTGTTCCAATAAATTAACGTAATGAAAAATAAATCTCTTTGCATATGAAAAACAACCCATATTATTTTATTAAAAAAAAAATTAATATTAAAAATAATATAGCAAAAACGTTTCAACTATTGGGACATGCTCATCCACTGAGACGGGTTAAATAAAACTGATTTGAAAATTATAAATAATGAACGACCATTATTAGTAAGTAAAGCGAATAACAAACTCGATGAGGGCTAGAAAAAAAACTATATAGGGCGTGTCTCTGTGCAAATCTTTTTATTCCCAGATGTATTAAAATAATAAGAGAGCGAGAAAGAGAGTTATTCCAATATCGTTGTCACAGTCTTCTTTTCACCCCTCTGAGACATTAGCCTCGAACGAAATGAAGGAAAACGAGCGAATGCCCGGGTCGAAAATAATATACGGGATTTAATGGAGCACTTATACTCGTGCCGAACTTTATTACTCTTTCATTAGTTCCATCCCGCGGAAAAGCTAATTTTTTTAATACTTACTCGAGCCGCAATATTGTGTATTCGCCGATTCAAATCTCAATGGCCAACTATAAAAAGTCGCACGATTTCCTCGCTTCTCTCTCATATCCTCGCGGGCAACCCGCTTCCCTGTTCGTCATATTTTCCCCTTTTCTTTTTTTTAACGCTCACTTCTTGCGCTCTCGGCGCGTTTATTCCCGAAACAACCCTCCAGCTCGCTCGTCGGGAAAGAGAATAAAATAAAATTCAAGGGCACATTCTCTCGATACCGCCAGGAAAGAACGTGTCCGTGTGCAACACGAGCCATCATTTCGCCAGTGTGCAAAATCTTAACGATTCGCGGCTATTACGCTTTTCTTCTCAGATGGCCCCGCGGGCCTTGCGAGTCAAACAATGCATAAAGAAGGAGTGAGGTGCGCGCGATTAAAAGTTTTTCCCGCGTAACGAGAAAAACACATTTTTCCCCAGTTCTCGTTTTAATGCCAGAAGGGCGGATTTTCGGTTATTCGTCGCTCGGGAGACGACGGGGATCGGCCGTACCTCGAAAGCGCAGAGGCGTCCTGAAAAAAGTTCACGCAGGGCACAAACATAACGAGTCCACCCCTTATTCCAGCCTCGTAAAATTCTCGCGAAATATTCGTACCGAGCAGCGCTCGGATACCTGCCAAGGAACTTTTACGTTGACCGGATAAAAACATCTTCGAGAAAATCGTGTACTCCGCGCATTTTTCATCCTCGCGACTTACCTCCCGGGTTTGTTTTTGTTTTTCCAGCATGGGAAACTTGCGCTTTTTGTAAAATTGTTGAAAAATTTTTCCATTAGCCCGGACATCGTTATGGGACGAGGGCAAAAACTTTTTCCCATCGAATTTCCCCGGAATTTTTAATTGGCAACGTGTTTGAGAATAGTGCAACGTGCACGAGATTGTAAGAAAGCGCTGCGGTGAAAAAAATTGGTATTACGATTTTTTTGAAATCCCGAATAAATTCTATCCAACTTCCCACGCTGTCATTCGTGAACCGCGATGTGTCAACGAGTCGGTGAGCGCGCACACGTGTTCCATTTAACTGACAATATATTGAAATAATAAACAGCGACCGAGCTCTGATATTACTGTCCGTATTACCCGTGGAGATATACTTCGCGAAAGAGAGTCGCCGTCTCTGTAAATCGAGCTCCGTGTTGTGTACAACATCGTAACCGTCACTTATCGTCCCACGCGCACGAAAACCCGGGACTAGAATAATTATTTAATTAATACTCTCTCGATGCATCGGTGCACATGGCGGCATGAATAGAGAAAAAAGGGATTCGATCCACCTCCACGATTTCTCAATCACAATTTGCCATTTAATATCGTGCGCCATTTTAACGAATACGAACCCAGAAAAAGAAACTCAACGCACGGAATACATATTCATTAATGGAAATAGTAATAAAATTTTGCTACAAAGTAACAACTATATACTAATTACTTCAGGATTGAATGCATTTTGAACCTGTTTTAACAATATTTCAAAATCTAAATAATTATATTTAAAAACCATTTATAATAAGATCTAAAAATATTCTGATAGTTCTGTAATTATCAGTAAAGTTGTTACTTATTATTAGTAAAATATCTGTCATACACTTTTTAATTTGTTTTAGGATGAATTACTGTTAAATTCACAGTATTTCTATATTGTTTTTCCAGTTTTTCCATGAGGTACACAGAGAATATTATACGAAAATTTACTACATGTTTTTTCATATACTGTAGTAACATAGATGAAAAATATTTATTTTGGTGATAAAAATTATGATTAAATCAATCGTAAAAAAATGATTGGAATGAAAAATGTTTCTCAGAACTTTTATATTATATATCATTAACCACTTCAAACATTCGACGTTCATTCTTAAAATTAATTCGAACCCTTGTGGGACGTTTCTTTTGTTGCAGGTTGAGGGAAGAGAGAGGAGATGCGGACAGGGCGATGGCGCTCGATCACAAACCCAGAGATCTCAGTTCGCACAATGGTAACGTATATATACAGTATAATATAAATTTTATTATTATTATCTTGATGAGCAATATAAAATAATTATTCGTACTCTCTCGTCACACGACCAATCACTTAAAAAGTCCAAGAAAAAAAATTAGAGGTACCCTGATCTCTTTTATTATCTTTGTATATCCAAAGATTCTACTTTTTGTTTACTTTTAGTCCTTTTTTTATAATATTCTTTTGGCTTTATTTTTTTTCGAACCATCCAGTATATATATAACGACGTGTCACGCGGATTAAGATAATGCACGATCCACAATCGTTCGAGCACAGAGAGCTCGATCGATCCTTCCCGATCGAAATTAAGCCACGTAGAAACTTCTCTCACATGTGCAGCGCGAAGAAAAATATACTATATTTTTATACGGAGAGTGTGCATGCACACAGGAGAAAAGGAGACTCTCGCTTCTTTGATACATCCTTTCTCCCCTTTATCCTCTTCTTCTCCGCATTTTTTCCTTCTCTTTCTTTCATTATTATCGACGTCTATATAGATATAGATATAGTCAGACAATGTTTCTCTTTGTCTCTAAGTTTTCTCTCTTTTCTTCGTTTCGAAGGCTGCTTCTTCCTCCCTCGCTTCGCGTCCTCTTCCTTTTTTCTTCTTGTTTCTCCTTTCTGCTTTTTCAATTCGCCGTTTCGTACCGATCGGCTTGAGGGTCCTGGCGGAGGATGTTTAGGCCTCGCGGTGGGGAGAAAAGCAAAGTCCGATATCGGGTTTCGGTGCCCCGGGAGAAGAAGAACCGTCGCCGTCATCTCTTTTTCGCCTTTCTTTCTGATTCCACGTAATATTTTAATCCGTCTGGTCGAACCCTTTATATAAATCGCTCCAGAGCACAGAGCCCCCTTATTCTCTTTCTCTCTATTCTTGCTCATTCAATTTTATATTCGCATCACCAAATTCTCTTTGTATCAATTCTATTTTTAAAAAAACATCTATTTTTTAATCATAAAATAATTCTTTATAATTTATATTTTTTTTCATAAATGAATTTTTTCATTTAAGTTGGTACATTTATTCAGTAAAAATGAACTTATTCGGATTGGTGATTTATTATCCAAACTATATGTCAAACATATGAAATTGATATATCTAAAATCGTTCAGCGAATAATTTATAAACTCAATATAATAACTTTTCATACATTATTAAAAAAAAACATATTAATGATGTATCTAAGTTTTAGAATTTTTCAAAAGTTATACCCAATTCATTTTGAATCAAATAAAAGATATTGCAAAGCTTGATAAACGTCTATATAGAGGAGTCTGGTCGTCCTCTTTGTTTCGTTTTAGGGCAAAATAGGCAGAATGTGTGGGTGCGAGAGTGTTTGTATGTAAAACTATGCGTGTGGCGGATGCGTCACTGTTGGGTGTGGAGAAAGGGAGAACGAGAGAAGCTCACCGCTGCCCAAACAGAATCCATCCACGTCAGGATTAAAATGCCAGGATATCAAATACGAGTGTAGGAAAAGTGCGCCGATCCCGCGTGTCCGGTTCTCCCGATTCGCGTACGGCTGAGCGCGCGAGCCGAGTGATTGAGTTCTCGAAAGTTGATAGTCGCGCATCCAGCCGATCCCGTATAAAAACGAAAATATACGTATATATTTTCACGCGCGAACGTAGACTAACGCAACGGCGCTTGTCTAAATAGGGATTGTTGCGGTTGGGCAAATAAAATCCATCAAGTTGTCAGAGAGGCAGTGAGAGTGAGAACGCGACCAAAAGGAAATCTAGCTCATCGGCTGAATTTCGTCCTTCCTCAAATTCACTTCGGATTGTTTAAGATATTTCGCAATCAAATCGACAGTGATTGGAATTCATTACAAATTTTGCAGTAAAATTGTTCTTTCACGTGAAATATTTGAATGCCTTTGTCATAGTTTCATCTGCGTGCATTTTTCACAAGTGAGCAATTAAGTAGTGATTCTTTCATAAATGCAACTGTAAACTTCGGGTGTAACAATAACATTTTTTTTATCAATTATATTTCAGAATTCCACATATATGGGTTATCACTATTCGCATTATATTTCTTACGAATTCTATTGTTTAAACACTTGTAACACGTTAGCTAACATGTTTTTGTTAATTTCTTCTTTGTTAATTTTTCTAAACAATAAAATGTAAGAATTTTAGAGTTTTCCCTACGTAAAGCATACATGTTAAAGCATTGATACAAAGAATTATCAACTAAATATTACTTCCAAATTTTATAAATTTTGGACACAAATAGATTTGTGGTTGTTCTACTATTTAAAACAAAAGTTCAACAGTTATTCCGGGCAACGTGACATGGCAGCATACCCCTTTCTCATTTTTCATCTGAAAATCTCAAATTTTAATTTTAATTTCATTCAATTTAAATTTAATTTAAATTTAATAGTGATGGTCGAAGAAAATGTTTTTTTTTAACGTAAATAACAATCGAAAGTGTTTTGTCATAAAAATTTATTAATTTGATCGATGTTTTTTTGCGATTAAAGGCTCCTCAAATGCACACAGTCCGGTCTTGAACCTCTCGAAAACAGCGGGAAGTGGTAGCGTGGGCGAGCATTCGGGAAGCGAGGGAGCCGCGTCACACCGTTCGCACGACGACGAGGAAGAAGATGACAATCTGTCCGACGACATGGAAGACGAAAACGAGAAGGACGAAGGTAAATACGAAACTTTACACTATTTTTAATGCCTAGTATAGATAGATAAGAAATAAAAGTAGCGCACTAAAGATAAAAAAGAAAGTAAAACGAAGCCACGTTCTTACCTTCTCGCAAAACAGAAGAAGGGAAGAAAAATGAATAACAAAAAAAAGAGAAAACTGAACGTAATGAAGAGTCGTTCATTAATTATCGGTGCCCATTTCGACAGTGATAAACGACTTTCGAGTTTTAATGTTGACGATTAAAAGAAGAGGTTGGTAAAAAAGTAAAATGAAAAAGGGGCGAGAAACGAAAGGTCAGAGGGAAATAAAAAAATAAAGCAAACGTAAATTGGCGCAGATGAGAGAAAAGAAATGATCGAGTTGCAATCTTTATTGTGAATACATCAATTTTTTAAATAATAATGTCGCATTTGCGAAAAGAATTAGTTATAAATAAAATTTTCTTAAAATCATTAAAATGTTGAAGACTCGTCGATATGTATTTGTTCCCGTGTATCCAACGCTCGGAGTTTCCAAGCGCCAGAAGAGGTTTATCCTTTATCTTATATGCAGACAAAAGAAATAAAATAATAAAAAAATAATAATTATATCGGAGAAGGAGCGTTCTTATGGTCAAGGATCGAGAAGGAGAACGAGCGAGAAAGAAAGCTGTGCATCGATGAGATGCACTCTTCTCGGACTGCATGGTGGGTCAGAGCAGAGCTCTCATCGATCATCGCTCTACCGAGTGCAGAACGACGTTCTCGGATTTGTCTGTTCGGCTTCTCTCTCCCTTTCTCTCATTCACTCTCGCTTCATGAGAAATGCAGTTTCGCAGGGGCTATCATACAAATGGCTATCGCACAAACGATCCTTCGAATCTTCAATTGATTCACCGTATCAATTAATCAATTATAATTGAAAATAAAAAAATAATAATTGAATTTCAAAATATTTCCCTATACAGAGGAATTCCCAAAATTTTTCCAACGCGATTTACCAGTCGGCACTTTTAGGTATTTTCTGATTTTATTCGATGGAAGAACCACTGGCGAAATCGGTTCATTAGAGTCGTATCTTTTTCATTTACTTTCGTTTTAATGATGAAGAAACGAAAACAGACGAAGAAACCTAAAGCACAGTTATTACTTTTTATTTTTGTATTAATTCTTTTGTTTCGAAGGTATTATATTTTTTTGCTGAAATATTTATTGTAGTGATTTAAATATTGTTAGAGACATTCGAAAGTTATAAGACAAGTCATATTTCAAAAAAAGGGGGGAAAAAGAAAGGGACGAGTCGATCATCTCACGCCTTCGGGCCTCGCACTCAAGTCCATCGAAGCGACGCACGGTCACATTGATTTCTAATCGATTCGTCCATTGTCGCTGGAGCACGTTAATTGGTCCGGTCCCCCAATTAACGTGCCAACGACGGGCGATCCGCAATCGATCTCGAGCATGAAGCTTCGCTCCAAAAGGTCCACCAGCAGTTCGCGTCGATCTCCCAAGATAATTCAAATCTTGTCCTGTTCCCATCTTATTGACAATATCTTGCAATTCATAATTATTTGTATTATTTCTTTTGCGAAATAAATGTATTATTACTGTGTGGTAATAGCTTGAAAACTCTGAGGATTTTTCATACAAAATATAGGGCAATTCTGATAATTATAATAATCATCATTGCTAATTTTATGATTATTTTCAGAATCAAAAATTCTGATTGTGAAACATTCTTAGAATTTGCAAATTGAAGCTATATTACGACAAAGCCAGCGTGAAATTTTAATTTCAAATTTCATTACATATAATTAATATTATTTTCAAATTTATTCGATCATCCAATATTTATTAACATTCATTTATTAAAAATTAGAGCGTTGATATGTATTTACACCTTATTTAAACTTATTCGTGCGCAAAACAAAAATAAAATTTTTATTTTTATTTTTATTTGAGATTGTTTTTTTTTTTAATTAGCTTCAATTTTTGCTATTCGTTGAATTGTCATTCTCGGTTCGTGGCGTATGTCGAAGGTTCTGAAAAGTGGTCTGGTTGAAAAAAAAAACACAAAGACTGGAGCACGCATCCAGTTGGGAATTATACAAAATTTGTGGCGTGAATGATTTCTTCGGCGAACGGCGTCGCTTTTTTGCGAAACTTCATGGTCGTCTGTGCATGTGCGGGTGGAATCGCGGCAGAGAATCGTGTCTCGCAGCGTGTTGTATGCACCGGTACATCCTACCTATGGTGATCGAAGTAGAACCCCATCGAATGTCCGTGGGAGTGTACACGCCCGAGGAATGCCGTTCTGATTTAATGAGAATCACTCTCACTCTCTTTCTCCATCTCTTCACATCTGGAGAAATTCCTCTCACTTTTACGCGCGCACCTTTTATTCATGATAAAAGGATTCCGAATCTTATTTATTTTATCGATTTTAACATTGAAAATGTTGTATGCGAAAAAGAAAGATAAAATTAACAATTTTACAGCCCGATAAGAAATAAATTACCTGTAATGGAAGAATGAGCATTTTAGAGAAAAAAAAACATATTTTACGAATAAAAGTTACAAAGAAACTGGATAAAGTGTCTTTTGCCTGTGTATGCATGGAAATCACGAGATCTGTAATTTTTTTCCATCTTTCAAAAATGATAAAGCAGTTATTCTTCTTCTCGTTTTTGTTGGGGAGTAAAATCTGTTCGCGCGACTTTGTTGGATCCATCAGCATAAATCCCATGAGGAAGAGGAAAAAGTTGTTGAAAAAATGCTGCGAGAAAGAGAAGAAAAAACGAGAGAGTATAGGAGCGTCGATCGAGGATCTCCCTCGGCGGTCTGGGCAACAAAAGCTCGATGAAAAAAAGCCGAAGAAACGTTGGGATTTACGCGAGGAGTGCCAATTCTTTTACAGATAATTGTAATGGTTTCTCTCGCGAGAGATAGCGCGCGAGAGGAGAGAGAGGACACACGGCGAGGTTCCGAAAGCGCGCTAACGCTCCGGACGCGCGAGCCGCCTCTAAATACGAAGACACGTCGGGGGATATAATACGCGTGTATAGCGAGAAAACGTTGAGGAAAGGTGCGCGCGGTATCAAAAGGGTATACACCGACGTGAATCCGCGGCGATCTCGCTCGGCGCGCTGCGAGTAGAAGGCCGCGAGCATTAAATCGCCCTTTCGTCTCTCCTCGCCGGAGGGCACTCGGAGCAATAAGTAAGCCCGAATGCCGTAGTCGTTGTAGGTGAGCCGGGCCTGATAATTAAAAGACGATACAATAAATACACATATCATTGGCCATAAAGCAGAGAGATCTCTCCGGCGTGTGTGTATATAGAGAAATAAATTTAAAAAAAAATAAGAGAGAGAAGAGAGCGGTGTGGGCCGACTACGAGCGGTCACTTAGCGCGAGAACCCACGCAGACAAATCGCGTTTCATGGCGACTAGCAAACGGCAATAACCATAAGGCATTCTTCTTCAATTTCCTTTTCATGTAAACGTACTCGCGCATAAATACGCACGTTTTTCTTTTACGAAAGACTGCCCGTTTTATCTCTCTCTCTCCCGCGCGCCGTATATATACCGTGCTTGACAAAGTATACGGGCTTGATTTTATTATCTTTCATTTTTATTTTGTTTTACTCGGTATTTTTTTTTTATTCGTCGAATATCGCCGATATTATCCAAGGACGACGATTTATTTATCGTGGTATATAAATACATAAGTGGAGTAGTTTTTCGTACTTTGTTTCACGTCTCTTAATTTGCATTCGCGTATTTTTGCGTTTTTGTTGTCGATATCGGCGTCGAAAGCGTCGTGGCTCGATTCGCTCTGTGACGTTAAATCAGAGCCCGGCGAAGGGTCCGACGAAACAAGGCGTCGCGCGATCTTACGACTCCGGGACACGCAACTTGCATAAGTCTCGATTCTCCGTCGCTTATTATTAGCTGACGCAGCGTGCCGGCCGAAAAAACGAAACGGATATTCCGTCGCTCTTTTCATCCGGCCGAGTCTGTGTTTATATCCGCCTCGCGGATGCAAATTTATTGTTACAGCGTATCAGCCGTCCTACCGATCGCCGGGAATCATCTAATTTTGTTTATTTTATTAAGACTTTTTTTCTCTCGGTTCACTCCGATAATTCGCTTAAAAATATCCTTCTCCCGATGTTGCCGCAGAGAATTATTTCGACATCGGGGATATGATTTTCGTCCTTCATGACGCCGCGATAAATTTTTTACCGCCGATCGTAAGCGATCGTTTGCCCTTGCTCATTTAATACGAATCCCAGCTTAATTTTTTTTTCCTTTAAGGTACTTGACACGCGACAGTCAAATTCAAAAGTTCCAATCTAACCTTACGAACAAAAATTATTTTCATAGATTTTATTTAATACTCCATTTTTATATACATATTCTGCGATATCATACACACAAATTCAATTCTTCACACATTTTGTATACATATCATATAATGCATAAAAAATGTATATAATGAATCAGAGGAAGCTTCATCGATTTTATATACGAAATTTTACCCACATTTTTGTATATTATTAGAAAAAAAGTTTCTGCAGATTTTTCAAAATTTAATGACAAATGAGACGATAAAAAACATTTTATAAATGTGAATATATGATGATAATAAAAAATATTTTTGTTGGAATATGATTACAGATCTTTCGGACGTACCGGAAAATCTACCGCTACCGGCGCCAGGCTCAGAGAGTCCGCAAGCACTGAATTACTCTCAGATCGCGTCAGCGGCGGTTGCGGTGTCTCAGGGGGGTCAGGATCCCTCGGTATCGAGTACCGAGACCCTACTGAGGAATATACAGGGTCTTTTGAAGGTAGCGGCTGACAACGCGCGACAGCAGGAGAGGCAAATCAACTACGAGAAAGGTCAGTGGCAGGGCTTTCTTAAGACACTTGAGGGCGCTCTCCACAATTTCATAATCTACCAACTCTCTCAGAATCACATTAAGAGGCATTAAATTAATTTATATATATAAATATATACACTTAAAACCACAAGAAATATAATAATTTTTATCGAGCGAAAAGTGAAAGAAATTTTTTTCATCGAGACAACAGAAATTGGTAGATCCGTTCTTTTTCCATTTCTCGATTCTATGCCGATTGTTGAAGAGTCTTTTCTATATACAGCATTTTTTTGCCTTTTATTCAAAGTTGCACGTACCCGGAATGAAACGATGCAAAACATAGCTCGCTTTCGAATTCTCATGTGACGATCGCACCCATTCTCTCTCTCTCCCTCTTTCTAACCGTGCCTCTCTCTTTCTCTCTATCAAGTCTTATGATTCTTCTTTCTCTCTACTCCAAAAATTCTTAAAAAATTGTTGTTAGATATCAATTTTTAACACAAAAGAGACAAGTATTAATTTATTGACCAATTAAATATACGAAAATAAAACATATAGAGGGGCAGAGAGAGAGAGAGAGAGCAAATTGAAGAATTTATGTTTGACGAAACGTCGATAAATTTTATCATGAACATAAAAAACTCAGATCAGTAGATCGTTACAATGAGAGATAGAGAGCGAGGGGAAAAAGGGACTGAAGGAAAAAAAAACGAAAAATCATGTGTATCCGACGCAACTTCTATCACTGAGAAAAAAGATTAGTTGAATCAAATAAATACATTTAATTTATGAGTATTATGGTTAATCCGATACCATTAGCTATTTTAGGCAACGAATTACACATTTGCAAGACCTAAATATTTATTTTAACAAATTTAAATTGCACGGATACATTTTCTTATTTGCAAAACTACATAAAATCATAAAACAACCATATTAATACAAAATGAACTAAATAATTAGTTCAGCGAAGCGATATTTTACGAGTACACTTTCAACTAAATCTGTATTAGTACTACGTGGATTTAAGCGACTCAAATTTATAATTGAAATAAGAAAATTAATTTTCTTGAATCAACCATACATGCGTTTCGTCCAACACCGGATTAGTTTATTATTCTTAACGAATTTGGTTGATTCAACTCAACTTTTTTCCCAGTGTAAGGCCGCTGGTAGCGAAATTTCCTGGTACGCGATCAGGAATACGTTTTTACGTTTTACGTTTTTGTACATTATGAAAACCGACAATTTTGTGTCACGTTGACTGTCTCGTTTGTCGTACTTCGCGCAAATACGAGGCCGAGAAAAAGACAAGGCCGTGCGATTTTCTCTTGCTTCCTTTTTCTTTTCACGCTCGGAAAAAAAAATTTTTAAATAAATAAAAAGTGTGCGTATGGGTGTGCGAGTTCGTTTGTGCGATTGCAAGTCTTAGTGAGCGTTCGTAAAATTTATCGACGGGGAGGTGGGTTTAAAAAAAAACGTCATGAGTCACGATACATTAATTTAATTTTTCTAGATAATAATGATAATAATAATGATAATAATAACAATAATAATAATGATAATGATAATACTAGTAATAATAATAATAATATTACGCATTCGTGTACACTATAATAATTGAGTAGTGCGAGAGTGACATTTATGTTCTGGTTTTCTTTCTTTTTTTCTACATATATACATGTCTTCTTTTCCAACCTGAGGTGCAACCTCGCTTTACGTTTTTTTTTTCGTTTTCTTTAATTTTATTTAAATTATTGTACTGATCTCTACGAGGCTGATTGTAAGAAATGAAAAAATGAGAGAGCGAGAGAGAGAGCAAGAAAGAGAACGAGTGATTAAAATAATGGAAAGAAAAAGCGACGTGCGATAGAGTGAAAAGTGCGAATAGCAAAAATCTCGATTGTGTAAGTGATCTATAGCGATACGTAAGAATACTTGGAATCTTCGACTAATTTATGACGAAAAGTTGTGTTTCCTGTGACGATCCTGCAGTGTAGCCCACAACTCTCGTGATCGAAAAAGAATATATATATATATATACACAAAAATAAGTATAAAAATATTTATATATATATATGTAAGCATGTAAATTTAGAAAAAAGAAATTTATTTCACTTTTTTAACCTGCGCGTCCGTGGACACGGGGCAGACGCGACGAAAAAGAGAGAGAGAGAAAAAAAATTACGATAAAGGAGGAGAAGACAAGGAGTGAGTATGACGCACAGCAGGATCGAATTTTTGAGACGAAATTCTCTAATAAAAATATTATATACATATTAACGTTGCCATTTTAGTCACTAATATTATTATCAAAATACGCGTTGCGTCCAAATTATACGGATTGAATTATTATCATTAATATTTTTATTACCCTTATTATTTTAATCTCATTATTACTACGGTAAATAAAATATTATTATTATTTTATTTTTATTCTTATACTTATTATTATTATTCTTATCATTATTGTTATTATTATTATTATTATTATAAAAATTTATGCACACGTGTATCATCATCATTGTAAAACTTGAGTCAACCAAGGAACTTTATTGTGCATGAGACTTTGATGTGGACTAAGTGATAAAATAATAAAAGAAAAGAAAAATAATACGAAATGTCGAATAATAACACTGATTTCGAGAAATAAAATGAAAAACTTTTCTGAACAGCAAAAAATATGATGAAAGGATTTTTATGGTCGAGCAATCACGAAACGAAGTGATAATTGTTGTTCGAAGGATGAAAAAAAAACGGTCGAAGAGAAGAGGAGAAAAAAAAGTGGAGAAATTTTTGACGAAGGGAGAAGTCTGAAAGCTCGGGATTATCGGATTCGTCGTAATTACACATTTTAAGAGTGATGGCTAAGATATAAAAGTATAATTGTCTATAATCAGGCGTGTGTGTGTCATTCCAGGCATTTCGAGTCCACGATTGCTCGACCATACGACTTCTCTTCAAACTTTGTGATTTCGTTGAGCGACGGTGTATCATTAGAACAAAACCTTCATTGGAGCACGAGCCCCTGGCCAACACGGGCCTGGGACAGAAAGGGGGAACGCGAAGCTAAAAGGAACGAAAAAAAAGGCGAAAGGAATCGATCCTCTCTCGTAACGAGCGCCCCGCATTGTCCCTCTTCTCGCCGAGAAAGAGAAAGAGAAGGACAAAGTTGGGAGAGAAATCGAGAATCTTTTCTCGATTGCGGGCTCTCTTTCTTCCTTCTCGACATTTTCCGAATTTTTAAGTGCCTGATCGCCATAAAAAAGTTTCTGATAGTGTGGTGACCATCGGTCGCGCTGAAATCTCAGCTTTTTCCTTCTCCAATTTATTCTCACTCTCTTTCTCCTACCTCTCGTCCTTATTCTTTTTTTTCGAGAACCAGAAAAAGAGAGGAGTCGAAACGAAACATTTGCAAAAAATCGTACTGCTTGAGAAAAAGAAATTAACGTGGTCACGCCAAGATTCAATAAGTTATTCTTTGAAATCGTAATCCTTGGGGGAATTTAAAGAAGACATTTTGAGACTTAAAACTCATAAAATTTTAATCGGAACTATACATGTATGTATTTTATCTATACATATGTGCTCCAAATTTAAAAGCATTGACAATCGATGTTCGGTAAAAATTTATTTGTAAAATTCTGATCATCAATTCTGATCAGTGACGAATGCGTTGCATGGTTTCCAGCATTTTTATACAAATTCATTTTGCAAATATTGTCTATTTATGCTAAATACATTTGCATAAACTTTCTTTATCAAATATCTTTATACATTACGAAAAGTTCACAAAAATATGTGTCTGTCATTGAAGTTATAAGAGATGAGCATCCTTTAAAGCAGTAAAACAAGCGATGCACGAAATGATAAGAGATTAACGTACGAGAACGCGCGAGCATTAGCGTACATTATTATGTAACTCGAGCCGCAGGATCAGGAGCACGTGGAAGATAATGAATACAACACCCCAGCTTGGAGTAAGAACGTCGAGAACATTTGGAGATAGGAACGGGTTGACTTTGTCGCTTCTCGAGCGTTCCCCTCCGGAACGCGTATCCAGAATTTTTTTATTTCAATTTTTTTCTTGTGCGCGAGAGTCCGATTTGCCGGGAGGCTCGCTCGGAGAGCCCGAGTGTTCGCGGTGCCGCCAGAAGGACACGCGGGCATAAGCAGGATGAAGAATATCGAGAGTCGAACGAAACGATCGAAGCGCGGAGGGTCCTGGCGACAAAGACGAATAATACACATTATATCGATAATATTCCGAAAAGCGAAAGAAAGAGACAAAAAGGAAAAAAGAGCGAGTAGGGGGGTCAGAAATCCCTCGGTAGATTGTCACTACTCCTGAGTGCGTCGGCGTGCGTGCGTGCGTGCTCGTCGGCGGAAAAAAGCAACTCGGACCTGTAAACGCGCTACGGTAACACGATAGGAGGCCGTATGTAAAACCATCTGGTGTAAAACGAGCTGCTGGCTCGCTCGAGTATTAAATCGGGTCCTCTCTCCTCCCCCGCTCCTCCTCTTTTCACTCGCTCTCTCTCTCTCTCTCTCTCTCTCTCTCTCTCTCTCTCTCTCTCTCTCTATCCCTCTCACTTATTTTTTATCTCTCTTTTCATCGTTTCTCCTCTCTCGTACCTCATCGCCTTCGCGTTCGATCTCATATCCTCTCGATCTCTTCTCTACGCGGCGATGCTCGTTTCCCCATCAACCACTCCTCGGCGGCCACCGATTCCCTCCGGAGGAAAGTGTCACGAAACCCGATTCGGACGACTTTCGACCGAATCGGACAGTGCGAGTCAATCACAAGAGTGGAAAATATTGAAAGTTTCGGGATCGACTCTTTCAGGATGTATCTTCAAGTAATACGAGACTGTTCTACGTGCGCGATTAACGAATCGGGGGGATTTTTAGATTCTGGATATTTCGAATGTTTCACGGACGAGGAATCTCGATGCTCTCTTGTCTCTTCGACCGGATGAGATTCTTTTTCTCTTCATTTTTTTCCGTTTCTCCATTCCCCTCCTCTTTCTTTTCCTTTTTTTTATATATGGTTAAGGTATAGTTATCTCGATATACAGTCAAGTTCAAATATAGTACGTTTAAAAACTCAAAAACGTAGTGTTTCTGAAGTTTTCAAGAAAACGACAATTTTTCGAATTTTTTTATCACAAAAATTTGAATCTTCTATTTTTAGAATTTATTCAATGAGTAAAAAATTGAAAAAAAAATCGAGTTTCAAATAATGTAGAATTGATACTCATTTTTAGCACCTTCGTATCTACAATTTCAAAAAATAAGGTAAACATTCAACATTCGAAGAATTAATAAAAAGAGTATAGGTATACAATTTGGCATATGTTTTTTCTCAAAATAAATTTCTTTTCTCAGCTCTACCTTAATATCTAAAATTTCATAAACTTACGATAAATATAAAACGAAAAAATAATAATAAAAATAAATGTACGTGAAAATAATTTGTTGAAATTATCCAAACATTTCCTAATATGTTTGAGTATACACAATAAACATTTCGGACCCTTGACTTTTCGTTGTTTAGCACATTTGGACAAATAAAACTAAAATGTAGTTATATATACGGATGAAAATTTTTTCTCGATGTCGATGTATAAAACGCGGCCTGATTGCTTCATATATATAGTAACTAAATGGACTATGTTTGGCGAAAAAATGTCCCTGTGGGATGTCTCTGTTTCACCTGCCCTCGCCGTTTTATTCGGCCTGATTGTCGTCCTTTATAACCGAAGGTAGTTGGCGCACACGAGACAACGGGGAAGACAATATGAGCTCGGCGAGGAGTATATATCCGCGTCTCCGGATCGAGTTAGGGAGAGAGACGCTATCTCCGATTCTACGGGAGATAACGGGCGGGGTGTGCAACGCGGTCTCTCGTGCCGTACAGCGAGACTTCCTCCGTGGATTGTGCGAGCGGATCCTGCACAGGCGAGATCGCCGAGCCTGAGAATAACACACCACCACGAATGAAAGAGGGCCGGGGGAGAGAGAGAAAGAGAAAAAGAGACGCGATCCGGGAATATAGGAACGGTCAGAAAAGCGAACACAGGATTTTTATAAGCCGGCTTACCACCGGTAAGAATATAAAGAGAGAGAGAGGCGAGGGAGGGAGGGAGAGAGAGAAAGAACGCGAAGAGAGGATTGAGTTGTAGCCAAGAGTGGAGGATCTTATGTAGATTCCTTGTAGATCGTGCACCCGATTCGATCGCGATCGCCGCTACCCGGTACCGGGTTAATTAAAATTGTAGCCTCCGGAGAAAGAAGGGGGACGCAAACACGAATACAACTACACACACCCGGAGAAAAGTCTTGTAGGAAAAATGTGTCCTCCTCGTTCTTCTCTTCTCTCGTGTAGCCTCGTCTCGTTTCTCCACGCTTTCGAAGCTTATCCGTGGATCCCTTCGATCTTTTCGCGACCACGGCCCGCCGATTCTCCTCGGAGCTCGGAGCTCCTCCAATTTTTGGCTGACCGCCCGGAAAGTTACTCTCAGTCCTATTACCGCGAGCACGAACAACGAGCATTATCGATTTTTCTTTTCTTCCTCGAAAAAAAAGCTGTATAAAAAAATGTTGGTATATAAAATAATTATTTCCTTATAAATGCATATACTTCTTTTTTCCTATTCTTAATATCGTAAATTCTGAGTTCAGGTAAACTCCTCAATATTATAGTTGAACATGTCTCAAAATATTTGCTTGTATTTATTAATTATCAAAGCATCTCAAAATGTATCATAGAAGCATCATGGTGTCTCTAATTCGGACGTAACTTTATCAAAAAGTGTTCATATATCGATAAAAAGTGTAAGTATTCGTTAGTCAGTATACTTAGTTAAATGTCTTTTAAATTATTTTAATTTGGTGTTTTTAAGTGCCAGAACAGAAAAAAAAAATTTCGTACACGGGTATAATCTAGAATCAAAATTTTTGTGAAAATCAATTTCGTCGGATTCAAAATAATGCTGCCAAAAATAAAAATGAGAAAAGAAGGTCTTTCCCATAAAAATGGATTTATTTTTCATAGTTTTCAACTATTGGGACAAGTCCGTTTAATACTTTATAGAGACAAAGTAAATTTTCAACTTCAACTACTACAATTTAATGTAAAGTTTCACTATTTATTTAAAATCTACATTTCACGACAATAATCCACAGCATTAGTTTTGAATTGCCAAAATATCAAGTATATAAATGTCAACGTGAATTTTTGAGGTAGATTAATTTCTTTAAATATTAGAAAAATAGAGATCAAGTTTTTAGATTAAAATGTGTAATCGATGATTTTTTTAATACAGACCAATAACTGATGGAGTCTGTGTGCATTTTTAATTAACTCGCTCATCATTATAGAGTCCAAAAAACCAAACGGACTTGGTAAAAAAATAGGCAATCTTGTTTTTTAAAAAAATAAAACTCCGGAGATTCAGAATCTAGAACGAGCCAGTAATTAAAAGCTTTCTTCGGAAATCTTAGCTGCACGGATAATCTTTCTCCGGGCGTAAGTTGCACATCGCTCATTAGAAATGCCAGACCTGAAGATCGAGGAGTGCTCCGCACACAGCCGAGCATTACAATGTTGGGCTTGCAGTGAGAAAGATATAATGGTAAATTAACGTCTGGTCGGAGAAGAGACCTTACCGGGAGTATGGAGAATTCTCTTTCATCTCGCATCTCTCTCCCGTGCGGTAAGAAAGTATGAGAAAGACCGGCGACGACGAGCAAGTTAAAGGAAAATTTACAACTATGACCAACGTGAGTGCCAGTGGGTGGTTCCAGTGAACCTTTCGACTCGTCTCCGTTCTTTCGTTCCTCTCTGTCTCTCTCTCTCTCTCCCTCGATCCTGTCTCTCGCTTGGCAATAGCGAGAGAGAGAGAGAGAAGGAAGAGTAAAAGAAAAAAAAATAGGAAAGAGGGTTGGTCATGTGGCTCATTCAACGTCGCAAAGGAGCATAAACGTTACGTGCGGAACAAACAGAAATATTGATATAAACATCCGCTCGTCCACCTACCGCGGGACGCCTTCTGTCTTGAAGTTCATAGTAATACGACGTGAGTTCATGCACATATTTATATATCTGTTTTCGTTGTTATTATTGTTCCTGTCGTTCTTACATTTTATTTTTCGTTTGTTTGCCTCTTATTTCTTATTGCTTATCCTTTATTTCTTCTTCTTCTTCTTCTTCTTGGTCTTCACGTGTGCGTTCGGATGCGTGTGTCGTTTATAACGCGCGAAAGCTCAACAACCGCTCGGTTGCCTTCCTCCGATCCGCTCGAATGCACTTTGATTGATTTATGGTTAACCCTGCCACATCGCGACCCTCCCATCCACCCACCCATCGCTATCCCCCGCCCTCCCTCCCCCCCCATCCTTTCCTGCCGCGATCTTTCTCTTTTCCTCCGCACGTTCGCTTCACCATCCACAGACAGCATGCCGCTCATCCGTTCACGATCCCTTCCTCATCGCATCGACTATTAAAAAAAAAATTTACTTGAATCAACCAAATTCGGGTAAGGATGTCTTTCGAAAATTTTAATCAGAAGGAATGAATGTGTTTTCAAGATCATAAGATTGGAAAATTTATCGAATGCGATTTAATTGAACATAAAGAAATATTAAAAATAACAAAAGCTCGTATTGACTTCTTAACGAAGGTATTCGTCGTGATTGAAAATTCAATTTTAAATACTGAACAAATGCAATACGATTCCGGACTTTTATTTTAAATTGTTTAGTATTATATCGAGTGATTCTTTACGAAAAAAATTGATGATTATTAATTTAATCATCAAAAACCCATAGGATAGCAAACCATAGAATATTTATTTACTGAACTGAATATTTAGTTGATTTTTTATTTATATGGTTACTTCAAAGATTTATGTAGTTCCGAGAATATAAAATGTATCTACGCAATTGAAGTTTATTCAAATAAATAGGTCTTGCAAGTACATAGTTCGAGCATTAAAATGACTAATCAATTACTTTGAGTATTCTACGATTGAACTAACATAAGTGTAATTCAAAATAATAGTAGCACCATTGTCAGTAGTATAGTATATAAAAATATATCAACTAAATATAATTATTTTATTTAACTATTTTTTTTCTCAGTGTATTTATCATTGCGCTTGTATATAAATCGATATCCCCAATAAAATAGTTTAGGATCGATTCCCTAAATTCACTCTTTAACGTTGTTCGCATAGAAATCCCAAATTTTCTAAATCTTTCCCATAGGAACTAAAAAAGCCTTTTTCTTTAACGAATCGAATCTCTTTCTTCAACGAATCGAATACTTTCCTTCAACGACTCCCCATGAAAAGAATAATAAAATAATAATTCCTCTCAAGCTCTTGGGAATTTTATTTCGTGGATATTCTTTTTTTTCGAAATTTTTGTGCAGATGTTTTTTCACGCAAAAGAAAAAGTGTTTACTGAGAACGCAGATAATTAAAGATCGAGAGACACGAGCCCAGCGGGATAACTCGTGACGTACACGCGAAAGGTTTTTATTTATTTTTTACAACTCTCCCGGCGAATCGTCCCGATCTCGCGATATTTTTACTTCTGTCCCGTGAATCATTTCGCACCGCGTATCGCATCTCGTATTTGTCGACGCTGTTTATTTTCCCCCTGCTCACTTTTAATTATCGATTCGGCGTCTCTCTTCTCCGTCTTAGATTTAATTAAGAACCGAATTAGTTTATCGGCTTGTTCTCGCGGTTATACACCCGCGCGAAAAGCGTGTACTCACGTCGCGAATTGTCTTCGTTGCTTTTTATCGTGGTCGCTTGGCGATAAATACTTACTAGCGGTTTTATCGTCGGTAAGAAAAAAATATTTTTCATGCTACAAAAGAACATATATATAGAAATAAATGTTTCAGGAACCGAAAAAAAAACGACAGAGCATCGATTAAATTCACTGATGTTCTCGTGCTTAACGCTCGAAGGGTTGATGAGTTGATCTCATCTTTTCGTACGACCAAAAAAAAAGAAGATATTAAGAAAGAATGCGGTAAAATAAATTGGTCTGTAGACTATACATTAATATAAAGCAATAGATTTTCCAGCAACTTCTTTCGCATAGATCTTAACATCCACTGAAAATTCAATATCAGAGCGAATTTTTATAAAAATCGCTTAGGCCAATTTTGTGATATGCGAACGTACAAATAAACTGAAAAACAGGTAGGAGAAAATTTAAAAAATCGATTTTTCTTGACGTTATTCTAAAAGTATGCAGCAGTTACTTTTTCCAAAAAAAATAATTTCAAATTACAAATAAATTTTATTGTATGAGTATAAATATATGTGTTTAATATATATTAATGAACAGAGAGAGAATAATGTCTTGGAAGATCGATATGAGGGTCCTCCCTCTCGCGCGTTTATCGATGTACTGTGCGGCGAACCCTTGAAGTATCTCATGTAACGAAATATACAGAGGCATTGTGTGCAGCGCACACAGGAACGACTTCCTTTGCATACATCAATTACGCTCTTCGTGGTTCCCATTATTAGCCGCGTCTATAATTTATTACTTTCCACCTTAATAAGCATAATAGTTTCCATATCTAGTATATATCGCGAATCGCGAACTCCTTCGTCTCGTTTTTTCCTTTTTGGTCTCTCATTTTCTTTGCTCCTTCTCTTTCTTACTTTTTCACGCGCCGAGCGACCTCTGACCCAGAGACAATCGTTAAGGTAGCGCATTCGGTTCGTGCGTGCATATACAGTCTCGTTTCGCGAATGTCGACGATCCCGATTCCCAAGATTTTTAATTAGCCACAGACACAAAGCACACGAAAAGAATATTGTATCATTTTTTTTATCTACAAAGACAAACCTTTTTCATTATATTTTTCATAATTTGAGAAATAATATTTATTTACTTGTTAGATTTTTATTTGAAAATACGTATTTAAAAAAATTTATTATTCATTTTCTAGAATTAGTGACAATAAATTGTTATATTTATAATTACTAAAACTTGCGTAATTTAATTAGTATCCGATACTGTATACATATAATGTATTAGTGAGAAATAAAAAAGAGCTCGGTAGAATTCGCAGAAAGGTGCACGGAGAAACGGAATACAAAAAGGGAAGGACAAAAATTGAAATAAAAAGTAGAAAAGGACAGTACAAGACGGACGAAAAGTACAGAGGCAGGGACAAGCGAAATTGTAATTCTCGTTCGGTTATTTCTTTTCGCCGAGTAGGAAAAAGAGAATAAGAGAAGAAAGGGAATTTAAAAGAAAAGGAAAAAAAGGATAAACAGGCCGACGTCTTTGTGGTGAGGCGATTTATTGAAACCTGCATTTTTTGTATATCCTTGTTTGACTTTCTATAATTTTTTTTATCTTCAGTGAGCATAACACGATCTTGAATATATACGTTTATAACTCAGAAGCTACGAGATCGGGATCTCTGCAACAAATTGTGACTGGAGGTCGTGTACATGTTCGAAAAGAAAAATGACGGTGTGGTCGCCACTCGCTCAAGCGCCGCGAGATTTTTTCTTGTAGCTCCGAATTAAAAGCCAGGATATTTGTCGATTAAAAAAAACGTGATCGTGAGAAAATAGATTTTTCGTTCACGAAAAAAATTATCAAGTCATTTTTTCGCTTCGTGAATTAAAATCAGGAAAGATCTCGATTCTCTCCCTTTTCCTCTCTTCTTAATTCCAGGAATAAAAGAAGCTGGAACACGAAATATCAAAGTTCGAGGCTTTTTAATGGGCTTGCAGGAAGATCTTTTTTCTCACCCGGAAGCGTTAAATGCTGGACTGCGTTGTAGTCGTTAGAGTTTCGCGAAGTAAAAGCTTTTCGAGCTGTTTCTCGGCAAACATTAATAGTCGTCCGACAAAAGTCTAAAAGTCGTAATTTTAGGGAATAAAAACGTAGAATTTTCGAATTTACGTCCTTTCCATTCGCAAGCTCTTATTCCATAGATGTGTTAAAACCTATATGGAGTGTTCCATACCCATAAAATAAAAATTTTTCTCTCATTCGTTTCTATGCAAAATTCCATTAAAAAATTATTCATTAAAAAATCTTGAATAAATGACAAACTTCATCTTTCTAAGGCTCTTTATAAGGCTCCTTTAAAGTTTTATTTTATAAAGTGGAAGAAAAAAATGAACAAACCTGTAAAATAGAGATTCTCTCAACGTAGAATATCCTTTATAGGTAACTGAATATTTACGAAGGTCTCGAAAACAAGCGAAGAACTGGAGGAAACTAACAACGTGGTGAAAAAAAGGTTGGGACAAAAGGAAAAAGTTGGCAAGACAATACGGTGTGCAGCGTCGAGGACTCGAGTCGGTTCCCACCTATTTTCATCGAGAGCCGAATTTCGTTGATTCTATACCTATACCTTGGACTCCACGCGTATTTACGGCGGCGTACGACGATTGTCAATTAAATAAACAGCGCGACTCTGGGCTCGATCTCGTTCTCGGTATAGGAATCCCGGTCGGCATAGTGCACGAAGGCGTGGGTGGAGTTCCCGGCTGCCGTTCTCAAGGAAAGAAAGGCCAAAGTGCAAAAAAATGTTAAAAAAAATTATTCGCGCAATCGATTTACTCGAGCAAGAAAAGAAGTCAGGTGTGCGCGTGTGCGTGTGCTTGACCGCGCGAGTGAGAGCGAAAGATTGAAATTAAGCCTCAGAACCGTAGAAAGGGTTGAGCGAGAAAATTTAAGTGTATATTCTCAACGCTCGCGCACGCGGAGGAGAGAAGAAAAAGAGAGGACGGGGGGTGGGCTCGTTTCGCTTAGGGAGGATAATAAATTACGGCTAACATGGAAATACAACTGTACGGGCTTGATTATTTATTTAACGGTTCAAATACGTATTTGGCACTCTCGTGTGTTTCTGTATTTAAATCTGTCAGTGAATGAAATTTATCGTTACGTCATTCATAATTCTCTTACACCTTTGAACGCACACCCCGGAACATTTCACTCGAATAATATTTACCGACGAATTTATTATTATTATTTTCTTTACTTTGCAATCACTTATTAAGATCGTGGTTTCGGCATAAAATCCCGTACAAAAATTATTGTGTTTAGACGAAAAGTCTTAAAAAGCTTTATCCTATATATTTACAAAGACCTCTAATTAATTAGTCGGAATAAAGCGCATTATGCGGAGGACATTAACTTTTGACTAATCGCTACTCATTACAAAAAAAAATTCAACATGCGCTGGTTTGGGAATGATGACCTTGATGTTTGAATCATTCATTTTGTCTTGCATTAAATATACCTGAATAGTTCGAGGATCGTAAACAGTAAAAAAAAGAGAGAACATTCGTCGAGCCTAACGAGGAAAAAAAATCCCCGAGAATACTTCTACTATTGTTTACCCATTCGTCGATGCCGAGGGAAAAACCCAATGCGATCTTGATTGTTTGATTTTCGACTGAATTTGGAATTAGTAGGCCGGTATAAAGTGTCGGGTCTTGGCAGGTATAGTTCGTCACCGAAAATCATTTCGGGGTGATTCGACAAATTCAATTGAGTGTCAGTTCCAGTTATTTTTAATCATAGGCAAAGTGAATAGTTTAGTGTTTCTAATTTATAATAACATTTTAAAATACTTAAAAAAAAGAGATGAATCATCTAATTAATTAATCGGAATAGAGCGCATTATGCGAAGTTGTATGAAGTGTACGCCCAGAAGAAGAGCAAAATATCAATTCAAACATGTCAAAAAAAGCGGCTGCATTGTCGCTCGTTTCTTAAATTTTGAATTTAATACCGTGACAGTTTTTTTTTCTAAAAATAAGTCAATTTTGGTTTTACAAAAATGCAAAAATGCAATACATGGTTTTGGTAATGCATCATGTATAATATCTGCCCAAAAAGTAATTCGACTTTAAAACCTTCCGATTAATAAATAAAACGGGCAATCTGGATAAAATTTTAAAATAATTTAATCAAGTATTTCATTGCATAAATATAAAATGTCTATTGATTAAAGATAGAGTTGTCATAGTGAACGAATAACCTTAAATATATATGGAACCTGAAAAATTATGTGCACGATTTGTTGGAAAAGCAACAATACGCTTATTCCCAAGTGGATCGTAGAAAAAGTTATGCAAAACGTGGAGAAAGAAAAAAAGTAGTAATAAGACATAGAAGAAGAGAGAGAGAGGAAAAAATTTGCGCACTAAGCATCGAGGAAAAAAATGGAGGGGAGTAAATGGACGTCGCAGAGTAATTGCTCGAAGCTACGATAATTTCCTTGGGGACCTGCCCACACGGTCGACGAACCTCTTGTCTTACCGCGACGCGAGTCTTGAGTTCTGGACGAACGTGTGTGGTACGCCAGACCCGTGCTAAAGCTGTATACGCCGAGGAGACAGCAATATAATGTAAAGTATTTTCTTCGCGAGCGAAACGCAACGTCGACGATGAAACGACGAAAAAAGGAAAGAAAAAAAATGAAAAGCCGATGGTTCCCTCTTTCTCTCATTTCTCTCTCCTTTCCTCCATGCCTCTTTCTCTTTCTCATTTTCTGCACGAGCATAATAATTCTCATACATTGGCGATTGTGCGTGAATATTCCTTGTCGTTTAAGTGCTCGCCAATTCGTGTAACTTTATTGCCAGGGCCACGATCCGAGTGCAAAGAGGAACGAAGAGAGGAAATATATGTTTCTTCTCTCAAATTGTGTTATTAAAAATTCCTGAAAAAATCCAACTCTCTGATGCATTATTTTCGATTTTACATTAGCAGTGTTAACAAATTTGTATTTTTAATAACGTTTGTGAAACATCACGTTAGTTTTTAACAGAATTTCACAAATTTTATCATTCAGCTCGAAAATGAAAACATTGGAAAATGCTGTTTTCTAGTTTTCTACAATTCTTCGGAGTTTCGTGATTTTTTGTCGAGCGAAGATGGGAGAAAGAGAGTTGGAGAAATAAAATGTGTTATTTACCGTGCAATAAAAGAGAACGAAACTTGCGTTCGGACCGGTGTTCGGCGCTCCTGACTCTTTTGCATCGTCGTTAACGATGTCGTTTATTGCTTTCCAAGAGATACGAATATTTTGTTACACCACCGGGGAAGAGTGAGAAGGAAATCAGCTGAAGAACATTCGAAACTTTTGAAAACAATGAGAAAAGTATACATTTCTTTTTTACATTCTATTTAGAATATTATATATAAAAATACACAAATCATCTCTTCAGTCGCTTTTAGTATTGATCATTTATAAATAAATTAAGTCAATTATGGTATTAAACATTTAGATATTCACATGCACGCATTTTTTAACAATACTTTATTTGTTTTGTGTAATATAAAAAAGTGATAAAATATAAAGCCTAAAAGTGATAAAATATGGAGCCTAAAACCTGTCAACAGTTGGGTCCCTTTTCTATACCTTCCTCGGTCATACTATGAGAAATCACTCTGAAATTATTTATTAATAAATTATAATTCTGGTATACATACATTCTATACAAACGTTTAAAAACTGCAGCATTCCATGTGTGAAAAAATTAATTGATAAATATTTTAATAAGCGAAACGTGTAATAATTTCAAAAAAAAAAATTGCGAAAGGTTGATAAAACATCAGAGCTCTCGTGAAATGTATAGAGTGAAAAGTAAATTGATAAATTGATAAAAATAGAGAGTAATTTTTTGTACATCAATGTTCATCGTTCACAACCGAGACTGAACGTGTGTCGCGATTAGTACGCTTTTTCTCTTGCGAGCATCAGGCACGGCAAGCGACAACAAAACCTTGCAATACAACGACGCGACGATGATCGCTATTAAAACAGCACAGAGGGAATCTTCGGGATCGTTCGCAGATTGTACTAATTCCTCAGTCTCTCTTCCGACAATTTCTCGTCGATAATGCGAAGCGATCGTCCCGTTAACCGCGAAAAAAGGAAAAGCTTCGACGACGAGCGTTCTTGTCGCCTCATCGAGAAGTTGGAAAATCTAGAACTAGTCGCGATAAGGCATTCAACTTCGGTTACGTACGAACGTTTTTTTCCCCCTCTCAACGTTCTTTTTTTTGCATCTACGTGTTTACGCGTTTTTACGCAGAAAGAGGTGGCTCGTAATCGCGAGCGGAAAAAAGGAGGTGAAACTAATCGCTCGGAGAAGGAGCGAGCAGGTGCGTCGAAAGCTGGATCGATAAAATCGTGTTCTCGAAGCTCGGGCGAGAAGGACGTCATTGTCGCGAAGAAAATCGCGAGAGGGATCGTCGACGTTTTATAAATATTTCTTGTAACGATATTCACAATTACCATATCTTCGGTGTAGCCACGGCGAGTAATAAACACTTTTCGAATTATCCCTATGAACAAAAATATTCAATGAAAAAGGGCGAAATTATTTTTTGCCACGGTGCTCTTTTTTCTTTTACGATCCATCGTGAGGGACGTAAAAATTAATAAGAACGGGTTTCCATAACGATACGCGTGGTCAGGCAAAAAGAGATATTGAAATCAAGGAAAAAGAAAATAACGAGTCCATAACAAAAATAAAATGAGGAAAAAAGGAAATAAGAGAGAAAAAATATACAACTTCCGACTGTCATGTCCATAAAGATCGTATCGGGGCGTAGGTGCGCATAGCCATTCGTTGATGTCTTATTATACCAGGTGGTTATTTACGATCGGCAGCCAGTGAGAGAAAGAGAGAGAAAGAGAGTCAGAATTCGCCTGCGCTCGTGCTCTCATCGCGCCAACAACGAGAACGAATGGGAGAAAAATATTCGAAGAGAAAGAGAAAGAGAGAAGAGAAAAAAAAGAAGGAGAAGAGAAAGATATGGGGAGGAAAAAACGAACGAAACGTTCCAGCGTGCGTGTGCGTTTGCAATAAAAAGAAACATTTTCGTATGAAGGAACTGCAGAGAATTAAAGAAACGAGAAGAGGTATAACGAACGCGCATCAGTCCTCTCGCTGTTATTAAGATTTATCTCTCCTTTTTATCCTGATTAAAAATTTCTCGTTTCTTACGATATTAATTGAGGAAATTCTCGCTCGCAACGTAAGAATTTTCCTTATTATTCATTTTCTCATATTTATATCTATATTGTAAAAATAAAATATTCTTGAAAATTGCATTTTTCACGCTTTTTATAATAAAAATTTATTTCAACTCAATGTAAAATTTTTCCAGAACTAAGCACAGATATACTGATTTAAAAAAAACCAGTTCAATTCATATTCATAGGAATTCATAGGAATTTGCTTATTTCATTCAAACAAAAAGTTTCTGATCAATATGAATCGTATTTTCTTTTGCCTCGATCACATCTGACATTAATTTCCAACTATATTATTCATTGAAACGTAAGCATTTAATGATTCAAAAATATAAAATATAATATGAAGTACTTTTAAACTATAATTGAAACAAATTATAGTAAACATATAATTTTTCTATCTAATACCAATACAGCTAGGCTGTATCGATTATATAAAAATTGATAGCTATAAAAATATTATTTTTTAAGAATAATGGAAATCTAAGATAAAAAGGAAAGATTTCAAAACAGGACCATATCAAATATGCAGCCAGGTATTTATTTGGATCAAACCACATATTCTTTTATTTAATTTTTTTTTCTTAGCGTGGATGAATAAAATTTGTCCTCAAGATAAAACGCTCGCGTGTCCGTTTCGATCGCTGCGGTCGTTCTCATGTGTTTTCCCGTTCATGAAAAAAATTAGTGCGAATGAGCGAGCGAGAGGGGGAGGAGAAAAACGCGTTCGCGACTTATTCCTTCTCTGTCGCTCTCTCTCTCTCTCTTACCTTCGTTTTCTCCGCCGAGTGTAAAGATGAAGATAATAACCGCACACGGTGAAACCGCTCAAGCTCGCGATTAAAGCGAGCGTATTCATTAAAACGATTGTTGATTGCGGTTCCCGGACGAGTGACACGTGAGAGAGGGCGCGTTGCGCGAGGATGAGGCTTTTTCATCAAGAAAAACGAGAAGGGACTTCGTGCGAGATAGAGGAAATACGAAGGAGAGAATGAGAAAAGGAGGCTCGAATAATACGAATGCCAAGATAGAGAGAAAGAGAGAGAGAAAGAACCGGGAATGAAGGTCCGATTTTACAACGCGTGCCATTTCCGGTGCACGCGATATTCCTCTTTCGCTTTCTTGTCTTCCTCCATGGCTCTTATGTATACGAATCCCAGGCCAACAAATATACGTTTCCAGAGTAATCCCTCGTACTCTACAAATCAACAGAGATTTCTTCCATATATAGTTTTATCGATTATTTAGGATTTTGTTGAAAATTGGTACAGTCATTCTTTGATATGTCACGCATATGCGTACCAAATTTTAAGAGGTTTCACCACGTTGAAATAGAGACATTTAGTGTTAAAAATCCCTATTTTCAGTGCTCTCCCAAAGAGCCTGTGTTAAATATTGCCATTTTTATGTGATAAATTTTTTTAACAACTATACCTATAGAAAACTACCTTAATTACAAATAAAAAACAATTTCAATATTACAAAATTAATAAATGTTTGTCAAATAACTATGCATAACGTTTATTATCGATGTTGTTATTTATAATTCTGCAACCGTTTAGTGAATTTATCTTCAAACTTGATAAAACAACTTATTTTCATATAAATACATAAACTCGCATTACTTCTAAAATGCAATTTTTTATGTAATCTTATTCACCCAAATAACATATATTATTGTAAAAAAACTCATCTACCACTTGTAAAAATACTCTACTCAAATCTGAGTTTCTGTATTTTTGAACAACAGAAGTACGTTAAATTGAATTTACTCCGATGAAATTCGACTCACCCTGTATATATTTGTGTACTCGCAAAAGTTTTATTGTGAAGCGCCGAGTCCGGCGAACGGACAGATAGACGTACACTCGTAATAACGATAAAGATCGGACTCTCCGTGGCATGTCAGCATCGTTATATGTGTAGCTTTCGTTTTGCAAGGTGAGAAAAAGAAACGCGGGTATATAAAGAGTTTGCGCGAAATAAATAGAAACGCGGGGAGGCGGAAAAGAACGGAGATATATCGTGCGTCGGCGATCAGATCTCGTATATAGGAATGGAGAAAAAAGCTCGATATGGAACGGCCGAAGAGAGAGAGAGAGACGAGTCTCGCTCCGTGATAAGAATTATCATCAAAATTACGACGCGTCCACCTACCTTTATCGCGTCACGAGTGTCTAGGTGAGGAAGTGTGTAAATTTTAATTAATTCGTAGAATGTGAGCGCTTGCGTGAAATTATCACTTCAAACAGTCGCCCCGGCGTTCCACTCGACGTTTAGAGCGAAGTTAAACTTTTTATTGACGTACCGGCAGGATTTCCTGCACGGGAATCGAGATAGCGCGATATCTCGAGGGCGCTCGATGCTCTTAAAAAACTTATTTCCTCGCGCGCATAAATTTAACGAATAAAAACAAGAATTGTATGGCGATTAGTATTGGATTTAACGTATCAATCGAAGGTTAAGTTCTCGTGAGAGAACATCACATCGGGGGCCCCGGGACGACGACGAGATGCACACCGCGCGGTGTCTCTCGCCCGGGAACTCTTCTGCGGCAATAACTCGCATAGATACCTCTCGGTTCACGAGCCCGCGGAACCATCACTGTTTAATGCCTATCGCGAAACGTGAAAAGGCTCTCCGGCGTATCTCAAGGTTCGCCAAGGCCCGGGCTGCAAAACGAACCAAAAGAGAATAAGAGTCAGGAGTGGGGAGCAAGTTAAAAAGAGATAAACAAATTCATGGACGCCTTGCTCTGCGCTATTCATATGCTTTAAGAATATCTGTCAAAAATTTCAATCACGGAGGTATGCATGAAACAATATTTTTAACTTTTATAAATGTTGCTTAACATCGGATATTCGCAGATCTGATATAAAATTTTAAAAGGATTCATAATGTGAACATCGAGATATTTATTATCCAAAATCGAAATTTTTCATATAGTATATGTCATAGATGCACAATTTTTTCAATAAAATCTATCAAAATAATTTTTCAATCTATTATTTGATCTTTAGTTTACATGTAAAAAATGTTTGGATCGTGATGCTCATTAATGTCGCTTCTCTCAATAAAAAATATTTAATTTCATATTTGTTAAATTTATTTGTTGTAATTATATTATTATTGTATTATATCATTATTAATATAATTTGTTATAATAAATATTGTGCAAGTTAATAATAAGATTTTCTTAATACGTTTTCGTCATTACTCTTGTTCAGTATACTTTATAGTGTAATTCTTATTGTGTGGTAATTTTCTTTATGTTCGATGTTCCATGTCTTACTTATAGTTTATAAAATACTCGTTTTGCGCGTTTCTTAAATGTTTTATTGTGCCGAGACCCTTGAATCTCTTTAAAAATACTTTTAAAAAATCAAAAAATGCTCAATATACGACATTTAATTTTTCGCCCTTGAGAATGTATCGATTTCTTGCGAATCGAAGAGACGCGCGTTTAGAGAATGAAGAGAGCGAAGAAGAAGCGAGTCGAGAGAAAGAGAGAAAAATGGCTTTATGGGATTTCTCGCGACGCGGGAGGCCGAGTTTATCGGCCACCCGAGACGTTATCATTCCTTTATCAATTTCTCACGCATTTTCTGAAAGTGAAGCAAAGCGAGAGGGACATAGTCGAGATAGCGACAGAAGTAAACGGATTAAATGAGATTTTCGCGAGACCGTACCTTTCAGAGAATCACTGAGCGGCTCTTGTTTTTGTTCTTATTATTATTTATTATCGTTATTTTTAAAATTGCGTTACAAGCATTCGGGCACAATGCGAACTTTGATTCCCATGGATGGCGATGTGGTCACAAAACGAGCCTCCATATCCTCTCTTATCGGGACCGCATACTCGCGTTTCTCTCGCCACCACTCGACCGGAGTACGATATGTATTACAGGTGCCAGCGGATTCGCCCTTTCTCCGTGCATTCGCGAACATTGCTATGTTTCTCGCTATTTCTGTATAGATTCCGACCTCTACGGACATTCTCGATTCCATGACACGTGTACGAATGATCGTACATATGTATACTGAGAAAGATACGAGACCCAGAATACAAACCAGATTTATGTCTAACGATCGCCTTTCGGTCCAGTCTCACGAGCTTATGAATACATCGTTGAAAGCGTGACAATGTAAAAGTTTTAGAAAAACATCGAAAAAGGTCTGCATGAGTTTTTATTTTCTACGTGTCAAGTTTTGAAAAAAATGAAACACAAAAAACAAGATGATAATTCATGTTCTTTTTTTACCTACGAATATATTGATTTATATACATTTTTATTCAAAATAGCAAAAATGCATTGCTAATTTTAGCAATTCATGTTGATTGTTTCCACAATAGAGAATTTTATTAGAGAAATAATGTTTTGAAATTACTATCTTAAAAAGTTCACACTACTATACGAATTTATGTATTAAAAAATTAATAAAAATTTCATATTTTTATAAATGCATATATTCAAGACAAATGTTTGAACTTTTCATAAGAAGCAATCCTTAAACATTAACATGTGCTTTCTCATTTTAAAAAATTACTCGAATACCTTTAAAAAAATAACGCCTTATTTCCATAAATGTCAAATGATAGATACGCAATAAAATTGGACATTTATCGGGCAATCTCTGGTTTCTCATTCGCGTATTTCTCAAGCCCGCGAGGTATCTAATCCTATTTGGTACAGATCCGTTAATGGTTAATGGTAGGCAAAGTGGTCAGCGACCGGAACAAGGCCTAAGTCCGTCTTAAATCCCGACGGAGAGATCTCTCTTTCTCCCTCCCTCCTCGCGAGGGGACGAGAATAACCGTCTGGTTTTTGGCTCGAAGCCCTGTTCCTGCGCTAACCCGTTGCACGTCATACCTACTGGAAGGTCCTAATCTCAGCACGGAGAACTATTGACCTTCTCGAAAGGGAATTCGGTGTCAGAACTCTAACCAGAGACTCTCTTCAAGAAAAAAATTAGACGATCGTTACTCGAACTCTTCGATAAAAATTTTTCTTGAAACTTCTCCCACGTGGATCTAATGAAAATTAATATTTTCCAATTCAATGTCACTGATTTTCTCATAAGAGGTTTTCAAAAAAATATTCTGTTTTGAACAATGGTAGCGAAATGACAATTAAATTTCCGCGACGTTGTACATCGACTCCTCGGGCCAGGACAAACTTCGCCACACACTTGATCGTTATTCGACTATAATATGCAAGGCTACAGTAACAATAATACACCGCAAGGGCGAACCGAGAAAGATCTATATACGCGTCGAGTATACGGAACTCGTATAACGTCCCTCTCTTTTATGTGGACTCCCTAATCGAGCCCGTGCACGTCTAGGCAAATAGTGCGACATTAGGATTATAAGAGATTACTAATCGAGATTTATGCTATTCTCTCGGACTTACCCAAAACTTGCTCATCGGACAAGCAAAACAAGGTTTGATTAAAATTTAATTCAAAACAAACGACATTTATTTATAATAACATTAATCATTTTACAGCTGATGTATATTATTTGTGATAAAAATAATATATGTATAATACACATATATTGAAAAAAAAATCTAAAACTGAGTATATTGTCTTCAATTTTTCAAATTTATTTCTTTTTTTTTGTTCCCAGCACAAAAAATATTCATATAAAGCAAATTTTCGATCAACGTGCTTAAAAAGATTGAACTCTGCGTAAAAGCTCGACAGAATTTTCTACGTGACTTACACGAAAACTACATTATACTATTCAAACGATTGAGCGACAAGTGGCGAGTTCTCAGCTTCTCGCTCCACGGGAAGTTGACACTGTTGTTTCTGAGGGTAGCCCGAGGCCAGTGCGAGAATATCTTAGCTTCTGCGTACACACGCTTCTCGTGTTTATTTCCACATCCCCCTTTATCGCACACACGACACAATTTCGTTAGGGTTGTGAATCGTCCAAAAAGAAAAAAAAACCAAACATAAGCAAAATGTATTATCTCAAAAAAAACCATAAGAAACAAGTAAATCAATAAAAACGGATAAAATGTTAAGGATAAATACAGTTTCATTGTTTTAAAAAATTCCTGCGTTTAAATTTATTATTTAAATGCGTGGAAATATTATGTTTGTTAAATAAAATAATAATTATCTGAAGATTTATTAAAATTTTAATATTGTTATTATATAGTATTTTAAATATAAATTAATAAAAGAGCTATTAAAAATTTAACTAATTATATAATGAATTTTCACTATTTTCGTTAAACATTTATAAAATGTCAAAAATGGTACCGATATTGATATAAATTCTAAATGCGTATTTTTAAATATCGTTTTGTAATGGATAATCAATCTAGACATTTTTTACCATTACAGTTTGATAAATTAAATTATTTTCACTGAGTTACCTAATTAACCCAATGGTCCTGCAAGTATCTTAATAATAAAAAAAACATTGCCCTCGAGTCAATTGCCATTGGATTGAGAATGAGAGTATAATTAATTCTCGTTAAAAATAACTTATTAATGTTCACAAAATTACTTTTGAAGTCGCACACGGGAAACGGAGGAGAAAAAATTCGGGAATGCGGAGGGTGTGGATTGCAGGAGGAAAAGTGGCGAAAAAATGAGATTGAAAAAAGTATATAAGCGCGGAGAGGTAAATCATTCTCGCGGTAATTCGCGGTTTATGACGCGCGACACGATTACCGCCGGTAAATCCCTCTCTCTCTCTCTCTCTTTCTCTGAGACTGTCGTTATAATTGAAATAAGAATGATGCTCGCGGAAGTTTTTATACGCCTGGGCGGTTGGCCGCGTCTGAAATCCGGCGGGTCCTCGTCGCAGGGGTCTCGTAACGCTTGCACTCGTTGTAAAATTTTCCAAGATTCTTGGCGTATATTGCTTCTTAATTCGCAATGCTCTTTCGCCCTCTCCCTCTCGCTCTCCCGTGCACACTGCTTCCAGGACTCTGATAATGCCCTTGGACGTGGGCGAGCATTAAACGTTACGAGTGCGCGACACACCCTCTCCACCCTGCTCCTTCTTCGCGTCCTCCTTCGCGTCCCCCCCCCACTCCCGGCGTCTTCTTTCCTAGTTATTTTCTCACCGGGTCCTCAACCGCGCCAATATTAATCCCTGCAACTTTAATGCTCTCTCGCGACCCTAATTTCAATACTACGACCTTTATACCCCTCCGCACTTTCTTATCCCTTAACCCACCGAGAATAATTAATTCTATGGCCTCCTCCCATTCCGTCCTGGGAACCGCGGAACGAGAATTTTTCCTTGTCGACAGCTTTTTACTTATTTCCCGAAGAAACTAAATGAGAAAACCGGTGCAAACAATTTATCGCTACGTGTTTTTTTTTCTAAATTTTATATGCGCAATTCGTTTATGTATTTTTAATTTTATTGCAGTACACATGTTTATTCTTATGTAGTGATTAAAAATATGTAGTTTATTCCCGTTTAGACTATTCTGTCGGATTTTACGAGGTCGTGTATTGTGTCTCGGGAGATAATTTTGCGCGGAAGCTCGACCCCGGCGTGCACGAATCCTAAGGGATCCTGGGGAGAGAAATGCAAAAAGGATATCGCGCGAGGGGAAAAGTCGAAAGCGACGAGAGGGAGCTTCGTCGGGAACTTTGTCGAGAAAATCGAGAGACGAAGAAAGAGAGATGATAATCTAAACGATCGCAAAGTGGGCTGCAGAAACGCGCCGAAATTGGCAATAACAGGATATGCCAGAGCCCGGTGCCCCGGTGCGAGAACTTCCTATTCTGGTTAGCATTCAAATTGAATCTTCGTGGCGGCCGGTCGTGAAGAGTTACCGCCGTTAATGGACCTCGCGAGCGTTCTCAAATTGCTGGCATATAGACTCTCCACGTCCACGAAAAGCATCTCTCTCCCTTTCTTCTCCTTCCTCCTTCAAAAATTACCCTCCATCTCTCTTTCTCTCTCTCTTCATTCTCATTTCTTACGCCACCTATCATGACCTCGTTAATTCAATTGACCAATGCGTACCATGATTGGTGGAAGATTTCCGGCTTTTTGCGCTCCTAGTTAAGTAAATTCTCTTTTGCTTATGTTTTAATACACGTAGTCCCCTCTATAATTAAAACGAAATGGAATGCAACGCAAATAAGTGTTTCGATTGAAAGTCGTAACCTCATGTAGAGTATTTTTACATATAGGAAACGATCTTAGTCCTTCAGTCTACAATTTTTTTACTCGCCCCTCATATTTCAGGTTTTGTAATTGCTCAAATATATTGGTTTTTTCCTGAATATTTTGATTTACATAGAACATGTGGGATCTGAATGGTTTCACTTGGTTTATAGCACATTTTTTTCCTTCATTATTTTTTACAGTTGATGAAGGTCAAGTGTTGATATCCTGATTTTCTGATTTTGTTTATATATTTTTATAGCTTTTTTTATTTGAACGTTGGTTTCTTATGTGTGATTTCATAGTTCTATACTAGCTAGAATTTCCTATTAAATCTCCATTTGTTAATTTTTTTGTTTTATAAACCGATTCCTCAAAAAAGTAATGTGTGCCATTTCCGGTATGTTCTGATGCGAATGTAAGACAGTGATGTCAAAAAATTATGTTATATTATGAATATTGGTTTTTGATTCATTATTTGTCTGTTAGTGAGCTCTAAAATAATGGCATGCAAAAAAAATGTTTCAAGTGGTGGTACATAACAAATGCCATTCTAATAATTTTTCGAATAAAATATTCTCAATGTAAAATATATTTACTCTGAAGAATAAAGAGAAAAAAGAGAACAAATGTCGCGACTTTGCGAGTAGATGTCTTTTTCGTTGATTTTTATCTTGTTAATGCTTCCGGAATATGGATTAAAATTGACTTACGCTCAATAATAGCTAATAAGAGGGAAAGGCTGACCTTACGGACTGAGGGATAAAACTGCGTTCCGCACACGCGTACGGAAGGCTGCGTTACGAGCCTCTCGGCTCATTAGCCACGAACCCAATTCGGAGATCGCGAATAACGACTCGTTCACCTATAAGTTCGAAAGGGCGAGCTGCAAGAGGGGTTGTGCGCTTCTGTCCTCGGATCTGCGAGAGAGAAAGTGAAAAAAGGGTGCCCAGTGCTCTCACCCTAACACGTTCTTTCTTATCACGAAATTTCATCCTCATTTTTATTCATTTTAATAACAATCATCACGCGAAAAAGTATCTACATTCTTATACCTTAATACTATTACAAAAAATTCACAAAATTTTGAGATAGAAATATATTTCTTTACACCAACGAAGAAAATATTGATTTATCAAATACAAAAGTCAATACGCTGTGCAAAATAAAAAATAAATTATAAAAATGCTGATACATCTTATGAGCGAATTAAACAATAATTTCTGAATGAATGACGTTTCATCGTGACTGTTCGACATTCTTGGGGTAAGATGAGAGCAGAAGAGACTCCGGGCGAGTTTGAAATCTCGGGTGTCTTTTGGTCCATTGTACACGTCGAGTTTCTCGGTCAGGCCGGCTGTAACGACCCCCGGCTTCGTCCTCGTCGTCTTCGTCCCGTTGCTGCCGTCGTCGAGATTCGAAATGGCTAATTTAGCATAGCGCGCCTCCCTCGGGGATGTTCCGAGGGGTAAATCTTGGACCTCGTACATTCGTAGCCGTGCGGCAATATCGTTCGTTTCGCAGTTGAAAACCGAGCCACCGAGTCGGATGGAAAGGAGAAAACGTCCAATGAACCGAGATACAGTAACGTAGAGGACGGGAGAGCGGAACGACGTTGAGATCGAGAGAGCGACTCGGATCTCCATGTCTTAATATAATTCTATTAGAGGTAACTATGCGAGATATATATACATGTATATATCTCTTTTTCCATCTCTCGTTCTCTCCTTATCTCTCCGGTCCGCAGACCATCGCCATCGTTGGATTTAATCACGAAGCCAGCGAGCTGTACAATATTCTCTATCTTCTATTACGAACCCTATATATCTGACTTCACCCCCACCACCCAGTCCATTGCGCCACGATTCAGGTGGAAAAGTCGTGAATTTTGAACGTCCAGTTTACATAGTTAATAAAATATATTTCTACCTATGTATGTCTTTTTAGCATAAGAACATTTATTGTTACAATGATTTTCATGAGTTCTCATGAAAAAATGTATCAACAACAATTCTTGATATCAATTTGAACATTTAAAAAAATAAAAATCATAGCCTGTGTAAAAATAGGTCATGACATTTTTTTTAATCCCACACCTTGAATGTTTATTTCATGAGACAATGATTTTGTAAAAGTCGTGTATCATATTGTACCAACATTCACGTGTATATATATCGTTTAGTAAATGTTTCTGAATCTTAAAGATGATTAGGTTTAAAGAAGGTTTATATTTATTTATGTTTTAATTGTAAAGTATATACTTAATAGGTATTTGAAATAGATACCCAAGTTCATCATATTGTTCACAAAAATTATAAGTTTCATAATCACTTAATGAAATTATGTATAAAATGATGGTAAACTATATCTATACTTGATGAACTTTTATGTTCACGAATCTTCCTGCAGCAATACTCAAACATCCACCTATGATTTATATGATTAAAGTTTATATCATCTCTGTTTCATGAGACGTTGACAATCAGGGATCCCTGAGGAATTCATCGAGCATCTTTTTTTTCCAGAATGATATAAAAAAATACAGAAATAACGATGTAATTGTGAAAAGATTAAAGAAATATGTATATTTTTTGCTTGCAGCCGAGCTCAAGATGGACGTTCTCCGGGAGCGGGAGGTTAAGGACAGCCTCGAAAGACAATTACAAGACGAGCAGAAGGCCCGAGGTGAGTGAGATAAAGACATACATTGCTCGCAGGCTGTTTAACTGTATCACGCGAGAGCTTGAACCGATGAAAATACATGATCTCCGTGCATACACCGGAGCTTCTTCCAAATGGAAGGATACGAATGAATCGGCTACGCTCTGATAAATATTTTCACAATCTAATCGTAGAGATAACAAAAACCATATAACGCCGGGGGACAGCGCGCGAGAGATTTTCTCGTGTCAATAATATTTAACTCGTTTATTCGGGAGAGTAGAATAAGAGTCACGATGACTCGGCGAGTTTTCTCCGAGGAAAAGATATCGATTCGAGACGTAATAATCGTTCCGTGACTCGAAGGATATGTCAGCAGGCGGGAAGGACTGGGCCGTCGAGGGGGAGAGGTAACAATATCGAAATGTCTCGGGTTCTGCAGCGAGGGTTAACTTGGTAATAAATCAAGAAGCCGTGTATGGGACGCGATCCGCGAGCTGTAAAGTCTCCTTGAGGGATCGCGGAGGGAACGAGGAAAAGACAGAGAGGGGAAGAGATGGAGGGATGAAAGATACACGTCGGAAAACTATACGTACCCTCCCATTATTATTCGACGTTAAGGCTTTCGTAGTCGCGTTGCACGGCAAGCTTCTCGCCCGTTCTAAAACAGACTCAACTTCGGTACAACCGTAACGCGCGGCGCGACGCTCCTCTCCTCATCCCTCGCGATTTAACGAGCTTCCTCGACTTGCAACGTAGGGATTAATTTGTATAGGCTGTCGCAAAGATCGATGTCGATTCTTTCATCAAATACGATTCCACATGGGTCTCGATGTATTGAGCTTTGAGAGAGCCTGTATATCGCTTCGAGAACGCTGATGGTAAATGGCGAGGGACGGAGAGGGAAGGTCGGGGAAGGAGCGCCCGGACTGTGCCAAAGGCCGTGATCGCTCAACCAAGTTTGTATCGGATGTCAGTTCGTAATAGAATAGTTGTCTCGTGTTTATGGGTTGGTTCCTTTGACCGCGGCTTATCCGGCGGCTCGTCTCCTACGATGTTGATGCTGTTTCTCCACTTTCTCTCTCTCTCTCTCCCCTCCTCCGTCTCCTCGGATTCTTCTTTCCTTCCCTCTCGTATGGTTCTTAACATCGCGACGACCAATCTCTTACGTGTGCCGACGTATTACATGCTCTCCTCTGATCACGAACTCGGGACAATCCTCGATCACTGTCTTCGTTCACGAAAATGCCGGAGAGAAGCCAACCGAATTATCAAAGTACTTCGGCTAACTTGGATGTCCGTTGGGAAATGCTTCGTTGTCCTTCGGTTTCCCAGCGATGGCCTTTACCGAAGAATTCAATTTGAAACATTTTTACAATAACACTTTTCTTACCTCGAGTAAATATCCATCGATATTTCTTCAGAACTTTTTTTTAAATCAACTTGCATTTTTGAAATATTAATTTTATGATCTTATAATAATGTTTTTTTTAATTCAATCAAATTTACTTTTATAGGTCCACTGGTTAGTTATAGCAAAGTGGTCAATGTGTAAAAATGCACTTTTTGCGTATTAAAATATATGCCATTTTTCAGAATTTAAGGAAATAAGAAAAATAAGAAACACTTCGATATTTTTTTATTAAAAAAAAGTGATTTTTCACCTGTATGAAATCACAAGAAATATACTTTCCATTTCAAAAATAAATATACTTCAAAAATACATGTACTTCATAATATTTTCAAACGAGATCGAAGTTAATACAAGTTGAAGAAAAATACAAATCGTTAATTTTTATCGACAAAAAATTTTTAATACATTTTTCTTCTCGGGGCGTTGCCCTTTCATTTTTGACGATATCGAAAATCTCTCGCGCGCCAACGTCCGGAATATTATCGTCTATGCTGCGCGAAATCTGTATAGGCCCTGTCAGACATTGTGGATTGAAGGCGGGAGCAATATACGTCGCGAATAAAATATGACCGTTGACAATACGTGTCGGATAACTCGCGAGTGGATACGCGCGGTCCATCCGCGAAGGCTTGTATCCTCAATCGCTCTCTTTCCCGAGTAAAACCAGATATTTTTTACGGCTCGATTTTATGCACGCGTGTAACTTTGTACTCCCTCCCGCCATATACAAAACCATTGACAAACGTACCCCTCCTTTCTCCCTTTCTACTTGTCCGTGATCCTCAAGATCGATGACTCGAGACTTTTCAACCCCCGTGTACTCTATCCTTCATTTTTCACCCCCGCAATTGACGAGCCGCATCCCGCTTGCGCGAGATAACGGAAGACTCGGTAAACTGGATTCGCCTCGAGCATTACGTGACAAACTCCCGAAAAACGAGTCTGGCAAATAAAAATTTTATTAGATTATATTTTTTGCGATTGAACTGATGAGATTTACGACTCGGCGTAACTCCATCTCCAGAGTTCCGCATCGTAATTGTTTTTCTAAGAATTTAATTTTAGGAAACAAATATATACGAAAATACACGAAAAAAAAGTTTTTCATTAATTTTATTTAAATGTTGTACAAAGCGATCAATAAGGAAATTTGGAAGTTTTTTTTAAATACATTAGCTCTGTATGTACGTAAAAAGTTGGATCCTGGGGAATCTATCAATTCTGTAGAAAGAATAGAATAAGTTGTTCCGTTCTTGATTCTAAAAATTAAATTTAAGTATTGCGCAAGACGATTGGAGAGAAAAATTTTGAGCGCGATTTTTTCAAGATCTCGTGTCTCTCAAAAAAATAAGAATGCGCGAAGGAAATGAAGGAAGGGAAAAAAGAAAGCGTGCTTGTGCTGACGTTGAAAGTTGGATTCGCACAAGGGAAAAATTGACTCGACGATGGCCGAGCCCTCGTGGTGCGTAATTCGAGACTAGGACAACAGCCAGTCCATTAGTCAACCATCTTGCGGTGTGTCAATAAATGAATATGACAGCGGTTCGTGAAACGCTGACGGAGCCGATCCTCATCCGGAACTCGGACAACGAACCGCACGAGAAATGAACGCGCATTCGTAGGCACTGACTCGTACTTGGCAGCAACGTCGCCCACGACTGTACACACCATTCCAGATGAAAATACAGAAAATAAATACAAATAGGGACATGGAACTCTGAGCCATATAAAGAGCAAATAGAGTCACGCTTTTGTCTTTTACGAGCGAAAAAGAAAATGGACGATGCGGGCTCTTCGAATAATCTCCTGATTAAAAAAAAGAAGAAAAATAACTGATATTTACCGAGTTTTTCATTAATCAGAGCTTGATATTCGATACTTGTGCGATAATAAACGAGTTCAAAAAATTTTTCACTCTTCATATAGCGCGTTCAGAAGAAATCACAGGGCGTGAGAGTTTTCGTTCCGTGTAATAATTATACACAACGGTAACATACCCACGTGCCGAGAGTTAATAAGCTCAAAGGTGCTGAAACGAAATACTTCCAACACCCTGCGCTGGCCTTTTTCGTTTTTAACGACCCGGAACCGCCAAAGCGAGGATAAGACGAATCAGTAATTTGTGACTCGCGTCTCTTCTTCTCTCTTTCTTGGAGCTCGACGCTACGTGACTCTTGGATGATTGATGAAGCTGAGCGTTTAGTGTATGCGTGCGCGCACGCCTGTCCTACGTGTATATTTACACACGCACTTATTCCCTTCATTGATGTACAACGCGAATATTTTTTCCCTTCTCTTTCTCATTCGACTAATGATCAGTTTGTAAGAGACACCGTGTCAACCGTCGCGCCCTCTCTGTCCGCCTTACATCATTTCTTCACGAATTTCTCTTCATCCACTAAATTAATGAGGAAATTTATTTTACTTTCTCAAATCTTTGTATCGAAGAAATTTAGATTTTGGTATTGAATTTTTGTATTGTATGAACAAACTATATGTTTTTATATTTAGAAAATTTGTAAGGAAAAATGGAATGATCCAAAAACAGTACTGTCGTACTATAAAAAGCATAGCATTGTTGAGGAAAAATTGATGAAAAATTCTTTGGGATAGCAACTTGCCGAGTTAATGGAAGTTTTTGTTGCTGTGATAATACATTTTTTTAAAACTCGGCAAGTGGCCGAATTTATTCATTGGAACAGCCAAAGAAATAACGAAAAAAAACAAATAATCGAAATTTTTTTTTGATAAAATCGAAACTTCAACATCTAATTATTAATGATGCGTAAATTATGAGTAGTTGACTTATTTTTTCTTAGAAAGAGGGAAAAAATTGAAAATACTGGTCTTTGCCGAATTTTTCCCAAACCCTACAATCAATTTAATATTAATTATTGAAAACTTGGAACGGTCAAAATCTGTCAAAATTCTTCGGTTTGGAGATAATATAGGACAATCAACCTCTTGTTTCTCAACTCCGCTGTAAATCTAAGCATACCCAATTCTTTTCATTTGAACATTTCAAATTTGTCTAATTTTAGTAAAGCTTGACCACACCATATATAATTTATAGAAGTAAAAATTTCCTCAAGTTCGTAGAATTAAAAATGAAAGGGGTTGAAAAGGGTGCGTATACGAGACGATAATAATACAAATGTATTATAATACTGAGCACAGTGTGGAGGATGTTGACAAAAATGTATAGCGGATGTGGGCAGAGGAAGAGAATAAGGGATATATCGCATTATTATAACGTTCAATTCACGTCTTGGATGAAACAATAAGATGGCCTTTATCGATGTAATAAATACGTACCGATTGACGAGGTCATTGCTCTTTCCCTTGCACGGTACAAGCTTCAGCACTCGTTAACCGGAAATTACTTTCATCGAATAGTCTTGGGTCATTCGCGACGTCGTCGTCCTCGTCGCCGTCGTCTCCGTCGTCGGAGTAACGTGTCGTCGTAAAATCAGGATTCATTTTCGACGATCGATTCGATACTCATCTCGCCACTTTGTGCGCACACGTACAGGCTCGCGCGCGCGCATACATACGCGTCCAACCGCGCGACGAGAGCCAATATTTTCGCGAGCCGCGCGCAACGCCGCGCGATAAACCTTCGCTAAATTTACGACGCTCGTTCTCCATTTTTTTCATCTCTCCTTCACCGCCTGCCGGATAACCGATGAGCAAAGAAGGAGAAAAATAAAACAAACTATTTTCTCTACGGTCCCGGGAGAGAAACAGACACCCCGTCGTAGCGATTACGATCGATTTTCGTGTAATCGAAACGGATACACACCGCTCGTTCCTGGCGTTTTTCCTTTCGCGCTACGAAAGCCTCGCCCGAGAAACCTCGTTGATAAAATTATTAATATATATAACAACTTTCCGAACGAGCGACTCGAATGTGTGCATAAACTCGGACTATTATTAGCGATAATATAAAAGAGAGAAATATCAAGACGAAGAACGCTCGAAAAGAAGAAAAGAAAAATATAATGAAAAAAAATGTCGAGGAAATGTCGTTTCCTGAATGTTAAAATATTATAATTAGCAGCATTAGGGTCGTTTCGCGTGTCGTTTCCAATAACGGTACGCGAAAGGGTTTTTTTCGGTAAATTTTCGATACAGGTACAAAGTTGACTGCTTCGGTATGTCGCACGATTCAGTACCGCGGAACCGCGAAATTAAGCCCTTCATGGTATAATCGACAGATTTTCTTATGTACGATACTGATACGTTCATGCATGCGGCTTTCTCGGTGGTGCAGAATTTTCGCTCTCGGAGAAGCTCGTACCTTTACGACGAAACGTTATTATATGAAACCTCATTGTAATTAGCGATGTGCATGCGGAGTTCCAGAAAGCGAGATGGAGCGAATTAAACATTTGTTGCAAAGCGACGAGCTTGCACAATATGCTGCCAGGAAACAGTCAAGTGTGAGCGTGCGTTCCGCTACATTTTCGCTCCAGTTATACCCTTCACTTTGGAAACTTGGGAGCAGCCTTAGTTGATTAACTCGCAGCATCGATTTTGCCAAAGTTTCTTCATTTTTTTTGTTAATTAAACTATTATACAGCTATTAAAGACAAATTATTTATGGCTGCTTTTTCGAGAATATTTCGAAATATGAATTTTTTCAAAGTTTATTTTCTTACGGTAGTACAGAAAAATGAGATGACGATCTTTAGACTAATATCATTGTCAGTACAATGACAGTTTTTTGATAATTATCAAAAAAAATTTGAAAAGATTGTCAATTATAATTGACTTTATCCCAAGTAATAATTTAAAAAATATCATATGTAATACTCGTACGGAAGTGACGGCATGCAGACTAGCATAAACTTGCCAGTTTTTGGTGCATTTATAAAAGTTTCTTACATATATTTTAATTATCCAGATTGGTGCGAAAGTGTGAACTTTTTAACGTTATTGCCTTTAGCCCACGCGTTGACTTTAGTACGGAAAAGTAAAACAGCAAGTGTTAAAGTCCACTGTGAATGTCAGTGCAAATGCTATTTTATGTGCAATCGGTAATTTCTCTTGAAGTGCACTTCCCGAATTTCTAGGAAAATTAACGAGAATCCCAAGTTATGCAGAGTCAAACTTTGCGAACGTGTATACATTTATGCACATTTGTATATTTGGAAAAATGAAACTGGATAGATGCACTGCGTAGTTCGACTCTACACTGAAAACAGATTTAGTTGGAAAATAATATTTAGTTGAAAATATCTCGTTGAAACTCATTTATTTGAAATAATTAAATTTCAGTTAAATTAATAAAGAATTTAGTTCAATTTGCAAAAAAATATCGTTGAACGTATCAAAACAAAAATTTTATTCGATCAACCAGATTTGGTTTTCAGTGTCGGTAACTTATTGGGAGTCTGCTGCGAAAAAAATTAAATGATATGATCCACGTGCAGAATTGATCTCATGTAGATTGACAGAAAGTCGCACATCGGCTACGTAGCAAATTAATTCTCATAATCATCTATGTGATCAATATGTCATACTCTTGCTGCACCCCAATTCTGTAACTCGTCGTTATGCGCTTATAACGACAACTTTCGGTTTTTTATGAATAGAGACCCTATGTCGTTATGTTCACAACGACAATCGGGCCCAGTTTTTTGAAGGATAAACCAAGTTAGTTAACTCGCGAGGTTTAAGTAGGGCAAGACCGATAGGTGGAAGTACTCGAAGTGGGGGAACTTAACTTAAACCTCGCGAGTTAACTAACTTGGTTTATCCTTCAAAAAACTGGGCCTCGGTATGTTTATAACAAGTTACAAAATTGTACCACTGGTGGCAATTGGTCATATATAAGTATTTGACTTATGCACAACTTCCAGCCAGTCGTCATTCGCACATTTCTTTCCGCATACGTATAACAACATGTTATGCCCATAGATTGAACACTTTTTCGATGACTCCACGATCAGCGATTTCTTTCAAGGGATGAAAAATGTGAAATATTTTTTTGCGATTCGAATGACAGTCGAATTAGTTTGAAAGAAGTGATAATGAATTGTACACATTATTTGTTCGTCGTGACGAGAAATTGTAACTGGAGATTAAACCCGACACTTTGGAGCCGTGCAAGATATTAAATCGCGGAGAGTGTAGATGGATGGACGAGCGGGGAAAAATGTTGAAGTGGGAGGACGAGGTGATATTCAGCCGTGGTCGTTCGCGGGCTCTCGTCGACAAACGGCATCCGAAAAGCGTACAATCAAAATATCGCTCCGAGATTTATACCGCACTCACAGTTATACACGTCCTGTATCCGAACCCCTCGAATTAGCTGAGCTGGTAATGCTAGGGATCGGGTGTCGGTGTAATTGGGACCCGAGGGACCTTCCCCGACGGTTACGGTTTTCAACCCTGCGAGTCTGTACGATTCTTACCCCGGAGACGAATACCGTTCGCGGGAATAAAGCGTGTAAAACGGACGCGATTGCGAAAATTTCGATCGACGAGTAAAAATGAGCTCACGTTGTTCGAATCGCTATACGGCATGTATAGAGCGTATCGAAAGTTTTCTAAAGGAATAAAATGTTACCTAATTAGATCCCAAAAACTGTTTTATAAGAAAAATTATATATTATTAATTGATTATTTAAACATCTTTTGCATCGTTAGAAAATAAATTACTCGAAACATATTTCATGGAAAATGTTATCAAAATTTGACATTATGGAAATAAGTTTCGCCTAAAAAAATTAGCTAATTTTATGTCTGTAGGTGAGTGTATGTGAAGGAGGGAAAACGTGCAAAAAACAATGCGAATTTAAAAAATGGAAAATTTTGTTCGAAAAACTCCTGTACTTGGAGAATGCATAAAGGGGGATGATCGAAAAGCACATCCCTCATAGTAAAAATATAGTATTTCCCCAAGAAAAGGCAGTATGTGATTTTTCATGTGGCTCACAATGATTGAATCACCATAGTTGATGAAAAATCAAAATTAATATACTTTTTAAAAGTAAAAGAGTAAAGTTATTCAAGTTTGAAAAATTAATCATAAAATATGAGTAAAAAAAAGTTTCAATAAAACCATATCGATAAACGACGCATATAAGTATTTGCGAAGACGAAAAGTGATGAAGACTTGATCGTTGAAGAGCGATATAGAAGTTATAGAGCGTATAAATGGACGAGCAACGTCTATTTTTCTCTTTCTTGGTTTTTCCGCACCCTCCGAAATGTATATGGGGAAAGCCGAACGAAGCAGTTCGCGCGGAGCATTCCCCTCGATGGGGAAAATGTCCAGCGCGAGGATAGAGGGGAAAAGGCAGAAAAGATATAGGACAGGGGTGAAGCAGAGAGTTCGGGTGTCCCAAGTGAGGGAGGGTCGAAAGGGGGGAAACACCTTTGACGCACACACCTGTTTCGCACACGGTGTTTCGCCACCCTCGAATTCTAGCTGGCGTCTCTTTTTACTCTCTTTTTAGCCCACGTCGGGGCGAAGCGTTTTCTCCCACGAGCATACTCGTACACCAGCCTTTATTTTCGCGGTCCCGACACCTATCCTCCGAGCAAATGCACCCACACATACAAACCCTCTTCCAGCTTCGTTCTTTTTATCTCAAAGCCGTTTCCCTTTACGGCTTTCTCTGTGTGTTCCTTAATTTTCAATGAGTCGGAATACGACACATGAAACGCTGAACTCTGCCACAAAGGGGATTGTCCGCTGTGAAAGCACTCGGACCTGTTCTCGACCCTTCGTCCACCGCCAACGCCGCCACCCGATGAATATCTATCCCCCTATGACCAGTTTCCGCGTTCCCATTTTCACGAAAAAATCGGCCCAGGACAAAATCTGCTTTCGTTTCGTTTCACTTCTATTTTCTTTTTAAATATAGCTCATCTTTGCCCGGACACGTATTCAAAAATCGCACCTTTCACATTTCTCACTTTGCGCCACGCATGTACTTACTTGGCTTCCGTGGTATGCGTGAAAACACCATCTCAATACCATCCTGACAAAAATTGAGATGGCATTTACAATTATAACATGTTAACTGTATACTAATGATTTTAGAACCCAATAAATTTTTGTATCAGAAGTAGGTCTACTTTAGATCTCGACTATCATAATTTTGCTTTGGACAATAAGTGCTATCTATGAACTGACTTCTGACCGTATACCATTTGATATTATCAAAAACGCATACTGGTTCAAAAATGATATTAAAATATCTAAATTCTAAACATATATATATGATTTTAAAATATAAGTAGTTCATACAGAAGAGTATAATTGGTATGGAACACCTTGCATTGTATTTCTCAGTTTTCTTGGGTCTCAATTGGACTTGACTGCCTATATAGTTGTTCCGTTCCATAGTTGGAATGTCATTACGATTCATCGCAGTTAATTCGAGAATATCGGTATAAATGAATCTTTCCACAACCTTCCAGGACTATTGAGTGCCAGATAAAGGAACAGTCTCGATAAGTTTACGACCTCGTTTAGTGAGGCATAGTCAAGCGTCTCGGACGAAAGCTAGTGGATAATGTTTTGTTAATGTTTGCGTTCAGCGTCATAACTTAATTCAAGCGAGGCGTGAAATTCAAGCGGCGGACAGATCCGAAGATTCAATGAATCAGAACACGCACGTATGTGCGAGGAGCCAAGATGTATGAGCCTTCCCGTGGTCGGCGTGTCGGGGAACAAAGGGTTTGTTCGTCGCTCGCTTCACTCGCGGTCTCGTAACCATACGCGTGCGAGGCTCCATCACTTGTCGAGCTCGGACGTTCTCTTTTCTCCAGTCTACGCTTCGTCTCTGCCAGAAAGGTGGCAACTCGTCTATCCCGACGAGAGAGAGGAGTCGAGGGAGCGGTTGCCCGGAAAAAGACGGAACGCTCGAAGGAAATATGCTGCGAGAGAGAACTCAGTCGGAGCTTCAAAGCGATTCTCTGGTGGTCCAAGCAGCATCAATGTCTCCGTCTCTCTTCCGAAGGGTCGCTTTCCGCAGCGGTCTCGACTCTTTTGTCAATTAGCCTGGCGGCGGCATCGCGCGGTAACCGGACGCGCCAGTGCGAAACGCGCGTGTACACCCTTCCGCAGAATCAGAGACGCGCGAAGGAGAACTCCGGGCAAAGTGGCTGTGAAAGCATCGCCAACAATTAGAGACAAAGAAAGTTTAATGAGTCGGACGAGAGCCAGAGCGACGGGCGCTGTAATTAATTGAAATCAGTCCGAAAGCTCGTGGAAAGCCCGAGACACGTGAATAATAGCCGTCCTGTAATTGTTCGCCGAGGAAAGCGCGCGACCTCGAGAACTCTCGGATTACTGCGATGGGCGAGCGCAGAGGTATTAGGGGCGTTCTCGCGCAAAGGTGAGCGGTAAGTAGAGCAAGCTCTCCGGTTATAGGTTCTTCTTCATCGCCGTGGTTGTTGCTTCATCGCGCCGTAACGCCGGAAGCCGACGGTCAAAATCAATTTGCTCGCATGCACGACGTGCCTAGGAGGAGGGAACTAGGGGGTGGGGGGTGGGAGGACAAGGGACTGCGTCGCCGAGTAGAAAGAGCCGAAGCGCCGGTACGCTTTCTCTGGCAGCTCGATCGGTCAACCCTGATGCCGGTGGTGTTCGGTTCTTGCCTCGAGAGATCCGGTATTATGTCCCGTTCGCAGCAACCCCGTCGCGCTCCTCTGTGTATGTGTGCGCGCACGCTCCGCCATGTAACCAGAGTATTCGAGCTCAGACGCAGTGCATCGGGATGTAACCCGGGTCCGTCACCGTCGACGACACGAGAATTCGCGCTCCGAGCGAATGTGTATACTACCTCGTGTACAAACTCGAGTCTGCTCTAAACGGGATGGGGATAGAGGTGCCGCGGTCACTTTGTGAACTAAGCTGGCTTTGCCCGCTGTTTAATTAAGTCCTGCCTAGACTACTCACTCTGTACTCCGGCACACTCGAGATACGGAGAACCGAGCGACTCCCGACACACTCGGTGACCAACCAACCCCCTTCTTGCTTCTCTAAACTGTTTTTACTCGTCTCCTGTTCGCTCTCTCTCTTTCTCTCTCTCTCCTTTGTCTAGCGTACTCCTTCTCCTGCGACCCAAAGCTTTCATTCTCTCGCTCTGGAAGAGACCCGCCCGAGATCCATGTACACCGATCACGCTCGCTTTCCCACACGTACGCACATACATGCACGTATACCAGACTTCACGATCGCAAAAGTGACACTCTGTTGCTTCTCGACTATACAAGGATTTACCGCAAATATGGGAAAAGCATTTTTCGTGTTTTAAGCAATACAAAGGATATATACTAAGATTAAGGTAGCCGTAATGCTGTTTACGTGAGATTTTATTTCAAAATTGCATAAATATTATTTGAGGTCATATGCAATGTGCGTTAAATTTTAGGAGAATTCACTGTTCGAGAGTAACTTATTTATTCATAAAAATCAAAAAAATTTTCAAAAATCAATATCTCAACGTCTAAACCCTCAAGCCTCTGCCTTAATTTTGCATCGATTTTTAAACTTCGAACAAGATTTTTTAATTTAAAAAAACTGATGTCAATTTTTAAAAATTTTTTGGAAAAATACTTATAATGTATTACTGTAAATATTTGAATTATTTTCTGTTTCAATATAAATATGTATTTAAACGTGTATTTTTCGTAGATTGTACTATACAACGTTTTGGGACATGTGCACGTTTCAGTATTTAAATATAAATATTGTTGCTTATTTTAAATATTGTTTAAAATTGAAACATCATATAGGTTTTCGATCGTTAAAGTATCAGACAATAATTTCGATGGGAATTTGAAGCAGATTTTTTTGCATAAATATTTTTTTAAATAAATGAAAATAGGATAACCCTTAGATTTCCAACAATTAGGAAAACTTACTCTAAGGAGGTATTTGCGCTAAGAACCGTATCATGCTTTTAACCCGCGTAAATTAAAGGCAAAGTCCCGGGTTTTTATTTGTGTAAGACATTGTCTTGAAAAACCATGTGAACGTTTTTCACCATTGCATTGAAATGCTGGAAAAATTTGATGTGGTTTCACCGTTCAGTTATCGATAAATATCCAATGTTAAAAATAATAAATTTAACGCGAGCTCTTATATGGCAAGGTCCGAAAAACTGTGATTTCCAATAAAATTAATATCTCGATATTTTGACACCAGTGAAACTTCAAATTTTACACACACTTGCGTACGATGCTAACAAACGCTTTTGCAAATGTTTAATAAATTATCTTTAAAATCGCTAAATGCAAGTACCTCCTTAAAAAAAAGTACATTTTTATATTTTTGAAAAAAAAAACAAGAAAATTTGATAGAACTCCAGCCCTTGAAGGAGGTGTAATCAGGAGAGCGGGAAAGGCGCAAGAGTCGATGCGATCTCAGTGTGCGCGGCTTTAAAAAAAGTGGCACACCGAGAACGCTTCGCACGCGCGTATGAATTCGTTCGCGCATAACATCGAGCTTCCGTAATATAATTGTTAATGCGCTGATGGGCCCTCGGGCTGCAGTCAGGCGAGGCTTGTTTGTGCATTGTACACGCCGCGCGGTTTATAATGTACGGTTGGTAACGCGCGGTACACATCGACCAGTGGCAGCATCAGCAACCCCTTACGTAAAAATAGACGCACATCGGCTCCGACTACACACATATCAGCAATGGCGAATACAGTACGATGAACACGCCTCGCGCGTTATACCTCTCTCTTTCTCTCTCGCACTCTTTTTTCCTCCGTTCCATAAAATATAACAATCCCCGTGCACACACGAGAAAAGACACGCGAGCGTCTCGTGAACCTGTTGTTACGAAGGCTCACACAGTCGCGCGGATAACTTTTTCTCTCTTTCCTTCTTTTCTCTGCGTCCTCTATAATACGATTACCGCGCCATCTTATTCTTATTTTTATATATATAAAAAGCGAGAAGAACGTTTCAGGGTTTTCTACTCGCTCGTATGGCAAATCGCCGCGTTTTCTGCCCCGGCTCATCTTTGCCTGCGTCATCTTTATTCTCTCAGGCCGATTCTTCTCCTCGCCTGCGCGCATTTCCCTCCGCGTCTTCTCCGGCCTCCTCTCATCTCTTTGTTTTTTTTATTTCGCAACGCTTTTTTCCTCGATCTTCCTCCTGCTATGCTTTTTGTTGTTATTTTTTGCTCGCACTCGCTCTCCTCTCTCTCTGTTTCAGCTCCACACCGGCGTGGTTTATCTCGTCGACTCGGCCGATACCCGGGAGCGGGGCATGAAAGAAGTGCATTTTATATTTTGCACACGCGCGCGCACGCTTCTCGTTTCTCCGTATCGCGTCTTTCGCGGAATAACGCGAGGCTACGGGCGCACGAGCGGGCCCGCGTTCTCCCGTATTTGCAGTCTCCGTCGTATCATGATAATAGATTTGCGCCAAGAGTCTCGGGCGATGGATCGAGCGCGAGGAGCATCTTCCGGTAGCTTATTCGTCCGGCCCTCAATGCCGCCGGGTCAATTTTCCCGGTTAGATGGATAAGATAATTATATATGTATCAATTTTGCATAATTTTAGCCCGAGGACTGAAACGGGAAAAATTCATTACTGCCCCGTGGACGCAAGGAAAATAACACGATCGGCGAATCATGAAAATTCGGTGGTTGAATCACAATACAGAGCCTCGCGAATTATTCCAAGCTGCGAATTTCCTGAATTTTCGCATCGCCGATGAATTACAAGTGGAAAAATACCGTACTGGTTGGATTTTTTTGAAAAACCAGAGGCATCCGCCAATTCCTATTTTCTTTAATAAATACGTGAATATACATAAATAAATACGTGTATCCGCGAACGTTAGTTTAAACAATTATATTGTCGAAGGAAAAACTGAAGTCACGTATCGCTCGGCGAACGGTTTTCTTCGGCGAGCGTTCAATTTGCATGCATCGCACAGTACTTGTGTGTCGAACAAAAAATACAGAGAAAATAAAAGAATAATGAGTCTGGTGATAAACACTGGCTTTCCTCGACGTTCGCCACAACGAGCATGGTGCTTATGTCTCTCCAAGATTCAAATATTTAGAATACCTAACCTGCAGTCACGAGCTCATAGTTACAGAGAGTATACGAGATTATTATACAGGTGAAAAAAGCGAAGAAGAGTCTCAAATAACGTACCTCTGTAAAAATTTTTTTACTCGCTCCAGATCACTGCAATTTTTATCGTACAAATTTATTTATCTACTTTTCCAATTTTATAATGTATTTATTACATTTTATTTAAAATTGTTTCGGTATAAAATGAATCCAGGTGTGCAAAAAGTCGCTTTATCGAATTTCTTATAATAATGCTTCATGGCAATGTAGATATGATGAACAAAGAAGGGCGAATGCAGGGAGAGAAAAAGAGAGAAGGTAAAAAAATATCATTCTTGGCTCGCTGAAACGAAGATGAACTCAAAAAATATAGAGTTACCGTACATGTGAAGTTCTGAGCCTCTCCATCCCTTGTCTCGAGGCATATACACGCGCGCAGACAACGAACAACGCTTATTTACAGACGTGAGTACGCCTAAGTAAAAGGTTATAGAAAGGAAGAGGAGAGAGAGAGAGAGAGAGAGAGCTCGAAATTTCGTCGGAACACGGAATTTAGATGAAATTGCGGAAATTACTTCGGTGCCGGTGAAGGCAAGAGAAAGGACAGGGAAAGAGAAAACGATGCGTGTGTATATGGAAGCTTCCTCCTCTGTACCCACAGAAGCCAACGCATTTAAAGTGGAAGCAGACAAGCGATGATGTTAGTTTCCCTTATAATAGCGCGACCGATGACACGTTAAATGGAATTTAAGCTCAAACTCTTCTTCCTGTGAATATTTCGACTACATGGAAAAATAATTTCGGTATTAACGAAGCTCTCGCTACAAGGATTCGCAAATTGAATTCATACGCTCTTCATCCAACTATGATTGAAATCATTAAAAGTATTTTCGAAAGTCAAGAGACAATCGGGTGAATGACCAACAATATGTAACAGGTACAATTTGATTACGAATTGAAAAATAATTTCAAAGTATATATTCAGAAATTTTTAGAAAATTTCACACCGATTCCAAAGCTCATTCTTGCAAAAACATACAATAATTTATCAATTTTTATAATCTAAAAATAAATGTAATATACAGAAAAATTTTGTATTTATCTAACAATAAGAAAATTTTTTTTTTAATATTCTTTTTTGGATTTAAAAATAAATTTGGATAATCTAATGTAAAGTTTTGGTTCAGTGAATACAGAAAGTGTCTTAAAAACCGGTAAATATAAAATAAAAATGATAAAATGATAAAATTAAAGGATTTAATTTTTATCGAATTTTTTTGGTTATATATCTTGTTCGATGAAGCGAAACGTTATAAATAATTTTGACAGTTCGTAGAAGCGGAAGGGTTGAACGCGGAGGAAGGGGATTGAAATCCAAGAAGGCAGCATTAATGCTCAGAATTCTCTCGTAAAGTAAGATCCCCTCGGAGGCTCGATGTTGGACTGTCGGTCTTAGTGTAAGCTACAGCGCGTATCGAGTCTTCCCGCCCTTGCAACTTGTTTCCATAGCTTTCTATTATGCATGCCCTTCCTTATTGGCAGTAAACGGGCTTACCCTTCCTCTCGTCGGACGACCTGTCTCGCGAAAGTCACTGCTGGTACGGGTCGTCCGCTCCAAATTACGACCATAAGCATATTTATAATTATTAGCATTATTGCCGCAGTATATATAGAAATTCTGATGATAGAAATCGTCGATCTATGTACTGACAAAAAACACTCTACTGGGACTTTTCCAATCGCATGTGTTTTGCTACAAAGCAACAACACTTTTTAAAATATATTTACTCTTTTTCATGAATTTGATTATGAAATATTTTTTAAAATATGATATACTTTGTAAAACCTTTTAAAATATTTAAAACTTTATCAAATGTTTTTAAGCATTCCGTTACTTTTATTATTCATCTAAACATTTATTTTGCAGACGTTGATAAAATAAATGAGCAGATTTATTGTAAATGTGATGAAATTGATTTACGATCAGGTAAACAAAATTAATATAGAGAGAGAAAAATAGGTAATGGAACAATTGGAAGCAAAGTTAGCCAGAGGAGAAAGGTTCGGTTGGAAGTCGTCGCGTTTTAGTTACGTGTTCACGTCGCCACGAATGATCTCGTTCGCCACAACCAATTTGGCGTGGGCGAATGGTTCATAGTCATTGATGGGTCGTACGCGTTAACGATTATGTTTCGGCTGTAATCATCGGAATGATTGTCTCGATCGTCGCTCTAATAAAGCCCGATGGTCGCGTGAATAAACGGAGGGTGGGGGGGCAGAATCCTCCCACTGTCATTTCTGTCTATAAATCGGTTTATATACGGAGAAAATGTACGAAATGAACGGGCTCGCATACGAACTCGCTCTTGATCACGTACATAACGTGCCCGGTTCGGATGACGATGATGGTGCGCCCGGGTAATTGCGCTTGATCCCCATTTCGAAGCGCGCCCCGTCGCGACGCCCATTCGACCAAAACCAACGAGCGAAATCATTGTGAAATGTGTGTCCAGTTGTTCCCGCATTATCGAAAATTTCTTCCTCTCGCCATCCTTTTTCCTCGCACCCTGCTACCGTACTTTTGTTCCAATTTACAATTTATCGCGCTAACGAAAAAACAAAACCCGACGCGGGAGTTTGCCAATAAATTTTCCGCGTCGATTCTCATTTCGCGGTTGTAACGCGAAATTTATTGTCCTTTTCTGCCATGAAACATTTTCTCCAAATATCAGTTTTACTCTTGATTCCATTTTAATTTAATATAACCGATAATTTCTGCTAAAATAATTCTTTATCATTTATTTTTAATAAATAATTTCTTTTTTTTTTGAGATATTGTTAAAAATCAATCAATCGATTGATCAAGAAGGTCACGTCATTTCTCGAATTAAAAACAGATTGTGCAAACTCCAATGAAATTCTGAGAGAACATTTTTTCGATATACTACCAGTTTTATTCTTTACTTTATTTTAATTGATTTTAAGCGTAAAAATTTTTATTTTATTTTTTATTCGATGAAAATTCTAAGCGTGTTGTATTGCTGGTTTGAGAGTTTCATCTGAAGAATTTGTGCGGTTTCAATAGATCGAGAAATCAGCCGGTGAGGTACGTCGGAGAGAATTTGAGATAGCGAACGATCTTGAGAGGCTGAGAGAGCGAACGAGGTAAGACGTTCGCGGTTTCGCGCAAGAGACGATTTCGCGAGTGGATACGAAGGGTCCTTCCGTAATTACGTCAACCGCAACCGCCGAACTACCGTTTCGCCAAGGGGTTCTCGAGAGAAAGTGCCTTCGATCCTACCTCCTCTCTTTCTCGACCATAATTTCTCTCTGTATCTCAACGTCTTGAATTGCCAGCACCGTTTCGCTATTTCTACTGCTCAACCCCTTTGACCCTGTGAATAACAGTCTTCGGGGATAGTCCACGACCTTATCTCGCATTGTCTGCTTCCATCGGCAACAACAGGATTATGATAAAGCCACACAATTTTGATCAATAATCCATATTGAACGATAATTTTCAAAAATTGCATGTACAAGTTTGAATGAGACGAATAGGATTAAAGGCTGAGTTGGAAAAAACGAAATACAAAAAGGAGTAGCAAAAAATTCGGCCATTATGGCGTGTATAAATGCACAAAGAGCAATAAAATATACTTTCAGATTGTTCTCAGTAGAAGCTGCGTTCAGAGTCAGACATTATTGAAAAGTATTTATCATTTTTCAAAATTAAAAGTACTTATCTCAATTTATCTCCATATCCTTTGGTCGTTGAGCTTAAGTTTATTAAGAATTGTTTGAAATTGTTTCATGAACAATATAAATTCAAGGTCATTCAAGATGAGCTAGGTATACGTATGAAAATCATGAAAAGAAAAATCTTATCAATCTTTTTTAAACTAAAGGAAGCTTTTATAAACTTATAATAAAGAGCTATGTTAAATTTTAAAAATATTCACCATCTAGAATTGAAGATATTTAGGATTGAAAATTGCAATATTTAACACGGGCTCTTATAAGAGAGCACTAAAAATTGGATTTTTTAATAATAAATGTCTCGATTTCTATATGGTAAATCCTCTTAAAATTTGTTACACATATGCATGTCATATCAAAGAAGGTTTGTGTAAATTTTCATTGAATTCCTAAAAAAAACGACAAAACTGTAGAACTACCTTAATAGTAAATATATTTCTTCTGTTTTTACATCAGTCATTTGAACATTAATAATTTTTATTGTCAACGGCGTCTATATTTTAAGAGTATAATCATTGCGTGAGTCTGAATAATCGAAAAGTTGGGTATCAACAGTGGTGGAATGTAGTTGTGTTCACTGAATTAGTAACGGCGAGAGCGCGGAACGCAGCCACGACGGCTGTTTGGGTGGGAGGGACTTGTAAACTGTAATTGCATTAATCGCGGTGATATTTTGGACCCAGGTGCCTCGGAACCCGCCGTGGCTCGTTAATAGCGGCCATTATCGTTCGCACATACACGAATGCGGCGCAATACACGCAGACACGCGAGTACAAACTGCGCGAGCCTTTCGAAACTCGGAATCAGAGTCGTAGAGCCCGATATCGGTTTCGACCGCCCGACTTCGAGTCCATAAATCTGACCAAAACGATTATTTTCCTTCGTACTTTTTTCCAACCCCCCAAGTATTTCATCATCCAAATAAGAAAAATGAATGCTATTTTTAATTATTGCATGCTGCGTAACAATAACTACACAAAATGCACGCGTTGTACGTGAACATTTTTCTATCGCGTTGACTCGGGCGTGGACATTTTTGTACGGATCATCTCGAGGTCACAAACTAATGACACCGAAACATCAGCCGCGACGTCGCTTCTGTTGCTCCCGCTATAACACTCGTGCCTCGAATATCATCGGAGCGATATTGCCACCGCGAGAGATTAATGTTTCAACGAGGAAGCCCGCGCGCGCTTCGCCACCTCTGGGCTCTCGCTCTCGATCCCATCTTGTCTCTCTCCCTCGTGCATCCTCGATGACTTCGGGGGATCGCCGCATTTACGATTCATTGGAAATTCGGATCACGAATTGTGTCGTTCGTTTGCCACGTAACGCGCTGGGAATTTTCCGCATCATTGATGGATCCATTCATGGAAAAAATAAACGCGAACTCAACAACTTAAAAGATACAAAAATACATTTTTATCTATAGTGCAGACAATTCAGAAAGAATGTACCAGGGCTCAAGATTCGACCGATGTTCGTCTGCATGTATAATTTGGATGCCAAATTTTATTCTGCATAGAAATTATCAGTAAATTTTCTCTATTTCCAGGCAAAGTAGAATAAAATATGTATATCAAAGCAATCACTGAATGGCGTATATATTTACCCACCGGACGAGAGGATCTCGATATCGCGTGGGTTGAGAAAAAACATGACATTTATCTAATTCAACCTAACATTTATTTCCGTGTCTAAAACAAAAGGCACATAAACAAAAGTTTAGTTGAATCAATATAGTTCTATCATAAAATCGTTTTATTAGTATTTTGTTGAAAATTTGTAAAAACCTTCTTTGATATAATGTGCAATTGTATATTAAATTTAAAGAGGTTTTACTTTATAGAACTCGAAATATTTATTGTCAAAAATCACTATTTTCACTATTACTGGAATATTGCTATAATATTACGATCTTCAACTCTGAATATCTTGACTTTTGGGTATACTAGAACTTGTTAAAATTTTGTACAGCTCTTTAAAGTATATTAAACAAGTTTCCTTTAGTTTTATAAAAAAAATCCTAAGATTTTGATTTTTCTAATTTTCATATATGCATACGTAGCAAGTACAGTTCCCTTGGATGACCTTAAATGTTAAGTATGCTATTCTTAAATCAACTTGTAATAATTTGTCTTAATAAACTTTTTCTAAAAAATCTACATATGGTACGGAAATAAACTAAGATTAAATTTTTTCTTTAGACTGTATCGATAAAACTGCCTTAAATCTCACGTTAAATTAACTAAATTTTTATTTCGCCCTCCGTGAACGCCAGTTTAGTTGATTCAACCAACCTGTTTTCTCAGTGTTCGTACATTGGTCCTGTAACAGCGTTCATCGGCTCGTCCATATACGGTTCTTCGGTTAAGTTGGGTAGCAGTCCAGCACGAAGGGGATGAGCATAGAGAGCATTATAGAGATATTGAGAACTCGTCGGTACTCTGAACAATGCTGTTTATGGGGAGAATAAGAGAGACCCCCGGAGAGCGTTAGAGAGAAAAGGGAGGGCGGAAGGAAGGAAGGAAGGAAGGAAAGGGAAGGCGTTGACAGGAACGCATCGAGGCTGCACATCGTTGACTCCCCGCAACGACCGTCGAGGTGCTTCTCTATTCCGAGCAATCCATGCACACAAATATATCGGTATCTAAGCGCATATTTATGCGCCCGGACAGGATATGCACCGCGCGGAGTACGAGAACGCGAGGGTGGTGCTCTCCTCGCTCGGACGATCTCTCGCAATGGCCAGTCCGCACTTCATGCGGTACGACACCCCCTTTCGTTCGCCCTTCTCACGATCCGGCACATATTCGCGCGCCCGCACACAGACTTTTGCGCGAATATATATCCCACGGGCAAAGCTCTCTCTAGCTTCTCTTTATCCTCCCTCCATTTTGCTTTATCCGTCTCTCTCCGCCAGGGTTATTGTTCACGTTAATTGATGCGTTATGTTTGATGCCGTTGTGATAGCCATTGTACGGGGGGTGTCCACTGATAACTGAGTTACCGACTGCGGCGAGTAGAGTGCACTCAAACCTAATTATCTCGAGCCGATGCAACTGCCGCATTGCGTTCCCGCTGTTCCGACACACTCCCATATGTCTCTCATTGTTCCATGCGCTTCTCTATCTACTCCCGCGGAATTAGGCGATGGTACACTACTGCTCAGGATTCAGCCGGTTCAGACTTGCCCATCGATGCAAAACTCTTCTTGTCATTATTTCATGAAGAATTCAACTAAAGTTGAACTCATACATAAATGGGTCGAGCGATAAATTGACAGACGAGACAAATTTTTATTTTAAACGTTTTTTTTTTCAAAGTTTGTCGTATTTTTTTTTGTTATTTCATAGTTCAAATTCAATTGGAACACGCAATAAATCAAATTGGAACATGCAATAAATTACTGGGTAACGACCTCATATTTAATTTTTGCAGAGAAAAATTCAATTGTTATAAGCAAAACTTTTCAAATTCCAAAACTGTAACAATTTTCTGGGATTTAGGAAACCTCTGTGTGGGATCCTACAGGGTTAATCTCTCGATTTGAATCCTCTAAAAGTTTCTACTTATTCATAGTGCTAAACCAATATATCTCGAACAAAATGTTAAAGAATCGACTAGACTCCGGACGTAGATAGTAAGAAATTCACTCTCGTAGATTATTGTAATATTTATTGCTGATTAAATGCACCGCACTCTCGATCTATTAATTTTTACCGTATACAGATTTGACCAGAGAGGATGAGCTGGAAGACAGATAAAAGTTGGGAAGGGATGTCAGGGCGAGAAGCGAGGTCGTAAAGCCGAAAAGTTTACGCGCCCGAGAGAAGAATAAAGGCTCGAGAGAGACGTGGGTGTGTGCAAAGGTGAGGAAAAAGAGAGAGAAAGAGAGAGTGAGGGAGGGAAGGGGGAGGGAGAGAATGCCGAAAGGAGCGCGGTCTTTCGCGCAAAACGGAAGCTCCGGCCACGATAAATCCTGAAATTCAATTCGCTCGCGCTCTCCTTCGGCTCGGCGGTCTGCCCACGCCCGGGGAGTAACCACTTGCGCCAACTCTGAGGCGCGTCTGTCCGCGGCGAGGTCGCGTCTCTTTCTCGAGCGCCATCTAGCCGTCGTAACCGTAGATAAACAGAGACGGCTCGATCTCTCTCTCGTAGGGTCAAGCACGTTCCTCCCCCATTCTTATTTCCCGAGCTCGCCGCACGCTTCTTCGTCACTTTCGAATCGCGTTGCAGATCCCCTCGCGACGATATATTTGCCTCGTAAAGAATTCGCAAACGTTCCAATTCGCCGGACACTCGTCTCTCTCTCTCTCTCCTTTCCTCGACACACCTCAGCGATTGAAATCCCGCATGTTTGACCTCCGCCGCAATATACTATCGCGCAATATATCCCCAGGAAGTTGCGAAGAAAATACTGAAGAATAAGAGAATAATCAGGCACAAAAGCGAGACAAACATTATTGTATTTTAGCTTGAAAAATATTCGGGGAATGAGAGAGGAGTAGATGTTATACTTTATGCAAATCAGTTTCTTTCTAGTTTCGGGAGTAAGCGCTCGTATACTCGGCTCGTTTCGCTCCAATAATAATTTATTGAAAGGAGAAGCAGGATATTTTCCCTTGTGCGGTGTATAAAAAAGAAGAGCCTTCCGCTACTGGTGGGCTACGGGTTCTCTCGTCTTGTCGCGTTTTCTTTCCCGTTCCCTCGGGTTCACGAGACACGGGCGCACACACGGCGCAGGAAAATTACATTTTGTCGGTTGTAAAGGGGAAAAGTATGCGGGAGAGAGACGGTGGACGAAGCTGCGTGGCGGTGCGTCGTAAAAATCGTAACCACGCGAACCGAATGCACAGCAGAGCAGAGGATACGCGCAAAATTGCGCCGGAGACTCTCTCTCACTCTCTGCCTATCTGTTGGCCATCAACATTGCTCTGGGCTTGATAGACCCTTTGTAAAACGTCATTCCAAGCGGGTCTTTTATGCTCTTGTTTCCCGTCGAGGCAGAAGCTCTCTCTCTCTCTCTTTCTCTCAATATTCCACGTACAATACGGCTACCAGCGAGCACAGAGTCGACATTTTTCCCCCAGCTTTGCTTTTCCGCTTCGTAAACGTTCCACGAGATGCGCAATCTTAGTTCGAAATCGAAGAAAGAAAAAAGGATAATCGACTGTTTACCTCAAGAACAATTCGTCAGGCCGGATAGGGTCGCTTCTTCTCCATCAAGCCGATATCCAGTTAAGGAAGAGACAAATTCTTCGTCACGTTCTCGAGGGTGAAACAGGATTATAGTCTTAGATGGCCTGGTAAGTATCCGTGGAGAAGGCTCTGCTAGTTAAATCGAAGTGGATGCCAGTCGGAGAGACACACGTAGAGAGAGGGAAAGAGATGAGATGGTCTTTGAGATCGTCTACTCTCGAGTCTGACGATGCAGCCCTTCCTTTCTCGTCCATCTTACCGCACAGCATAGGATATATTCCACCGGAGGACTGTATATCGACGGAATCCTCGCCGCAAGTTCACCTCTCCTTCTCAGCTGGGATTTTACCACCCGCTTGTCTAACCTTAGCAGAGTTCGTTAAGAGAGAGTCTTCGGATCGTTGAGTTTTCAAGGAAACCTCGCCGAGGGAACCCTACACTTCGGCTCCGATCCTTCGGGCGTTTCATCCACCTCGCACATCTCGGCGTCTCCGTTTACTCCATTATCGGGGGACTCGCGAGGGAGTCCGACCTCGGGGCACACGCCAGCCTAAAGACTGACCATCGGTCCTTCCACGCTCTCTCCGCCGTTGTGTTATGCCTCGCAGGTTAACACAAAGATCCACGAGCAAACATTTACCACACATCCGGAGCCCGAGATCTCCTTCCAGCCTCGAACCCATCCACCGACCTCGCCAACTCCTCACACCCGCGTGTATTCGTTCCAGGGATATGGTCGCGCAGAGCGCCTCGTAATTAAACCCTCGCGCAGCGTCTTAGATGCAAAACGTACACTTGCCGAGCATATCGGGAGATAGCACTACGGAATATTGGCCAGAGCTGTAGATCGAATTCAAACGTGATTGAGCTTTCCAAACTCCTAGGTATAATGCCACATTACCCTAGTTCAGAAGATACCTAGCCAATGCTTCGATTGAAGAGTCCGTCAGATGGATTTTCGAGGCTCTCAAAGACCCTTTCTCTTTGCCCTTTCTCCTCCTCGACCAATTCTCTTATCTTCGCGACTGCGATCTGGCGATTAACCTCCGGTAGAAGTAGGTCCCGTCAGACTGACCCATCCTCTGGCGAAACGTTAATGGCTTCTCCAAGGTCCGGAAGTGTTACCTGGCCTTCCGGCGGTCCGCTCCTCTCTCTTTCTCACCCCATCAGTCTTCGTTACCAATAGTGTTCCAAACCGCACGCATGTATATCGAATTTCTTGCGAAACTCTCTATCAAAGATTTGCCAATATTCCAGATCGCAGAGACGCGTTTGCGTCTTCCGGGCATCAGGCTGTTGTTATAAATGAATCATGCTTCCATGGAAATTTTTTAGAGATATATTTCATTCGATCGATATTTCGTGTGAATCCTAATGATGATCGAACTTTCAAAAGAACCGTACGATAATTCAATGGCAGGTGCTTCTGTCGTAGCGGGATGTACTTTCCTTGACTACTTTACTACTACTATGCTGACCAAACTAACTGTAACTACTCCCACCACTATTCTGTGGAATAATGGAGATGTATCTGTTGGATACGCCCCCGAGGTTCACGCGCTGCTACAACGGTCTATCGTCCAGCTGAGCAAAGGTGTTATCGAGAAGTGAGTCGTTGCAACGCCCTGTCGAAGCGAGCCCTTCGTTCCAGTCGTATCTGTAATAATCCATCTATAATCTTAGGTTCGTTCGGTATCCAATTTTTTTCCAAACCACGGAACGAGTCAGGGAGTGTCAGTGAATTCGTCGATTCATTTATTTCTTGACGAGAAAGCAATAAACTAATGGCCTCCCAGATCCCGCACGTTTCTCACATTGAGATTGAGTTATTTGTGTGCCCTTTTTATCCCACGGGGTTCGTATTCTGCATAAATTGTAAGAACTTCTAATTAACCATCGGGAATGATTGACCGATCGATTTTTCAATGCCAATGTCCGTCGCAATTATGACATTCGTATAAGCACGATGTTGAATCAAGATGATTGATGAGACTGCAACAAGATGAGCGCACGATAATAATTAACTACCGCTGGCTTGCTTTAATCGACGAGGCTAAACGGATTCTTGCTGACGAATAATTATTCGAAATTCGTCAACAGCTCAGTCATTTTACGCTCTTGTTTGCCCCGAAATGGCCCTGTTACGTTTGATTTTCTGGGTATTGTGTGTAATATCTGAGATGCTCAGCTGGTGGTTCGACCGGGGGAGAAATTGGTACAGGGTTTGTAATTACTGAGTCGGTAACGAGACGTCAGTTGCAAGAGCATGACCACGGAAAGATGATGGATTGCCATAACAGCTTGAAGTTGATGCAAAACTTTTGTTATCAGTTCAACACTAAAACGTTGTCGTTGGTTTTCAAAATTTCAACCGCTCTATTGATACCTAATCCACCTTTCAAATTCACAATATATTGCACTTTTTCATTTTCCACTTTTTTTTCGATGAGCAAAATTATTAATATCTTAGTAGGTATCGCAATCTTAGAGGCAGGGAATTAAAGGGGTAACGATCAGACGAGGCATTCCATTCTTCAGTAATTGTCGGAAAATATTAATAATTGTGAACGATCCCGATGTAGATTAAAGAGAATCTGAAGAAGAGTATCGTAGTGAAGAAGAGTTGAAAAGAGAGCTCGGTCGAGGGTGAAGAGGTACAGCCGCGAATCGATTGTTACTCCACCTTGAAGAGCAAATACATAATGCCTCGATGATTTTGCAACGGGACTGAAGGGACGAAGAAAGGGAAAGAGTGAGAAGAGGCTGGAGAGCGGCGTCAAGGGGGTAGATAGAGAAGTAACGCCGGAGCAGAACGCCTCGACGGTTCGTGATTGAAATTTGGAAACTCTCTTTGACACAATTACCCGGGCGCGTTCTGCTACGAAGATATCAAGAGCCTCCATCCATTTCCCTCTTCCATCCACCAATCTCTCTCTTTCTCTTTCTTCTTCTCTCCTCTTCGCTCTCTTTCGTCATACGTGCCAGAGGGAACGGCCCACCGAATTCCCTTTCTCGCTTCACAATTATTGGCAAAATCGAGCGGTGCAGTGAAAAGCTCGCACTCGCTCTACGAACGCCAGAGAGCTTTTCGTTCATTCCCGAATAAACTTCGGAGGGAAGTCCATGCCAGAGAGACATTTGCCAATGTCACCCGGGTGAAATCAAAAAAATACAAAAAAACGTTTTTACCTTTATATGTAGAATAAAGAGGGTCTCCGCATATGAGGGAAAAAAAATTAAATTGAGAACTGCCGCTACGAATTTTCAACAAATGGATAATTATTCTGCGAAGGCAACGCAATGGAAAGGAAGGCGAAGCCACTTATGTGCTTCATCTCATAAGGACTGTACAAGAAGCCTTTTCATGATCGTACAGTCACCATGGAACTTTTTCTTGGTATACAGGCTCCTTTATATTAAGGTGACGATTCTTAAGGCGAAACATCCAATTTTGAGAGAATTTTCGAATAAATCAAATGCACAAATTTTTCAAGTAAATGAATTGAAATTTGAATATGTTATGCAGTGTATGATATATATAGTAAGGCATGACATTCTTGGAATTTCGAAAAAATAAAAATAAAAATTAAAATTAAATGTTCGTTTTTTTGAAATTTAAAGAATGTCCTGCACTAGTATAGTGTATACTGCATAATATATCCAAATTTTAATTTATTTGCTTGAAAGATACGAAAGTGGGATTTGTCCGAAAAATTTCACATCACCTTATTAAACATTGTTTTCCTGCCAAATTTATATTCTCATCGATATTTTGCGCATTCGCATATCTTTACCCTCAATAGAATTCCATATTTAACTGTATTTTATGAAATAAAGGCAATAAAAGATTTCGAAATGACAAATAAATGAACCGACAGAATGTAGTCGAATTAGAAAGATATGTTATTTTATAAACTTGAATAAAATAACAGGAAGAGAAAAAAAACGATCTGTCTTCTGTGAATCTCGCCAATAGACTGTCTCTACGAATATTTTTTTTATTTAATCAACAAATTGTGTTTTGTCTTGAAGAGCTTAATCGACGATGCTGATCATGAAACTTCAAATCCTACAAAGACATATTCCATCGCGGTTACAAAAAAATCATAAGAAATATGAGATTGATTTTAATATTTACTGGTGCATGAATTAGTTGCCTCCAGCCGTTTCGCGGTTTGCATTATTCTAGAATGAATGAAACGAATGAAGAACAAATATGTGCTCAGAGACATTGAAATTTCTGTCTTTCGTAATGGTCCATCGGAACCCTTTCACATGTTAAAGCAAAAAATGGAATTGAGCGTCATCCACGGGGATGAAGCTCGGAATGGTCTCGGGCGTCAGAGTAGGTGGGGGTCTATATGACGTAGTGACGCAGGGGAGGAAAGTATGGGCTGGAAACCGTGGAGCGAGCCCGGCAGTCGCGTCGTGCACCGGTCGGCAAATTCTCTTTGCTGGATCTTTAATGCGGCAATCTCGGAGCGTGATAAACGCTCGGTGCAAGACGGAAAGCTCGCACGAAAGGGAATCGTCGAGCGAAAAGCCACGTGGATCATTCATGCTTCTCGCTCCATACAAACAGATATTTCCAACGCTTCTTCTTTCATTCTATCTTCCCTTTTTTTCAACCAAGACATAAAACTCGCTGCGTTCATCTCTGCGTAACAATCGGAGTTAACGCTTCTTTACGATTGTGAAAACAACTTTGCAATCTTTTACATATTTTTGAAGGAAAAAGGAAAAAGAAATGTTTTACGAGTGAATATTCTCCGTGAAATATATTCTTCGATAAATTCTCAATTTAAACTTTCTCGGCGATTAGACGAAAAAAAAATCGGAAATTGGATGGCTCAGAATGGAATTTTCGCTGACATTTCGCGAGAGTGAATGTCATTGGATTGAATGGGGCGAGTCAACGCGATCGTCAAATATTTGAGAGAGCGTTATACATCGGGACTTCCATTGAATACTGTGAAAAGTGGATAAAAATAAAACGCGAGGAACAAACGTTTTCTTTGCATACGGGAGAAGATTAAAAAGGTAAACGATCGTTTTCTGCTCGAATCCCGCAAGATACGTGTATATATACGGGAGAGCGTTTCCTCGCCGGAGCGAGCGAGTCTCGGGGGATGGGCGAGAAGGGGAGGAAAGTATCGCGAGACTAAAGTATCCATACGGCATACTCGTTGAAAGGAAATTTATGGGAATTAATATTGGTTCCCCGGGGTCGCGAGGAGAGCGACGCGAGGAGCAGCCAAAAGGAGAAGGAGGACGAGGAGACAGGCGGGAGGAAGGAGCATCGCCGGGATCCCGGAGGCCCATGGAATGCGACTTTCCCAGCATACATGAAGGGAACTTTAAGAATTTAATTCCTAACAGTTCTCGTTTTGCTGCTCGTGTGCTTACACACTTTTTCCCCCATTCTCCGGATCGCTTTTCATTCCTCTCTCTCTCTCTCTCTTCGTGATTTTTTTTCCTGTTTTACCCTCCAGACGTTCTCTCGAGCCTCTTTCTGCTGTAACCCCCCTCCCCCCTCTCTCTCCCCTTTTTCTCCGTTTTTATCCTTGCCAGTTATAATCTCTCGATTTTGCTCCGAGGTGTATCGCAGCTTTTCTCTCTTTGTTGAGGCCAATTTCATTCGTGTCTCGAGAGCGCAATTTCAATTTTCTTGAAAGTCTCGCAGTCACCGGGTCACAACCCTCAGTAACTCGCTCTCTCCGTCTCTCTCTACCCTCGTACATGCTCCGAGCAGGGAATAAAGCTCACCGTTTCTCTCTTCACGCTTGCTCCTTTTTTTCAAGATATCGGGAACAAGTGTATTCGATGAAGATTAAGAAATCTTTGAATAAAAAAAGACCTGAAATGTTTGCGACATGCTAAAGGTTCTTCAAAACTGTTGCACACAGAGCTGAATTTACAGGAAATAATTTGAAAAAAATTATGATTAAAATAATATTTACTGAAATGACACATATTGCAATATTTTGGATATTATACAATAACAGAATTTTTTTTTACTTTAATACATTAAATCCATAATAGTATAATAATAAGAAAAATAAGATTTTGAAATATACATATTTCTTTCATGAAAAATTATTTTTACATAAAATATTACCATTATTTGGGAAATATGTATTTATCAAAATGATATTTCAGCTACGAGAGTCTTTAGCAATCCAAACACGCTATCGAAACAATCTGTTAAGTGATTCCCGACACTTAGGACCATTTTTTGTGATTTTTCTATTTTTTTGGTATTCCTTGTTCATCGAGTTTCACGCGGGGCGAGCTGGGGTGCAAAAGGGAGACATCAACGCTTGACCCGTGAACCTCCAGCGTCCGATGTGTTTTCGTTCTCCCCTCGTCAACATCGAAAATGATGCCGAAACAACGAGGAGAGAGAAAATCGAAAAAAACGTCGCCATTAAGATTTCGTTTTTTTTGTTACATCCAAGTGATTCACACACGGGGAAAGCGAAAATCTTTTTTTCGGTATATGCTTTTCTGCGGCGTGAGTATTAAATGCCGAGAGTGTGATAAGCTAAAACACACCCCTGGGTGCCGTGCCGTAGATTTTCCGATACACCGGAAAAAAAACATTCCCGAGAATACGTCATCATCATTCTTTAGTTATTTTTGTCATTTTTCTCGTTCTCCCCTTCCTCTCTCTTTTTTTCGGATAAAAAAGTAAAAAAAAACATCACGCAGAAAACTTATCAACGAATATTTTCGTTATCTTCTTTTTTTATATAAAGAAAATACTTAATTTTTCTATTGAACGAAATGTCAGAAAGTAAATTGATGATGCGGTCACGATTGCACGACCAAAGTGTTTTTATTATTCACAATAAAAAAAAATTTCATCCGAGCCTGTGTTCGGAAGAGTAAAAAAATAAAATGAATGAAAATAAAGAAGGGAAAGGTTCACGGATGAACTTTTGGAGATAATTTTTTGCGTGAACGAATAAGAAGACAAGTGAGTAAGAAAGAAAGGTAGGCGAGGAGAGAAAAAAATGAAAGACCAATATCGATTGAAATGAATCGTCTTTCGGAGGCCCGTGAGCGTCTATGGTGATAATGGTGGGTGTTGCGCTCTTTTGGCGATGAAAGCGAGAAAATATACACGCGTGTAGAAAAAGCGAATAAAGGACAGAGCGATCGAGCGAGGAAAGAAAAAAATGAGCGATGATGCCGAGTTCGAGAGAAAGAGAAAGAGATGGAGGGAGGGAAAGAGAGAGAAAGACAAAGTAAAGTGCTCGCTTGACTATATAGATGGTTATCGTAGTAATCGCGGTCTCGCCGGACCAAGATAAAATAAAACGTAGCTCCGACGTGCCGCAGTGCTGGTCAATCTAATGCTGGGTTATTTTTTTAATGGCCCGCGCGGACGTTCAAGAGAAGAACGCGGAGCAAGCCGGGAGAGAGCAGAAGAATAGGAAGGGCGGGAGAGGAGCGAAGAATGGGAACGTTGAACAAAAAAAATGCCTCCTCGAACTCGGATTTCAGGGGTGGTTCGATATTACTCGATTTTTAAAAAACCTATAATTTTGCAACAAAAAGGTCAATACAAAAATCTTTAGTTAAATCGATTCTATATATACGCACATCTCGAATTCAGCTCTCTACGTTTTGGTTATAAAAAAGGTACATGGAATTTTTTTACTTTCCTAATTATACAAAGCAACTTATATCTGTGAAAAACACTATCGTTGCGTAAATCTGCACCGCACCCTCAAATACTTTAAAATTAAAAATATAGAACAGTTGATAACTTTTTAAAAACTATTGAGTGAACATTGCTAAACAATGTGTGTTGAAAAATGACAATAGCAGATTTTATCATTATGTAATAACGTTTAATTTCTATAATAAAGTAATATATATTTAGTATAGCTATAAGAATAAAATAAAACATATATTTACAATAATCAGTACAGTTTTTGCTTTTATATAACACGATTTTCCATGTACTTTTGTACCAGGAGAATTTAATGGTTCATCATGGTACATTAAAAAAACCAATAATTTTAATTATTTTTAGTGAAATCATTTTTACGTATGTACACTTTTAAAATCAAGGTTTTGTATTTTTGCCAAAAAAAAGTACATATGGAAATTTTTTCAGTCATTTATGATTTTTTTTGGTAATTATAAACGGTAACTCACCTGTAAATAAAAAAAAATCATACTGACGATGTCACTTTGTTCCTTTCTCTCATTTCACCCTCCATTGCGGCCCCTCTATACGTATTATACGTTTTAGAGACGCGGAACGCGTTATTCGCATTTCTGTACCCCAAAATTCTCTCCTTTCTTGGAGCAAAGGGAGACCGTGAAGGGAGCAGCACATAATCCTGATATCTGTCGGTTTTCGGCCAATAAAACACCAATGTATACACGCATACGGACACGTAAGACTCTCCGGAGTCTGCAGCGCGCGAGATCCGCCGTTGTCCCGGTCCTGACTCGAGCAGATAAAGAAAACGACGAGAATCACGTAAAGATAGTCCAACCCCCTCGATACTTTTTTCTCTTCCTTTTCCTTCGGTACACTCGATATAAATAAAATCTTCCGAATTTTTTTTCGTATGATTTGTTTCTCTGATACCAGTCGTTTTTTTTATCGAACTGATACTTCGTTATCAGAAAAAAAACATTTATCTTTATTCCCTCTAAACGTAAAATTGTTAATGAGAAGTACAAATGAAAATAGATATATTTTTCTTAAGGAGATAGCTGAACTTGATAAAATAACAAAAAAGCTTAATATGCACCAAACAAGAATACTAACTTATTGCGTATGTATTTTTATTTCTTATGCTTCATGACGTGAATGAAAAACAAATTTCTGTTTTTATTTTCTAAATTTATTTCCAGGATCGTAATAATTCGATAATCAATTATAATCTCTGTAAAATTTTATAAAAACTTTCCATAGTACTTACATATATAAACAATTTTGTATATTTTATCGAATTCTTACAGTTAGTAAAGGTCTTGAAAGCTATACAACCCTATAAAAATGTGTCTTAATTTGTTTTACAAATGTGCTTTACCAAACTTTGCATACACATTTTTTTAGCGACTGTCGAACATAAAAATGAAAAATGAAAGGGCGCCCATAAGTAAAAATTTTTTTCGACGATCGTAAGTACCTTCTCGAGTATTTATGAGATATTTTGGTTGAAAAGTCGTTGAAGGGAGGGTTGACGGTGTGCATTCCCATCTGTTTTTATCGAAACCAAATCCTGATTTACTCTCGTTACGGCTATTACGTTTCGGATCCAAGAAGGTGCTCGGATGCGTCAAGAGCCGAGCGAGAAGAATCCTGGAGTCGGTCGAGGAGTGAGGGAGGAGAACGCGTTCGGAGGAAGACAGAGGGCATCGAAGAGAGAATAAATGGTAACCAGAGAAGCGTGTCTCGAATGACCCAAGATTTGCGTCCGCCAAGTTTCGACGCTCACCCACACCGAATTTAGCCGCTCTGGTAAATATTTTCATATTACTTTACCCCCGCTCTCGGGGCGGGATGGGGAAATACGAGTAATTTAACCGAAGCAAATCTCCGGCTTCGAAAGTCCGGTACCAGCGCGTGTTCCCGACGATCTCGCAAAAGTGCTTCGGCATATATGACCCTTTGGACCACACGCAGCAAACTATACGACGCTTCAGCACCTTTTTTCTCCATCGTGCAAAACTGCGATGCACGAAATAATCAAATTATTCGAATTCAATATAAAACAAAAATGAAAGTAAAAAGAAATGTTTTTTTTTTCTCAAATGTTATAGAGGTGTTGAATATATGTCATTTTATCCAGTACAATTTGAGAACTTTTCAATGTTTGTTGTTTTATCGGAATATGATATTCTCGTGTTTTTGTTTTTTGTCTACGTGAATAAAAAATATTCCTTTGAATCCACTCGACCCTCAGGGGTGCCATCTACGAAGGATCGAGGCCTAATGCGTAAAATCGAAAAGAAGCTTTCCGACTTTATGCCCGAGTGGTGAAAAATTGGTGGGTCGTATACAGTTATGTAATTTGGGGAGAAGCGAAAACGCGTGTACGCGGCGAAAGAGCGGGGATAAAAAAACGTGTATACGACGATCGAGAAAAAAAAGGCGGCGGGCTGACCCTCTCGAGATGTTTCCACTAGCGAAAACTGGATTCCAACGAGAGACGAAAGAGCGATCTCCATTTCCATATGGGCCACGGGAGGGACACGCGGCGAGCGAGAACTGCAAGAAAGTGAGCGAGATGGATCCTCGGTTTGTCGTTTCGACTCTGCGTGCGCCTGAAAGCAGAAGGGCCAAAAGTTGTATATCCCGACCATACACGAAATTGATATTCGAAGCTGCGGAAAGCGATGGCCTCGAGGGTCGTTGGACATCGGCCCGACCCTCGCTCACGAGTTTTCCCTCTCCTGCTTCACTTTTCCTTTTTTATCATCCCTGACAAATCGTATTCGCATGCTTTTCCCATCGCTTTCCGACTCATCTCATTTTCCGTTTACACTCGAGTTCTCGAACTTTCTTCGCACGAAAAAAAAAACGTGTACGTGAGACATTGTTTTTGCATCGAGACGGATGGCCTCTCGTCGTTTCACCCTCCCTCTACACTATTTCTCACCACTGCACAGTCGACACGAATTCGATGGAAAATATTATTTTTCCTCCCTTGCAATTTGCACATCTTTACATTTTTCTATTACACATTATATGTCATATTTTTCTTTAAAAAAAAAACTATTTTAAAAAATATCATTTTAGGTCTACATAAATATATGTTCAGTTTAAGGGAAATGAGGAAAGTAACAATTTCTTTATCATAACGTAATTGTTTGATTATAATTTATCGATAATTTGGTCGATAATGACCTATATACCTGAAAATTTTACCTCATCGTGGATATTTATTAAGTTTACCAAAGGCTGCAATTTAATAAAATAAATATGTTGAATATCGCTCCATCGGATTACCTAAAAGAGAGCAAGATGCAGAACTTATTCGAAATATAACGCATATAAAAAGCTTCAATTTTTATTTTGAAAATAGTGTAGTCTATATAGCAATGCGATAAATATTTCGTGACGTTTCTTAATAGGTGACGTCGAGCATATTTTTCTAGACGTAAACAAGAGGCGTAAACGGGACAGTCGATACATGCGTCCGTTTGCGTATAGTTTATGGTTGTGAAGAGGATCTCGGTACAGTGTGTAATATTAGCATTCACACAGGATGCACGCTCTAACTACTATCGACGTTCGCCACAACTATAATCATCCGAGTGGTACGGGTTAAGTGTAATATTATTCAGCAGACAGCTTTGTATGGATATCGGGGCCGTAGAGCACAGATGCTGCTGCTTGCGCTACCGCTGCCGTTTCGGTTCTCTCCGTCGGTTGGAGCTGCGTACACCACACACACACACACACTTTCGGGCAATCAGAGTTTCTCCGATGGCTGGCCAAGAACCATCCACGAGATCATCCCCGAATCGTGAATCCCAATTTTCTTCGTGTCCTTTCCTCGAGTCTCGTCGAAGAGACGATCCGTGTTATGAATGGCAATACGCTCTTCGATTAGATTAGGAATTTCTGATAAGCCCGAGCATCCCGAATCTGGCTCGAGCTACTCCGGACGAAATTTCAGGTTGGACGAAAATGTTCTCTGTGAGTAAATATTCGATAAAATTGTTAATAATTTAGCCGTAGTCTGTACTTTCGGGTCGTTTGAGAGTCTCAAGTTTTTCGGGATTAAGGCGGGCAAAGGGCTAAGAAGGAAAACAGTCGGGAATTTTAGCGGTTGGTGCAGGTGCCGGAAATGGTCAATATAGCCGGAAAATGTAAATCATATTGCTGTTTTCGTAGAAGGCGGTACGGGAGGTAAGAGAGAATCGTTGTTCATCGCCGGGTTTGAGGAATGAAGGAGGGTTGGTATTAAACGCGAGAGTGGCCCAAACTCTCGTGCCTTTGCCTTCGAAGACGGCCTCGCTCCGTCTTTCGTTTCTGAGTACACTCGCTATATTAGTTTCCCAGGGGTTGATTGGATTTGCCCGGTGCACCGAGCTTTCGGATTCAAAGTCCGCCGGACTTTGATTGTTTGCGCTCCAGCATTTGTATCCGGGGGAATTTACGCTACCTAAGCAATGAGTGAGCCACTTCCAACCTTTATTGTTCCCGTTCTTCGGACAAATCTCCAATTTATAGGAATAAATGTGATAAATATCTTTGCGAGATTGAAAATTCTTACTAAAGTCAACAAAAATTAAAATTCAATAAATCGCTCTATCAGTCCTTCCAGGGATTGGTAGAACTCGATACTTTTCTGAAAAATAAACTTTTTTTTTCAACAGATCATCTTTATCGCCCCATTGATGAAATTAGCATCACCCATTGAAAATTTTTAATTTCTCAGAAAAGTATCGAGCTCTGTCCATCCCTGAGTCCTGGCAAACATTGGTCACTTATTATGGCGTCAGGGTACAAATGACATTCAAATTTGGCAGAATATTCAACAGAGTTAAAAATATCCTGAACAGATAAATTCTGAAGAATCGAACACAATGATTTCAGCATTGAGATGAAAAAGTGCAGAAGCGGTGGCACAGGGAGAGTTTAGCAGGGGTTGACGGGAAAGAGAACGAGGACACGGTGGCTCAACGTGGGGAGTCCGAGAGCACCACGGATGCATAACACATAGCGAAGGAGCGAAAGGATGAGGGCCCTTCTGAGCGATCGCACAGCGGTAGCTGATGAATTCTGACGTGCCCGATGAAGTGACCGTTCCACATCTTTCCTCCTTATTCATCTTTCCTTTTTCTTCCTCCATTCTCTCAATGTTCTCCTTTTATCTTCTGCTCTCCGCGAGTTGAAATCGTGTCCTTTCTCCCAACGTTGACTGCATTATCTAATGGACCACCCCCGCAGTTCGCCCGGCAGCAATGTCTCTCTCGCTCTTGCCTTTTCTCCCCTCCCTTCTTTCTCAATTCTTTCGCGATCTCTTTCGCTCCGCGTCCTTCTGAAGTCTCGAGCTATCTGCGATCTGCTACGTCCTCCGGCGACCCCTTCATCAGTCGGGATCTCTGATTTCATAACCGACCACGAATTCTTTCATCGCCGGCCTCTTTATTCCTCCCTTCCTCTTCCCTCCTGTAACCTCTTTCTTTTTTCGCTCTTTTATTTTATCTCTCTTTCTATTTTTCTCTTCTGTGAGGTAAAAACGACAATTGTGTCACCTTTGTCTCGTAAAATAATTTATGAATTAATAAATCTAAATCCAAAGTGCTTATCGCAAATTAAACGATGCAATATTACCTTACGTCGAAGAAGTCTAAAACCTCTTGGTGTCACCATGACTTCTAATTCAGCTTATTAGCAACAATATGTGGTATTTTCTATTTCCAAAGTGAATTTCTCATTTTGTGCTCAAACCAATTTTCAACGATGGCCAATGTATTCCAAATACCAATATCACACATTGCCTCTAAACGTTTGGGTAAACATAGGTCTATTAACCTTTTACCCGTTGGTTTTTGATTAAGGTTCAGTATCAGTCAAATTAAAAACTAAACTGGTAATAACTTGCATCTTTTTTATATTGGCTACTTTTTGATCTTATTATGATGTCACTAATGAATAACACCGAGTGCTACTTTTGAATACTTTTGAATAATATTTTTTCACAGGAACACACTGAATCTAAAGAGACTTAGAATGAGGTTTCTTAAAAAACACCCGATGTTGCCTAGAGTTGCCCATATAACTTTTTGAATTATATTTTTCAACTATATTTTAAAATTGAATTAACCTATATTTATCAGCAAGATCATTATCACATATGAGGATATAACGTGTATCTCTTAATTTGTCAACTTTAACATTGCATGTCAGCAACATTGTTAGTAATTATGCATTATTCAGTAATATTTTATATTCTACCTTATGAAATTCACAGACATAATTACACATTACCATATTTATCTCTATTCGACAAAGAGCATGCTTCATTTCCTTGATTATTTCTGGACGGTTGTCCACCTCGTGTCATCAACTCTGCTTGCCTTCTGCTCCTCTGGTAAAACACGTCACCGCACGGTGAAGCTGACTCGCCACGGCACATTTCCTGAGCTATTCTGTGGTAGCAGCTGCGGTAAAACCCGTCAACTTAACCAGACAGGCTGACCTCCGTCTCCGCGACTACTCTCCCTCGATTCTCTATTTGATCCATCGACCACCCCGATGACAACCACTGCTCTCGCAACTCGATTAAAATCCAGAGGTGGGGAGTCATCCGAGCTTCCACTTACATTCGTATACACTGTAAACGCTCCGTTTGCTGCCAGCGAAACGACTTGTTCGCCAGTTAGTTCAAGGGATTCCGAGTCCAAAGTGAGGCGGACAGTCAACTTCTTTTTCTCCTTTATTCTTTCCTTGATCTTTTTTTCAACTGCACGAAATGACTTCCAGAATCCTTAGAAGCACAATTTACAATGTATCTTTTAAAGTCCTATTCATTGAAAAATGAATTTGTACCGATCAGGGAATTTTTTCAGCTGAATATATATTGACCATCACAATATATCGAGATTATCGAAGATTCCCAAAATTTTATTCTGGATCTCAGATCATAAAAGCATTCGTTAAATACAATGCTTAAGTTTAGGATATCGACTATTTAAGTTTGATTTTGATAAAACCCAATTAGAAAATGTGCTAATAATGAATTGTTTTACGAGAAAGCTTGATAAACGTTTGAATTATTATAAAAATAAAGATAGTTCTCATACAGTACGAAATATTTGCAGTGCGTTTGAATATTGATTCGAAAAGGACAATTTGCAAGTTGTTCTTCGGGCGAATGATTTGAACAGAGTTGGAAGGAGGAAGCAGAGGGAGGGCGGAGGGATCGGCCAAAGTGTCCGCGAGTCGTGGACAGGTTGAGAGCGCGAGCGGCGAGCGAGGGCGTCCAATTCTTTGTCGGCTCGCGTGCTTATCCTTAGTATGCATCGTATGCAGTCGGTTGTTATAGCGAAGGAGTGGTTTGCCCGACGCGACCAATGGCGAGTGCCCCGGCTAATTCTAGGGTGCCAGAGCCGCGCCATCTTTGCATCATAATGCTCTCGGCTTGGAAGGAGCCCCGCGCATATATACCCCCGCGCTCGCTCGCGAGTCCGTGTGCGTGTACCCCGGCTCCCGCCGTTCCCCGCTTCCGCACGGACACGACCTCCCTCCTCCTCTCACCGACTTTCCTCCTCAGCTATGGCCATCGCGAACTTCACTGTATACAATTCCTTTTTTTTGCTCCTTTTCTTTCTCTCTCTCTCTCTCTCGCTTTTTATTCTTTCTCCTTTCCCCTCTCCTTCCCGAATCGTTTTTCTCTCATTCTTGGCTTTTCTCTCGTATTTCCCCTTGATCCCTGTTCGCGCGGAGATTCGGAGCGAGACGAAGGAACGTCGAGAAACGAAGAAGGAGATGGAGAGAGAGAGAGAGAGAGAGGGAAGCCTCGGGACAACTTGGAAGATCTCTGAGCCCCGGCGTGGAAGTCGAGATGTTTCGTGAAAGAGAGAGAGAGAGAGAGTAGTCACAAGGAGGGGTAACAGCAGTACGTATTTGGGTTCACGTGCGTATAAGTGTACGAAAGTGAGAGAGAGGTAGAGGAGGAATAAGGATTGGTGAGGAGAAAGGGGAGCGAAGGGGTTGTCTGCGCCTTGTCTGCCGAGAATCAATCATGTAACAGTGGTGCACAACTGCTCTAGCTCTCGCCAATACCACCACCTGGCCTGTGTCTGAGCTCGATCCCGAATCTCGATACTGTCCCGCGTCGAAGTTTCTCGATTCGGGCGCGAGATGTACATATACGCTCCTCTGAGTAAAATTTTCGTCTTCTCGTTCATCAATCACACTATACTCCTATTCAATCGAACGGTGTTTCTTCAAATATGTATCGATTCTAAAGCAACAATAATCAACATTTTTTTAAAATATTAAATTATATTTAATCAATGCAAAATACGTAAATGCTAATTTTGTTTCAAAATTCAAATAGTTTTCAAGAAAATATAGCTAAAATTAATGTATGCTTTTTATATAATTATAGTTATAAACTTTGGATTTACGAATTTGTTATTTAATTATTGGAGAATCACGTAAAGAAATATTTTTTAAGGAGGTCATTCTGATGAGAGTGTTATTAGATAAAAATATTGTAAAAATATATGTTGTAGAGTTAATAAAACTGTACAGAAAGGGAAAAAAATTTTTTATAGGTCATTCATTATTTGAATGAATTATTTAATTTCAAAATATGCTATTTTAACACAGGCTTTTATGGCGGAATGCTCTACATATTTCTTGAATAGAATTTAAAACATAATCGACAATCAGACAGCTAAGAAAAATTCTGATAAACTTTTTAATTAATTTTTAACGATTTCACATGGAGTCGTAAAAACATAGATTGTCGAAGTACTTGTCGAAATATTTACAATTAATAAAAGACAAGATCAACTGACCAACTTTCAACGAAATATTTCGCTTTGAATGCTTCATTTACAATACATTTTTCACGTAATCTCTCTAATTATTAAAAATATATAAATATTAAATGCCTAGAATTTTAATTAAAACGTGTAACCAAAAAATTTTCGTTAAAGATGGTCAATTCACTAATAAATACCAGCACGACCCCCTTAAAAATTTCTAACGAATTTTAACAAATTCGTAATACTTTTAGTGATACACTCGACAATTAAAAAATGTATTGTATCCCTTGTTATATTCCTTGAGTATATATATTGCGAATTTCGAACAATATCACGAAAGACGATAAAATTCCAAGTGTCACAGTATAATAAACAATATGAAAAAAATGAAAGTAAAAACGACAGCCGATAGACTGTAAAGGAAAACAATAATGTACGGAGTGAGTTCCCGTACATAGTCCTGACATTTCTCCCTTTATATGTGGAAGGCGAGCGCGCGGTCTGGCCGATCGCGTTCTTCGTCGGATCTCGCCCGGTGGGCATACATCAAAACTGTACGTACGAGTACGAAGTATGCAGTATCCGCGCGTGTATGCGCACGGTACATTATAACGTGTACTCGCGCGATTATGTATTTATACACGCATGTATATGAGATGGGAACGAGCGAGCTGTAACGTCTCGGAAGTGGAGTGCTTCTCTCTCTCTCTCTCTCTCTCTCATTCTCCTCGAGATTCTCTCTCGCTTTCTCTCGCAAGATTCAGAGACGCCCACGGCGACGTGGCACCTACGCCTCGCTACCGTCTCCTGTCAGACCGGGTAATCTCGTGCCGTACGTGAATGCCGCTACCGCGCTGCTGATATCCTCGTCGTCCGCGCGCCGGTTCTCTCAAGATCACTGCTAGACTCCCGCGTGTACTCTCCCGCGCATACATCTCCATGAACGCATTATTTGCGTACATGCGATCACTACTTTTTTCACCTTGAACGTTGCTACGAATTAACAGCCAGCGAAGCCTCGACTTGACACGTCGGACAGCGCGAAACGCAAAAAAATAATCGAAACTATATATACACATTTTTATCGATTTTTCTAATCCTTTATTCATCAGTCTTTCATTTTTTACTGATTTTTTCTTGGTACGCTTTCAGTTTATGTTAATATTTTATTTATTGATATTAAGCGATGTGTTAAAGGGTTTCGGTATACAGCTGGCGAAAATAAATGAAGTTTTACATGTGAAAATTAAAAAGAACGTTTTTTTTTTACTAAAGAATTATATATAAATTTATATATCGAGTAATCAAGTGTTAAAGTTACGTTCTTACATACGGAGTGTATAGTGATATTGCTTAAAAATCGCTATTTCATGGTTCAATTGTTCGGAAAATACGTAGACGAAAATTCTAAAAAAAATCGTATTTACGTGTTTCATATGAAAGAATATCCTCTCCAAATTTGAACGAATTTTTATTATTTCGTTGTGTGTATACTGAAACACCTTAAATTTTTTTACAGTACACACCATAATGTATTTTCACCGTCTATACGTATACGAAGAGATTAACATACCTTTGATGTTTGTAAAAAAATGTACTCAATGAGATAACATTTTAATGATAATTCACATGTTTGTAATTTTGACAAAATCATTTGAAATTTTTAAAATATTAAATTCGTCTGAATATTTTGAATTTATATTAATAATAACGAAAACTGACGACAAGAGTATATACCAAACTTTGTGTAGACTAGATATTTTGTTAAAATATTATTATCTCGTTATTGATAGCGCGTGGTGGGTTAATTAATGGTGATCCGATAGGACAATCGATGGGAGTCCGTTGTTTACGATTCCCGGTTGTTTTCTCACCTCGCGACGGTATGAATCGTGAATATCGAAGCGAGACGGAGACCCGAAACGGTCGGACAATGACCCTCTGTGTAATGGCTCTCGGTGCGTCTTGTATCTCGCAGGCAGCGTATCCCCTTGCATTGTTGCTCGTATTCCAGGTCTTGTGCAACGGATCTGCCACCGCCGGCCGCTGCACTTCCCTCATTGTTGGATCAATGAGACCCAGATCCAGATTATATCGTAACGACAATATTAGTCAACAAAAGAGCTTGGCCACACAATGCTGAGAACTTTATCCCATCGTTAATTAATTTTCTGCACGTCGAATTACTGAAAAAATAAACAAACGAAAAATAATCCTATACGGGATGATATGCGAAATTATCTTATATATAGTTACATTTCCAGATTTATCAATAATTAATTAATACTTTGAAAGATTAATTAGTGCATTTTATACGTTTAGTGTACTTAAGTCTCCTATGTGTTTGATAATTGTTTATTAAAATTAAATAATAAAAACTAGTTTATTCACGAGAATATACAAGTACTTTATTTTACTTGGATAGACGAGTGGAATGTATTTTTAAAATTGGATCTCAATCTTCTGCTTCCATAAAATCTTGCAGTAACATTCCGAGCTGTTCTCTCTGGCAGATCGTGAAGAACGTGCTGGAATTACAGTGATAGAAAGTAGAGAGAGGCAGCAAAAGCATTCGGTATCATCGGGCATCCGGTTTATACACTTGGCCGTTTCGGTCTAACCTAGGCTGGTGTACATCTACATTCGTATAGAAATATCCGAAGTACCGGGCAGATCTCGCGCAAACGACCGCCAAGAATCTTGCAATGTCTTGAATTCTCGATTTTATTCCGAACCTGCGTTTAACCGTAATCACAAACTGGATTTCATGACGACTGAAGTGATTTATGTGAGAAGATTCTGCGGAACGGAATCTGAAATGATTTTTGCACTTCCCTTATTCTCTTGCGAAGAAATTTTATATATGTACGAATTCAATGTCAATTTTTAATTAAGGTATAGTTGTAGCACTAAATCATAATTACGAGATTTCATTGACAATTTGTGCAAAACTTCTTTGATATGATCTACATACGTGTATCAATTTTTAAAAGGTTTCACCGTGTAGATATCGATATATTTATTGTTAAAAATCACAATTTCCTGCGCTCTCGCATATAAGAGCACGTGTTAAATATTGCAATTTTAAACCCTAAATATCTTGACTTCTGGACGGTGAAGCTTGTTGAAATTTTGCACGATTCTTTACGTTATTTAAAAGAAAAGTTTTCCCCAGTTTTTTATAAAAATCTCATAACTTTATTATCCATGATTTTCATAGGTATATAACGAGTACAGGTCACCTTGGATGACCTTGAATTTTGAATTTGTTGTTCTTTTCTTAATAAAAACTTAAGCTCAAAAATCATATGGTACACAGATAAATAAATAAAATACTCTTTTGATTTGACTGCATCGCTAGGAACTATACCTTCAAATGTTCATGGCGTTTTTTATTTGAAAAAAAGTGAACTACATTTTTGACGTTTGATCAATTTTGTCGTTTTGATGTGAAAAGGAATAAAAAGACGCAAGATACGCGGTCAGTTGGATGAGAGGCATCCAACTGACCGCATACTGACATATGTGAACGAAATGCGGTAGCGGAGTCGCTACACGACTTTGCGGGACGCTCGGACCCCCGTGACGAGAGCGGGAGATCTCGCGGTGGATATATGCGTATCTCTCTTGGACTTCCCGATAACATTGAACGCGGCCGAGCTTGACTCGGACCGGACGCTATGCGCGGAGACGAAATCTCCCTTCAATTTGCTACTCACTCGCCTCGCGCCGAAACGGACGCGCAAAGCCCCCCCGCTGGACAATGATACGCAATGATTATTCCCTTGGAGTTGAAAACCACACCTCCAGGGTTCCAAACCACCCGGGGCACCTGTCAGACACCTCTGAAACTTTTGGCGATTCGTCTCTCGGGCACGATAAAAACCAATCTGCTAATTACTTTCCAAATTACCATGTTCTATATAAATACGAATTTTCTTCGGTATTTTTTACGTATCTAATTTTTTGTAGTTTTATTTTGTTTCAAAATGTTGTTTTTTTTTATTAAATGTATCAAAAAGTATTTAAGTATATCTCTCGATGTATTTTAAAACGCCAATAAACCAACAGCCGACCATCTGAGTAACCGCATATTATATATAGTATATAATCAGTATGGCAACGATACACTGGAAGAAATCACGATAGTAGATTGTATTATACAAAGTGACGACTTTAGATCTATATATTAACAATATTTCAAAATCTGATGCTATTTTTGGGAATCAATTATAATGAACGAGATCTAAGAATATTATAGTTCTGCAATAATCAGTGCAGTTGATATTTTATGGTAAAAGATTTAGCATCATTCTCTGTCAGTGTAATATTACCATTTTTTTTATTTTAAATAAAGTTTTGAAAAATTAATATTTATTTAGCAACACATGTGTTTTTTTTGTGTGTTTCAGTTCTGTGTCAGAAACGCTTGAAGAAGGAGCGACGGGCGCGGAGACGTCTTCAGGAACAGTTGGACCTCGAGACGAAGAGACGAGCCCAGTTGGAGGAAGCGTTGAAAGCAACGGGCGCATCGTCCGAGCAAGTCAGAGCAATCGCCGGTAAGACAAAGTTTAAAGAAATTCTGAAGAACAGAGCAAAATTTGTAAAATAAAAAAAATAACTTTAAACAAAAAGGAAAAGTGAAAAATATGAGAACGTTCCTATAAATAGTGTCAACACTTGGCTATGATCCGTAGAAAGAGAATAAGGTAAACGTCCCAAAAGTTGGACATATCCCAATAATTTGACAATTTTTGCTGTATTATAATTTTTACATTTTTATTATTTTTCTTGCACATAGAGGTTTATTTTTCATAACTTTAATTTATTGGAATAAACTTGCTGAACCCTAGAAATAGGGTCAATTTTTTATTCAACTATTGGAGCATCCTACTTATTTAGACGTTCAAGTATTTATTTACTATAGAAATATTGTTCAAAATTAACCAATATAATGAGTTGTGGATCGCTAAAATATCAAACAATAGTTTACATATGAATTTGAAGCAAGTTTTTTTGTTTGAATATTTTTTAAATGAAGATAAAGTGAGAAAACACTTATAGCTGTCCAACTATTGGGACGTTTACCTTAGAAACTTGAAGTCACGATATCGATTCCGCCATGACTCGAAGTTCAAAAATCGAACGTCCGTGGCCAGCAAGAGGAAGATATCGAATTTCCGGATTTTACATATGCCGCATTCTAAAACCCGTTACGTTTAATATTCGCATAGTTACATGTATATAAAGTGTACATATAGACGTTAGTCGAAAAGTGGCTAGAGTCGTAGGAAACGCAGCGAGGGGTTCCCGAATTTCTGCGAAAAGACGGCCCGGGGCTACTCGGCGTGATCTCGGAATAAATTAATTAATTCGCCGAGGCAGAGCAAACAGCCTGACACCCGGCAGAATATGATTCCTTACTTATCCTTCCTGCCCCCTTTCCACCGTCTTTCCACTTCCCGTTTATATTCTCCCGAGCAAAATTCTCTCTCGCGAGCTCAAACTCCCGCTTCTCGTCGTCTCCGAGCTCTACGGCGTAATTCCTCGTCTCTTCCGACTCGATGTATTTCCAAGTCGTTTCTCGAGTCCTCGTGAGACGGTTTTGACTCACCGTCATCGGCACCTCGCTGCATTTCCACCTCCGACCTTCTTTTTTTTCCGAATTCTCACGGGATTTCTCCTTCCGAGTTTTTCGCCAATTTTTTGCGAGTCCTTCAACGCCCCTTTTCTCCCTGTCACTAGCAAAACTCAAACACGAAACCCTTTAAGTTGAATCTCTTATTCCGATATAATGTTCTTCTCCTTTTCTCCGTCCCGCTCGCTCTCGACGCGTTCCGGCCGAGCTCGATCTCCTTGCCACTTTCGCTACTGATTAACCCTGTCAGGCCCAGAGGACTCGCGATATTAATTTCAAATCAAACGAAAACGAACCGAGCTCTTTGTACCTCGAGGGCTGCGAATTGGCCCCGCGGAGAAAGGCCAAAGCTTTCTCCATCCTTTCCAAAGAAATATCAAAATGATCGTTTATTCCTTCTTGATAACCAGCGCATTTCAAAGAAGCTCTAATCGCAAACTTTTCATCGGTGGAATGTAAATTATAAAAACTGTTGTTATTTTTCTTTTATTACATTTGAATCGAAAAAGTTTTTCTCGATTCCCCACTGAAAAATCGAAAAAATACTCCATTTAAAACAATTGTTGAAAATTAACTAGAGAATATAGCGCATAATGCACACATTGCATACCTGAAGTTGTGATAAAGGAGATTATTTAAGATTTTTTTCAAAAACCATACAAACATTCTTTGATGTAAAAAAATTTATGCAAAGTTTTAAGAATTTTTGTTAAATACAGTAAGACTACAACTACCATGAAAAAAAGACAAAAACTTATACGATATTCACTACTAAATATCTCAAATTTTATATAATGGATCCTTCGAAAATTAAACACTCATTGTGTGTATATGACACAAAGAATACGAAACGTTAACTTATATCTTAAATAAATACTATATTGATAGATAATAAACGATTTTCAATAATTAATATATCGATTCCTAGATGATAAAACTTGACAATATTTTACACATGTTTTAATATTACGTTAAAGAAGATTCGTGCATGTGCACATTCAAAAAATTCTGTCATACTATAATCTTATCTCGACTGACAAAGACATAGCTTCTCTATCAAATCTTAAAAGAAACAATAATTTATTCATGTAAGAATCATATTGTATGCATATTTTGTGCAAAATAAATTTAATAAGCATAAATACAGAATACAATCAAGTAATCGAGTTGGACAAAAATTTTGCGATTAAAATATCATTAAAATATCATTTCTATTCTATGGATAGAATGCACCGAGAGAAATCACGATGGCATATTTTACCATAAAGTGACAATTAGGCTAATTTATTTTAAAATTTAATGTATTTTGGTAATAAAACGTAACGTAACGAGAACAGTAAATAAAGTACATTTAGTTCTATAACAATTGGTATATATTTATCACTTTAATATAGTAATAAAATGCAGCATACTTTTCTCTCAGTGTATAGTCAGAATAAATAAATGGATGGATTAATTGTTAATAAGATGGAAAAAATGTTAATCGGTTTTCTTCGAACTTTGAATTATTTTGGCAGAGAATGTTACGGCGGAAGCTCGCACGAGTGCGGAAGCGTCGGACGATAGTCCAGTACATTCTCATCAGTCGCAGTCTCAATCACAATCGTCGCAGCAGCAACAGCAGCAGCAGCAGCAATCGTCCCAGCAGCAACAACAGCAGCAACAGCAGCAACAACAGCAACAGTCACAACAATCGTCGCAGCAACAATCGACGCAGCAGTCGTCCCACCAACAGCAGCAGGCTCAACAGTATCGTGAATCTCAGGTGCCTCGCACGCCCCAACAACCGTCGCCACCCGACGCCATAAAACCCGGCTGGGGATACGGTCTCGATCTCATCGGCGGACAGGCCTCGGCTTTTTGGCAAAATTACCAAGGTGAGAACGAACACATGCATCGAATCTCTAAAAATACACAAAAATTCTCTCCGAAACTTTAAAACGTACGTAAAAACTTTTAATCCCTTGATCAATAAATTCTACGCATAAAAATTCTACTTTTAAAAATTCTACTAATAAAAATTCTATAAAAAATTCTACCTATATAAAAATAAATATGTACAAATATTATTTTAGAGCGAAAGATAAAAAAAATTAATTCCGTCTACAAAAAAAAACTAGGGTTGTAGAAATTCTGTTTCGCGGGACGCGATATAATCGCGTTTGCGTATCAGGCTCCACTCAATTTTTCTGACCTCCCGAGCGAATCGACTGATCCCCGAACGATTATCAAGAAAATCAGTTCTCTTCGTACTCCGTACCGAAAATCCATCCGCGCAGGAAACTACAAGCTCCCGTTACAGAGAGTGAAAAGGGGAGAGAGATAGAGAGATTTCAACGCTGCCGTGAGAGAAAATCGCGAGAAAAAAAAAAGAGAAAAATTCCGCAAATATTGTTTTTTTTTTCATAGATCGTTCATTCTCGTAAAATCCAAATCTTCCATTCTCATAAAATCCAAATCTTCCATTTGACCTCGAGAAAGCTTTTTCGCCGACAACGAATATCCGTTACAGGACACCGGAAAACGGATCAGGAGTTCTCGCGTGCGCGAGGAACCACCGAGTAGAAAACTCATTCTCGGAGGGTTGAATCCACCGAAAAAAATTAATACGAGAGGTGAAAGAGGAGTTGCGAGGAGACGAAAAAATTTCGGGTGATTTTGGAAGGTGTTAATCCACACCGTTCTCAAGAAAGTGGGCGCATCCGCGCGATTCTGTCTCTCGTGGAAGCCACCAGGGTCTCGTGATGCGGAATCCATTTGCAATAAACAACGAAGATTTAGAGGAGGGGAAACACAATTTTTCGTCGGTATACGTGTGTATACAATATGCGTGTGTGTGTGTAAATTGTGTTCGTTTATGCAAGAATAAGGATACCACACGAGACGTGTGTAAGGGGTACAGAGATGGCAGGAGGACGAGTTTAGTTGGGAAGGGGATTGGGAGGCAAAGTCGTCTGAGGTAGGTACTTATACGCCGCACCCGAGGGAACTCTCTCTCCCTCCCTCCCTCCCTACCTCCCTCTCGCTCTCTCTCTCTCTCTCTTTTCTTGTACGCGTATACATATCGCTCCTTCTCTCCGCCTGCGTTGGCATCATTCGCTTCTGCTTCGCTGGTGTCTTCGGGAGTCATGCATTCTATACGAGCAGTGGCTCTCTCCGCGGAATACGCGCGGCGAATTCAGCGCCGGAGAGAGGGAAGAGCCGCCGGGAAACGTGAAAGAGAATATCGCAGCATCCAAGAAACTTCCCTGATGGACAAAGTCGAAATATTCTTCCGGATCTTTGACAGTTTTTTCAAGAGTCTGAAGCCTGGCCAGTCCAATGCGACGACCAAACATTGAGGTTGGAATGCTTTCTGGATCGTAGAAAATAGTCACGGTCCTAACCAAACGTGCGAAAGTGCCCAAATAAAAAACCGAAATATCATTTTCATCAAAAAAAATTGGACGGTTGCTAAATATTCACAAAAATTTATAGAGTTGTTGAAAAGAAAACGCCAGCCAGACATCAGACTCGTATCAATGTTTGGCCGTTTCTACTTAAAACACTGTACTTCTTTTGGTTCACCATAAATTCAGAGAAAACGAATCTCCTAGGTTTTTTTAAATTTCTTAATTTTTTTCGTATTTTTGTTCCCCTGTTACAGTATGAACGAGATCTATTTCTTTGGTAAAACAACATAAATTTTGCATCAAAAAAATACTTGCCAAATCTGAACTATTTATTTCATCCCTATAGATTTTATACCACTAAGAATTAACTAAAACACTCGTTTACAATAATTATGCTAATAATAACCAAGTCAGTGTAATATGTTCAAAAATGTAATAAAACAAGTCACGCTTGAGATATGGAAGACAATCAGCATTAACTGCTTGAGCGGACAATGAGTGGCAAATTTAGAGAGCTGAGATTAGAAAAGAGTTAAAAAGAGTGTCAGTGCGAAATGTTAAAATAGAAAAAATTTGATTTATAACAGAATGAGAAAAGTGGTCAATGAATATTTGTCTAGTTTTGATAAAATAAGATGGTACCTGATTAATGATCAAATTATTTAATTTAAAAAGTATTAACTTTTAAAAAATTTCTCAGTGTCGAAGAAAAGCAGAAAGTGAATGAATGAATAATTTTATTGTGTCACATGGAAAAATATGCATAAAATAATTTTCTGTATTCAAGCTTTTGTTCTGAAAAAACAAACCTAATACGAAACAAACTTTTTGCTACACACTCTTTATTTTACTTCGGGTATTCATATTTTTTGTACATTCCATTCCTTAACATGCAAGAATCACATCCAAGACACATTGAGCTTAAAATTAAGCTGATGAGAAAAACATAACTTGAAAGCTATAATAAAAAAAAATAAGCCTTAAAAAGAAAGGTAGGGGGATGGAGAGTGATCGGATGAGAACCTTCGTCTCGTAATGCAGAGTTTATGCACATATCTCTCTGGCGTTCTGGCAACGTAAGGAAGGAGCCGTAATTTCCCCGGCGGCCAACGCGAGCGAGCTCTCGCGTCTTCTCGGTGCGCCGCGTTACCTGTCTTCTCCGCTCATCTCTCTTTCTCGCGATCCGTTCGCAGCCGAGGAGGCATGTTTCTCATCTCCTTTTCTCGACACACGTATATGCGTCCTCGTACGCGACTCCCCTCGTCTCTCTCTCTCTCTCTCTTTCTCTCTCTTTCTGCTCTCTATCGCTCTCTCTTTCTCTCTATACACAACTACTGCAATTCCTTAGCGCTCGCAACAACCATTCCCCGGCATCGGAGAGCACCACTCCGGCACGTTTTAATATTCAAACTATATGCAATAATTTCTCAGCAAGCACATAACCTCTGCCTCCGATCCCTCCTCCCGCCCTTCGTCCCTTGTTTTCCTCCCCATCACTTCGTTCGCACGATACGACAGACGAGACATTTCCCGGGAAGATCATTTTTGCATGAGCACATTTTCGGCAAGTCGCATTCCTTCTTCTTTTTTTTTTCACAATGAATATTTAAAGAGGTTTTCACTTTTTTTTATGCAAATTTACTCACACTTTTTTCCATTTTTCTTTCTGTTTCAATTATGTCAGTTAAACGTCATAGTATATTTTTTATTATAATTTTTTATAAATAAATATACGAAAAGAATTTAGTGTACAATAATATGCATATTTTTTATTACATTTATAAAAATTAAATAAGTATTTGAGATACTTTTATTCAGACTCGAGCTGCAAGTCGAGTATTTGGTGTTCTGCGTGCATATTTCAATATAGTGAGATTTTAGCATCAAAGTCAGTAACCGCACGAGTCTGTGTTATTCACGTAAAGGGAGAGAGAGAGAGAGAGAGAGAGAGAGACTCAGCGGACCAAAAACTTTTTTTTCTCGTCTCGCGACGACCGCAATCACTCTAAATCGCCGGGCGGACCACTTAATACCTGATGGGCGGGTCTTTGAAAATTCTTCGGGAATTGAAATGATTGCGGTTCATTCTGGCTCCCTCTCTCTGTTCCCTCGACTGTGAGGGACAAGGTGTCGGAAGAGGGATGACTCCCCTCTCAGTTTCTCTCCTTTTCTATTTTTTACGAAAAATCAAGAAAGGGCTCTCTTCGGTTACTTTTCACTTGAAACCTCGCTCTATCATTTTGTCTTAATTTAAAATTAAATCTTGTTGATAATTTAAAAACAATAAAATAAAACATTATACGTCAATGGATGGATCTTTTAAATACGATTTAATAAAAAAAAAAAGAAATTACGTTAAATTAGTAAAATAAAAACGAAAAATATAAAGCTTCATTACTAAAAATAAATTATCAAAGGAACTTTTTTAAACTCGAGAATTTTTTTCCAATTCCTGGAGAATTAATTATCATCAATTTGAAAGAGTCGAGAGTAAAGAGCTGAGAAAGTGGTCGACAGGGCTAAGAATAGGTGAATTTTTTTTTCAACACGGATGAGAACGCGCGTAATTCAAAAGCGACACGTCGACGCACTTATTTTTCATCTTTTTTGCTTTTTTTTTTCTTTATTAGCGACGCAAAGACAATAACCTCGCAAGAGTGATAAAGCGTGAAACGCAACGTGCGTGCATACTGCACATAATCTGACAGTATAAAAAGACTGAGAAAAAAGAGGTACGAGCAAGGTGGGAGGAGAGAGAAAGACTTTGACCAGGGTCGCTGGTTATTCGTCATGCATGTATAAGCATCCAGTAAAGAGCGCCTCCTGTGGTAAGTCCCGTAAGTTCCGAAGGTAAAACGTTTTTACCGGCAAGCAAACTCTTGTAATTATTTTTCTTTAATTAAAAAATATGTCACCTGTGCAATATTACTTATAGGCAATTATATATAAAATATTGCATCTATTTATACACAATATATTACTACAATATTTATATACTTATATACATGCAATATTACTTATATTAGAATTTGAAACAAATTTTTTTTTTAGAAGCAGACATAATTATACTGGTATTTTTTTACTTTTTCCATTTTTTGTAAAAGTGCTCGTTTATAGATTTTATTTTCATGATTTTTTTCATTCACTACATATTTTTATGTATATAAGACATATTTCACTAAAACTTATTAATGTATTATTATTAAAATAATTTTGCTAAAGTGAACAGCTCTCATTAGTATCCATTTATTGGTTTAGTTGTCCTACTTTATTGAAAAATCAATAAATAATAAGGTGTCCAGAAATTGATTAAAACTCGTGTGAATAAATACTGACAGGCTTGATTCAAATCGACCCCTTCGTGCACACAATTAAACCCGGAAGACGTGAAAAAAAGCTTTGCGGTTTTCGGTCGAATCAGGAAATAAAACGAGACTGCCAAAAAGAAAAAGATAGAGGTAGAAAAAGCGTTGCAACCGGAAATATCGTGTAGAAGGGTGCACGGTTTCTTTCTAAGCGCGAAACGAACGAAAAAGAAGAGACGAAGTAAGAAAAAAATAAAAAATAAAAATGAAAAGGAGATTACGAGCTGCGATTTCGTCGGCCAATTTTTTTCGCCTATCACGCCCTTCTCCCCTTCTCCCCTTTCCTCACGTTTTATTTTCTTTCTTATTTTCATGCCCCTTTTCCCAGCGATACGAGAGCCCGAGACACGCGCAATCACCGTGAGCAACCCCTAACAAGGATAACCGCGGGGTGCAAACGTAAAAAAAAAATCCGCAGCATTATTGTACTACGTACTTGCGGGGGATTTGCGAGCGTCAGGAAAGTAACGGGCGAGAGGAAGAGAAAAAATAAGGCGCGAGGGAGTAAGACATCCGAGGAGGAAAGCGTAATAATATTGCTCAGACGCTACCTACTGGATTATCATATAAAAACAAATGTTCCATTGGGACGTGGAGCGAAAGAGCGAGAGAGATGCGACGCTATTTTTCGTTCTTATTCGCATTTTTACTGACACGTCACGTCAAAGCTCCACGATCTTATCTCCCTTTCTTCTCGCAGGGAGGAAGCAGCCTTCCCACCCAAGATGCCAGATGAAGCGAGATTTTAAATAAAATTTTGCGAACGGTACTTCCTTCGACTCATATTTTCCTCCAGGCGAGAGCCAGAAGGACAAAACTGGAGAAGGAAAGGTAAATAAAGTCTCAAGATTTACGTGAATACAAAATGTTTTTTGTATCAGCCGAGAAAGTGAGAACAAACACTTTTTCAGATGGAATTTTAATTGAATATTTTAGTGCCAGCAGCGATCTTAAGAAATCACATCATCGAATTTTTTTTATTCAATCCAGAATATTGTTCACTTTTCCAGATAGTAAAATGCCAAAAATCTACGTAAGCGAAAACTATCTTGTCTAAAGAAGTTTGATAAAAATGAGAACCTTATAAGAAATTCAGAAATATGTAGGAATTGTTTAATTTAAAAAAAACGTATTTGGACATTTGTTCACTTTTCGCACATGTATATAAAAAATCGAGTAAAATTATTCTGTTTTCTTGAAAGAAAAATCTTATTTATCATTTGATGAAACATTGAAAACCATTTCAAGCTTGATGAAATAAAAAAGAGAATATAATTTCATTCTCGATTCCCCCCTTTTTGACTTCTCCCTCTGAGTTATATTTGCAGATCACTCGTCTGCCACGCTCGTTCTGTTTGCACTCCATTCCGTTCGATCTAACCTGAGCGGATGTTGAGTATATCTCGTTATTCCGCGCTCGCTCAAACTTTAGCCATATATAAGAAAGAGATCGGGGATGGATGTTTGCCCCTGAACGAGCGACTGCTGGATGAAACGAGGTCGACGAACGAAAAATCCGAACCCGACTTCGTTTCACTTCCGAAACCTTTGTAAGCGAAAAAAAAAGTGAAAAAAAGAAACTTTTCTCGCTTCTCTCTCAGAACCCACAGAAATTAAAAATTATAAAATCTTATAGGATTAAATTATGAGATGAAGAAATATCTGTTTCCGAAGAAACAATAACGAACATTTCATTCCAACGAGCAGCTTTATAGTCAAAATTGATAGACTTGAAAATAAAAAAATTTGATCGAAATCTATTCAATTAAAAAAAATTTAACATTATAAATAGGACGTACGTAATAATGTATTTTTTATTTTCTGTATTTGAGTTTCGAATTATTTCGATTTAGTATTTAGAAAAATGATGATAGGCCACGTAAAATATTTTCACGTCAGGATTTTGACTATAGTGTTGTTACTGATAAATGCCAATTAGAGTTGGAATGACTTGTGTAATAAACGGGATTTATAATCCACATACACGGAGCTAAAAAAGACGAAGCAGAAGAGCGCAAAAGCATTCTTCTTACGCTTTTTATGTCTCCGCGAAACTGAGCACGCTTACTCGCCCACTCTTCGTCGTCTTTCTTCTCGTTTTTTCCCTTTTTGCTGTCCTTCTCCCGCGATTCATACAATTTCACGGTTCGCTTGACGCACTTTCGAGAGTCGAACGTGTGAGCGAGGCAAAAAGCAAGAGAAGAGAGAGAAAGAAACGATTGTGAACGAAGTGTATAAAACGCTTGGAGATACGCGTGTGCTGTCGCTCGTGCCACTTGCTCTGTTTTACATAAAGATCAGAGCATTAAAAACGCAACGCTACACGAAATCAACCCTCCAAATTCTTAAATCGAGTCTCTTCGTCCTCCAAAAAAGACGCTCCTCCATGAGTCTCGAGTCTTATCTGCGCGTTCTTTTGTTTCAAGTGTAATTATATGAAATAGAATTGCGAATAAATTATTAAAATTTACCATTTGAAAGAAAATTATATTGTAAATTTAAAAAAAATATATTGAAGAATCTTCAGTCCTCTATTTTCATGATCTTTTCTTCTTGCCCATTCTTCTTCTTCGTCTTATCATGATATTTTCTTTAACATTTTATCTCAAAATAGTTTTTAAAATTATACATTTTCATTTGTTATTAACATAATACTAATTACTACTTCTCTTCAAACGATAAAATAGAAGAATAAAGATAAAGTAATTACTAAAAATGCAAAGAATTCTTATTCTTAATTATTTTGATTAAATAAAGCTGCTATGATTTCTATGATTTCTGTCTTAACAATAAAACTATTTCTTTGAACATAATTACACTGAGCATGGAATGCATAAAAAAATTCATTTATAAGGGTCATGTAGAATTTATTTTGTCAATCAACCAGCGCACTAACCTCTCCAAATGCGAGAAGAAATTTTTAAAAATAGTATAACTATTTTTAAACTAAAATATCTGTAGAATAAACAAATTTTTCGAGACTCTAGTTCACAATAAAATTTAATTTATAAAGCAGATTTAATTTATAAATTTATTCGCATAAAGAAAATTAAACCCATATATACAGGCAATAAAAATTCACTAATTGAATCATTCCGAAAAATCGTCGCGACGTTATGAAACGATTGACGAGCGATTGATTAAAAATTAAGCAAACTGAAGCTTCGATTAGAATCAGAGGGGAGGCTGCGATAAATATTTTGAAGTCCGCGCGGAAAGAGACGACATAATTTTCGCGTGGGTATATATAGCGAGAGGAAGCGGGAGGATTTACGATAATGCGAAAACGCATGTCTTACTTGGAAGATTCGTCGAACGAGATAATCCGTGGTCGTCGCGCGGCGCACACGAGCGCGGGAGTGCACGGAGAATCGAGGCACATGCATACGGGCAAACGTGGACGCTCGTGTGGGTGCGATATCGCGAGAAGATCTCTTCGATTATGGAACGTGTTCCGTACGGGAGTCCGAATGGTCGCTCGGTAAAATAAAACCGAAGACGCGTACAATGCCACACGGGGCTTCGGATAATGCATCCTGAAGGCCACGGAAAAATATATCCGCGCGCGTCTATATACAGATATTGTATTATCGTATTGATCGGAAATCGAAGGCGCCAGCAACACAATGCGTGCATTTTTGCCTTATTCCCGGCAAGGGAAATGAGAGAGAGCCCGATACTCCGAGGGAGAAAAGTTTATCTCTCGTTATATATATCGGTACACACTTCGGTATATAATAAGAGCCAGAGAAGAGAAGTAAAAGAGTCTCATCGACAACGAACCTTCCGCCTGTTTTTATCTCTCCTGCCTCGGCGAACGAGAAGGACGCAGATCCGAGCCCTCCCCGGCTACCTATACGCCATTCTCGTTCCAGAAAAATTTATTCACGAGTCCAGAAGCTGCAGAGCCAGGTCCGGTTCTCTCCACTTTCTTCTTCATTACTATATACTTTCTCTCTCTCTCTCTAGCTCTCTCCCCCTTACCTCTCCACCCCCCCTTCCCCACAATTTTTTAAATTCTCTCTCGTCTTCGCCTTTTTTCTCGCTTTTTCTACTTATTTTTCCCTTCTCTCCCTCTCTATCTCGATTTCTTCACTTCTTCGCTATCCCCTCCGCGGTTACGGTCGTGGCATTGTGTCGGAGTTAATTACGCGCGGATAAATGCAGAGTCATAGCGCGCGTGGAGAGAAACGCTGCGTTTCTTCTTTCAGCGACCGATGCTTCCCCGATACACGTTCTCTCGGAAATAAAAGGGACGACAAATGAAAGAAATGTATGAAAAAATAATAAAAAAGATGAAAATAAAAGACATGGAAAGTGTATCATCTCTGAATGAAGTAAGAAGTATAGATCTGTTTCAAATTTTTTGAGCACTCGAAGTTTCTTTACCGGATGAACTAAAATCATTGCATAAAATTATTTTTTATATAAATTTTTTTCAAACTAGATAAACCTCTTCGATATGTTGTAGATAAACCTTTAGAAAGCTTTACTGTCTGGAAATCGAGATATTCAATGTTGAAAATATCTATTTTTAATGCAGGCTCTAATACAGCTAGAATGTAACAAAAATAAGTTACAATTTTCAACACAATAAATATCTCGATTTCTAGACAGTGAAGCTTTTTATAATTTTTTATATATATTTATAATTATTTTGTTGTATCTGATACAATACATTTTTGTTTTATTCGATGGGAATAGAATTTTAGTAATAAAAAATCATTTAATTATCCACATTCAAGAATATCTGAAGAACATTTAAAAAAATGTTCATCATAGAATCACATAAAAACTATACTTTAAACAGTCAGTAATCATACACCATGAGGTTTTTCATTGCCCTATTCCATTTTCAGAGTTTTACACTGCTTTTCCTTTGTTGAGACATTTATGTATTTTTCTTACATACGTGTAATTTTTTTTCAGGTAGATAAAACTGAATCAGCATTTATTCAATCTCAAAATTTCAAGCGGCGATATCTTTTCGTGTCCTTGACGATATCGACTTCATAATAATTCCTGAAAATTTTTGCAAAACGAAATGAATGATTCAAACATCAATGTCATTATTTCCAAAGCAGCGTACGTTGAATTTTTTTTAATGAGTAGAGATTAATCAGAAATTAATGCGCTCCACGTAATGCGTTCTATGTCGATGAATCGATTAGAGGCCTCATGTCTTTTTTAATCTAGGATAAAATAAAATGTTGATGCTTACATTAATTGAATTATATTATTAAAATTCTATTTCCATCCAATAAAATAAAATAGTATTGTATCAGAAACAACAAAATAATTTTTTAATATTATGTATTCGTAAAATCTACTCAATAATTTTTGTTGAGGAGATTTATTTTTTCTTAATTGTAAGATGACGAAAATAATTCGCGATTGAATTTAATGAAGGGGCGATGACAGGGTCGATTAAGATCGGACACGCTCGATCAGATTTGTGGTTCAATCAGTGCCAGGAGAATTTCTACCGTGTAAAATGGGATATCTCGTCATCTCTCTCTCTCCTCGGTCCATCCTTCGTTTCCCCGGAGCCCCTTTTCTTTGTTCTGTAATTTACTCGGCGTGCAAAACCGTTTCTCTCGCGTTCTCTGTATTTCATCCCTTAACTGAACACGGTGAACGCGTCGAGAACGAAAACGACGTAGGCGCGTCGACGTCTGTTTCATATCCTCCGGTATCTCGAGCAGTTAAATTGTCATTTAGATATCAAAGGGATGAAAATACCGCGAAAGCGGGGATAAGGGCGCACCGAAGGTAATTTGGCTCAGTGAAACGCAAACATCGGGACTGAGCGTTTAGCACTCCCTTTCTCAATTATATATACGTATAACGCGTGAAAATCAACGCAAACATACACAGAACATTCTGTGCTAACTTGAAGCATCGAAAAAAAAATTGAAATTAAATACAATTTCGCGTTCCTATTGTTTAATTCTTCAAAATAATTACCAGTTAAATACGAATTTAATATATTTTTGTATAAAATTAGGGTACATTTAATATACGCTAAGAATTTGAGGGTAAATTTGAATGATTTGAAAAATCATAGGTATAAAGTCTACATTTTTGACAAGCTTTTTCGGCGAGTATATAAATAAATGTTGTGCCAAATTTGAACATGATTTACTATTATATAATTCATATCAGAATTATTGGACTTTGAATTATCAAAATAATATCATTATTTTTTATGCACCGTTTCATGATTAACTTTTAATAATAGTATTGTATAATTTTTATTTAAAGATTTTCATGCAATAACACCCACATATACGACCCCTTAAATGAGTTAATAAAAAATCAAATGAATACAAATAAAAAAAAATCATTTTTTGGTATAACAAAATGTATTTGGTTAATTATAATTTAATTACTTTAATTACTTATTTTTTCAAATTAAATAGAAGTTAATTTTTCGTAATGTCGATTAAAATAACAAAACTACAATCAACCAAATCGTATTGCAACAATTATTGTTGCAACAAATTTTTTTTCTCAGTGTATAGAGATCGTATGTAAATAAGGTAAACGCTCCAATAGTTGGACAACTAAGGGTTTTTCACACTTTATCTTTATTTAAAAAATATTCAAACAAAAAATCTTATTCAAATTCACATCTGAACTATTGTCTGATATTTTAGTGATGGAAAACTCATTTTATATGTTAATTTTAGACAATATTTCTAGTAAATAAATACCTGAAGGTTTGAATAAGTAGGATGTCCCAATGGTTGGACAGAAAATTGACCCTATCTCTAGGGTTCAGCAAGTTTGTTCTAATAAATTAAAGTTATGAAAAATAAACCTCTTCGTATATGAAAAATAATCCATACGATTTTATTGAGAAAAAATAATGCAAATGTTAAAAATAGCATGTCCATATATTGGGACGTTTACCTTATACAAAACTAAGAAAAGTTGAAAGGGTCGATTTGGGACAAATTTCGGATGGACACGCCTGTATACGTTTGTGTACACACTCGGGCTTCTTAGCACGCTGCAGTTTAGGACTATTATTGTATTGAATATATGGCATGTACTGGCTTACATAACACTATAAGTGACGAAACGCCAGGCGCGATTCACACCCCCGATGCCGCGAGAAACAGCCCTCGCAGCTATTGTTGTTCAAAGCATAATGGAATCTCGGCCCCGTCGTCGTACAGTTCCAACGGAGCGTTTCCAACCATGCCCCGCACCTATACAGACCAATTTTGCCAAGAGAAATAATAGTCTACGCGTATATACGTGTACGTATACGGCAAGACCTTAATGGCTTCTCAATTGGATTTTACCACTGCAAGCGCGTGAGAACTCCCCGCTACTTTTCTCTCTCTCTCTCTCTCCCTCTCCCTCCCACTTTGCAATCTTCCGTATCAAGATGTCTTCCTTGATGTACGAACTCTGATCTCGCGAGATTATTGCACAGCTTTTGCCCCTTCGAGTATCTCGAATCTCCAAGAATTCCATTTTCGAGGCAAAGGAAAGCTAAAAGATTCTCTTTCATCGCAAAACTTCGTAAATTCCAATATGTACATGGAAAAAGACAACATATTTATTATTTGCGATTAAAAAACTGTATTTATTAATATATGAAAACTATTCGTATATTGAAAAATAAATTGTACCGAGGGTGTTCTTATATTTCATGCTCCTAATGCTAAATATAGAAAATAATATACATTTCTTCATCGGTTCTTCTACAGTTTATTTTTTTAAGGATGTTGGGTTCAAGATTGAAAATGATGCAAATTTTTTGATAATTTTGAATAATAAGTAATATCTCTAAAAGGTTATTGTGCAAAACTTTCACGATCATTAGGAAGCTTTTCTTGTAAGCAATTTTTTATTATAAATATCTCAGTAATGAGTTTCCTAATTTAAGTGAAATACTGCACTGATCTACTTGCATGGCGTTAAAGTAGCTTCATCCAATTTTTCAAAAAAATTTCATCATTTTGTTGTGCAATAAACCTGTCTTTGGATGAACCTTGAATTTTTAATATATTTTTCTTCAGCTGATTTACAGCAATAACTTTTCTCAATAAATTTTTTTTTTCAAACGACTTTGTATGGGAAAAAAATGTCAAACCTTTGATCTTTTACTCTACGGACTCAACACCCTTAAATAGTTCAAATCTGTCATAATCATATATCTATAAACAATTAATTATACAATATGTATAGAGTAAATAATTAAAGAGGAAAAAGTTTATCGATAAAATTAATTGAATGTGCAAAGACAGAGAAAATCGTATAAAATGTACGTGTAGTATTTGAAAGAGGACGAAGCTCTGATGAAGGCGTACGCGAAAGGTTCGAATTCCCTCAGCAATGTGAAAATAGAGAGGAGAGAGAGATGAAGGTGGGAGTGGGAAAGGGGGAAGAGGAAAAAGAAGAGAAGTTGACGAACAGTGAAGTAATTAGTGGAAAAGCAAGCTTACCCTTTTGAGGAGTGGAAAGGGAGGTTTGGGTATATTGCTCGCGGTTGAGGCGTGTGCGGGGATGTGTTTCGAGAGGGCCGCGCGACGACGACGACGACGATGATGACGACGACGACGACGACGACGCCGCTGACGACGACGACGACGACGACGACGAGGAGGAGAGAACGAGCGGGCGAACTAAACGGGATAACGGGTTAAGGCAGGCGTGAAACGGGCCAACGCGTTTTCAAGGATTCCGCAAAGCGGAAGGCCCGTCAGGTTTGCTCACTGAATTCCGCAAGGATTAGGGTGAAAACTGGAAAATGTCCCTTTAATGATAATACACGTCGAATTAACCGGTGAGCAACGCTTTTTCACCTAACCGGTACCTCACTCCCTCCTTTCTCGCCACTTTTATACCTCGAACAACGAGTCTCCGCATTTTCATACCTCGCTGACCCTCTCGACCGATCTCTTTCTCTCTCTCTTGACCGCTCCCGCCGTACGCGCAAATTCCTACGCTCCTTCCTATCCCCGTTATCATTATTATCCTCCCTCTTATTATGTACACGTGGGCGAGACTCCTATTCAAATTATTTTCCCAGATTCATGAACCGCACGGCCTTGCTCTCAATACCCAGAGCTATGCGGAAAAGCACGCGGGGAAAACATTCAACGGTCGTTTCCAGCAGAAAAAATCCGTAACAATGAAATCACTGAAATATATACTCTTGAGGTAGTCGATTGCATTAAGGGTGTGTATGTATAGGCTACAGAAAGCCGAGGCAAGATGGAAATTCTTAACGTTCGATTGGAAAAACTCAGACTCTGCCCTTTTGTAAATATAGCTGGAAATTTTTTGTTTCTTTACTGCAAACTGAAAGCCTGTGAGCATATATTTTGTCAACAATTTACACATAATTAATTGATCTAACAATTTAGAGGGTCGTGCTGGTATTCAATAGTTGATTGACCATCAAGAAGAAAATTCTCAACGTTCAATTGGATATCCCAGATTGTTCCCTTTTGCCAAATAGCTACAAATTTTTGGTTTCTTTACTGTTAATTGAAAGCCTGAGTACATATTTTGCCAATAATTTACTGATCATTAATTGATCCAATAATTAAGGGGGTCGCGCTGGTATTTACTAGTCAATGACTATGTTCAACGAATATTTGTTGATTGTCCTTTAATTGATATTCTAGGCATTTAATCTTTAAATATTTTTAATAACTAAAGAAATTGCGTGAAAAATGAATTGTAAATAAAACATTTAAAGCGATAAAATATTTTTTTGAAAGTTGGTCAGTTGACTTTGTCGTTATCAGCTCGCATTATCAGTTTTTTTAGATTAAGCATAGGAAATTCAACATTAATTGCAAATATTTTGAAAATTACTTCGATAACCTACATTTTTTGCGACTCCATACGAATCGTTGAAAATTAATTGAAAAGTTTATCAAAATTTTTCTTATAGCTGTCTAATTGTCATTTATATTTTTAATTCTATTCAAGAAATATATGTTGAGCATTCCGCCATAAATGCTCGTGTTAAAATTGCATATTTTGAAATTACATTACTCATTCAAATGATTGATAACCTATACAAATTTTTTCCCATTCTGTACATCAATTGTATTAACTCTACAATACGATTTTTTAAAAGATTTTTATCTAATAACACTAATATAAACACGATCTTCTTAAGTAAGAGATGTTGCAAAAAAATGTACACCACAATAAACGTATCAAAAACTGAACGAAAATTTTGTTTTTTTTTTCAATTTTAACTTATTATCTTTTAGTCACATATTTTAGCGAATATCTACAGTTCTCTCTCGAAAAATATACCTTATAGAAAAATGTTATTGAATTTTAATCCTATAGTGAAATATATTGTATTTTTTGGAAAATATCCTAATATCAACTTCGTTTTCGATCTGTTGCAGAATCGCTCGTTCAAGAGCTTGAGCAGGAAAGAAAATCGCGACAGCACCAGGCAACTGAGAGGGAGCAGGTCAAGTCTCCACTGCAAGGTTCGTGATTCTCAAGTAATGAAAAGTTTGCTAAATCATTTCTATACCAATAATTCTCAAGGTTGAAAAAAAAATCCCTCAACGTCACAAATCTCTCTTCAAGAAAATCACTTCCTCAACTACATAGAATCACGAAAATGAATACATGGATGGCTTCTTTTTTATCAATAACTCATTTTGATACGAGCTTCTGAATATCTTGGAAAAAAGATGAGCCAAGTTTGCGGAATTCTTACGCTCAGCTTTTAATTAGAGAGCGAGTCTCGTCGAAAATCGTCAGCAATATAATGGTATCCTGTTTCGAGCGGGTGGGCGAGAATTGCGGTCCAAGTTTGCTTTCTTGCAGCTGCGCGTCTGCGTCGCAGAGACGCGACTTTTTTGGCGACATACCTCCGCGTTACTCTGAATTATTCGAAACTTACGGCGACGAAACTTGCTCCTGGGCATCAAAACTTTAGTCGCGAAGATAAAGGGACACTCACACGCGCTCGAACACCCAAACACACGTACGAAAAAGATGGAGAACAAAAACTATCGGAAGATCCGCCATCAGGCATGACTAAGCAAGTTTGAAAATAATTGTTTTCTTATTCGACCTGTTTCTTTGTAACAGTTTCTTCTCTCTTCGTAATACGAGAGAGCTGAGACATTGTCCCAAAATTCAAATCAATTTCAAGCATTTTTGAATCGCATTTTGTTTTCATATTTTTAATATAAAAATCTCAATAATGAAATAGCATTGTTATTCCGTTAATTTTGTTTTGAGAATTAATTTTTTCTTGCACATTAAGTTTGATGTTGATGACCGCAGATAGTTCCAATCAACGCGGTCGTTACGGATAATAAAAATACATCCGTTCAACTTCTCGTTGTTAATTACGAATTACAGGATTTATTTTATTATTTGTTATTATTGAAAAATTTACAAAATTGGATTTAAACATATATTGTTTTTCAAATTTCAAACATGCGTTGAATCAACTGAGTGAACTATTTACTTGGCATTTCAATTATTATAGAAATATATAAATAATATTTGTTTAAAAACGTGAATCCGATACATTTTGATTAAAAATTTTTGACTATAATAACACTTATACTGCCTCGACCGCCTTTTCCTTAATTCACTTTTGATTTGAATTCGATTCAAATAAACGAAAGAAACCACATATTTGGCTATTAAAAAGTTATTTTATAATGATATACATACATTTTGTAGAGATATTTATTTTTAAAAAATGATTTATGTAGTCATATAAGAAACAAGAATTAAAAAAAACATTTAATGATAAAGAATCACATGTCGATGAAACGAGTATGAGGATTGCGGCATGTTTAAAAAGTGGTCGAGTGTTCGAAGGTGCAAACGACGAGCGAGAGAATGATTTACTCGACTGAAATTGAGTCGTCACTTACTTTTTGTTGCCGAGCCAATTAAAGGGAAGAAAAGGAAGGTAGGAAAAAAAGAATAATCTGTAATTAAAAAACTGAAATTCAATTACGCCGTGGCGGAATCAAGGAGCGAAGACGGGCTCGTCAGCATCGAAGGAGGTTACGACTCGAAATGTATATAAAGGAGAGTGAAAGAAAAATAAAGTGGATTGAACGAGGGGGGAGCGCCTTGGCTCGGAGCCGTCTTGGGAGCAAACGATAAACTCGTATTAGCCACAAGGATGCACTATATTAATGCGTTTCTCTCCAATCATAAGCGACAGTTCGATAAAAAGTCAAGTGGCGGCGCGTTCTCAAAGGATCGACATGCGAAGGGCCGAGATGACTCGACTTCCCGATCTCATTCCTTTTCTCTCGCGTTGCTCTATATCGTCATCTCTCCGATCGAACTCTCTCAACGCCCGTCCCACCTCTCAGCACTCCCAAATACTTTCTCATCCACATTTTTTTCTCCATAAAAAATTATTTAATATTCAATTCAAAACCAATGTTTGTTTCGAAATAAAGTTTCATGCTCTTTTATCGAAACAATTATACTATATTACGAGACTCGAGAAAAATATGTATATTTTCAAACTATAGGCTGTTTTTTTTTTCAATTTTTCAGTTTCCATCCGCAAAACTTTTTATACACAAATACAGAATTCATTGGTATTTAAGGAGGTCGTGCTTTTATGAGAGTTATTAGATAAAAATTTTAAAAAATATTTATTTAGAGTTGATAAAACTGTCCTAAGAGGGAAAAACATTTGTACAGGTCATCGATCATTTGAGTGAATAATTTAATTTCAAAATATGCTATTTTAATGCGGGCTCTTATATAACGGAGTGCACAACATATTTCTTGAATAGAATTTAAAAAAGAATTAACGACGACGAAGTCAATTGACCCACTATCAACGAAATATTTATCTTTCAATGCTTTATTTACAGCAAATTTTACAATTAATTTCTTCAATTATTTAAAATATTTAATAATCAAATGTATAAAATATTATGCGAACGGTAATTAGAAACTTTTTGTTAAAGTTATACTCAATTGAGTAACGAGTAGCAGCACGACCTCCTTAAGTTAATTTACAATTTAAAAGTATAGTCAATACTCGAAAAAATACTCGAATGTTTCCATATTTTCCTGTTGCAGAATCGCGAACGGGATACTACAAGAATTCGGTGTTATTCACGAGCGCAACCTAGAGGAAGGCGAACGAGGATTCGCGACTGGTAGAAAAATGGCCAGACGGTGGAAAAGCGTCCGGCAAGAGAGCGCCAGCCGAGAAGCCGTCGCAGACCGAGAGCAAGCCGAGATGTCACCGCCTCAATGGTGAAGTCACATGAAAAATTGCGCTCAAGTCGCAATGAAATATTAAAAAAAAAAACGAAACAATTGCGACCGCATCGCCGAAATTCGAGCGAGTTACGAAAAATGTAGAGACTCGATCAAGTCCAGGCGTGCGTATAGATTACCTTTCGAGGAAAATCTTGAACCCTTTCTCGCGTAGAAAGGGAAAAATAATCGTGATACACGCAAATGTACAGAACGAGCGAGTGAAGAAAGAATATGAGATATAAAGCGTATCGATATCCGAACAATTCTAGAATAATAAATCGTGACGAGCGAGAAGAAAAAAAAAAGCGAGTCGACTCGAATCGCGCCGAGCGAGCTCCACGTTTCCGCGATCGCGAGTTCTCACAAGTGAGAACCAACTCCGGAACGATCGAGCATAAAAAATATACATATATAAATATACATGTATTTGTATAAATAAAGTAAGAGATGCGAAAGCGAGAGAAATGAAGAACATATCAGAATGACGGCGACAAGGGATTGTCGAGAAGCGAGAAACGCGACAAGGGCGAGAGCGAGGCGGACACATCGATAAAAAATGAGGAAATGCGGAGAAACGAGCGATTCGCGCGAAGGGAAAAAAGCTAGTCCATCTCGTAATCAAGCACGCGATGAGATAATGATCATTCGCCTGAGATTTATAAAAACGTGAACAAGAAAATTATATAAATATATAAATATGAGTACGATATAGAGAGACAAAATATAAGACGAGGCGAGGATGAGAGGGTGACGAAAGAGGGTCACGTGAGCGAGATAACGGGTGCGTGAGAGTGAGAGAATAAAAGCTCGAGTAATAAAAGATACGAGAAAGAGAGATATAATTTATAAAGACTGTTTAACGAATGCGTGTCGTGAGTGTATGCGTTCCTATAGTTATTAAAACAAAATAATATCCTAATATCCATCGTGGTTAAGTAGTTTATTGATAACAGAGATAAAGCGAGAGGGCGCGAATGAAAAAAAAGTCGAGAAAGCGAGAGAGAGAGAGAGAGAGAGAAAGAGAGACGTGTGCCATTCGGGCTCGCTCGACGAGACGAGAATAAAGATGCAAAATAGTACGACATAGAAAAAAAAAAGAAAACGAAAAGCTTTTTGTATATGATGAGAAAGTAATCCGTGATATCAGCAATTTTTCTTCGTTAAAATAACGCGTTTGAGCGAACGATCGTATCGAACGTCCGAAATAAGAAAAAGATATAAAAATATTGAAATATTATAATAACAATAATAATAATAACAACAATAACAATAACAATAATAATAATAATCATAATAATGATAAATAATGATAAATAATAATAGCCCGAGCCGCGAGTGCTCGAAACGAGAAGACTTTGAAGATTTTACGATTCAGGGTCTCGCCGCGATAATACCAGCAGAGCTTCTTCTTCCTTTTCTTCTTCCTCTTCTTATTTTTGTGATTTGCTCTGGTCGAATCGAGAATCGACCGTACTGTACCATTGAGTACCAGCAGCGAGACACCGTACCCTTGTTCTAATTACGCGAACAAAAGAGAGAATATTGCATTTCCAATAGTTTCCTTTTTATTTCGAAATTTTCACCGGATTTGAAAAAAAAGGGTGATGAAAATCTCCGTTCCGTACTGGCGGCCACGTGGCTCTCGTTCGCTGTGTACCATAACCGCAGAAACGACGATGAACATAAATCAGAGTGAGCGAATGATTGTGCAGTTAAAGGGATTTTCTCAAAAATAGCGGAAAAACATTCTCTTTTCTATATGTAACATTGTCAATTGATGTAAACGATCGCATTATGAGGGGAAAGGAAAATTAAAAAATTGGATGTGTTAATTTTTTTATTTTACCAAAAAATAAGTATTTTCGTTTTTTATTCTCATCGTTATTTTTTTTTTTCATTAACAGAGTTATTTATTACTTTTTTTTCATCGACGAGAACGGCTAATTTTCTTTTTCTATGTCAAATATCTAAATATTTCCAAAAATTTATTCAAAAATGACTTTGTTGTTAGTCTAAGGGTATAACTCTCTTATGAAGGGGATGTGCGCATTCATGTTATTTTGATATCATTTTTTAAATAATATTTATTTTTCCCATCACTATTATTTCATTTTATCCTATTCTCATGCACCTCAAACTCAACAAATAAATGAAAAAATGTTTATTCACATTAGTTTACATGAGATTATATTCAATTACGATAATTTTATTATAAATTATGTGTACATTACCCAAGAATATACATCACACTATATTTATAAACATTAAAAATGAAAAAAAATTTCATAAATAAATCATAAATACTTCAAACACTTTCCTTTCATAAAAAAATCGTTATTCGTACCATATTTTAGTGATAAATAAAGAATAAACAATGCATGAACCATTTTGGAGTAAAAATCCTGAAAACTGCACAATTACCAAATGAAATAACGAAACAAATATGAAGCCGAAGGGAGAACGAAGCAGCCCGGTAGCTTCTTCGATAAAACACACGTTGATTTTAATAAAAGCGAAATTAGTAATTATCGGACGAAGCATCAACTGAATTTTGATCGGTAACGATGAGTGTGCGCGTCTGAATCGCCGCGGCATCGGAATAATACCATCTTTCCAGGCAAAAATCCGATCTCCCTCAGTTTTTTACATCGAAACCGAGCTCGTGGGAAAATTCGAATTTCCCTATTTACGATTGTACGCATACGCGCCCCCGACGTAAATATGCATGCGGGATGGCACGCGTGTGTATTTATATTCGCGAGGCATTATGTGGCGCCGCTTCCACATATATGGGAGAATTACGGTGGAGGATTCTCGCGAGGAAACATATTTCATCGGTCACGCGAGACACGTATTTAAGATCCATGTACAAAGCCTTTTCAAGATGAGGAAGACGAGGAGAAAGGAGAATCAGGAGAAAAGTTAACACTGCGGGGGGAAGGGAGAAAAAATCGCGACCGTAAAAGAGGTTCTTGTGTTGTAAAGTTCACGTAATCGTAGTGTCTAGGTAGAAGGTTATGTCTATCGCAACGGTAACAACAAATGTAAACGACAACCAAAAAACTCTCTCCCACGAGGAGAAAAAGAGAGAACGGGAATTTTTCAAGAGATACATTTTCGAAAAAAAAAACGACAAAAAATCACGAGACTTTTGTTTGCATCTGCAATCATGCATCTGGACGAAAAAAAATATGCAGCGACGCATACTTACTCGCGCACGTGCATCATTAAAAATATACGAACGTCGAGTATTCAAGCGGTTCGAGGACTGCAGAATTTTGAAGTTTCACCAAATCGCAGTTTGTTTCGCGTCGTAAATTGCATTCACACGTTTACACTCACTTCTTTTTCGTGCAATTTTTTTTCCCGTGAAAAAAAAGGTTGCACGTGAATGTATGAATTCCCGATAAATGAAAGGAATAAAAATAAAGAGTGCATCTTCTCGGTGCGCTCTCGTATACGTCGTGTGTGCGTGCGTGTGCGTGTGCGTGGAACTTTCAATAAGTGTGTAAATATTATATATACATAAATGAATATATATATATATATATATATTATATAAATAAATAATTAAATAAATATACGAGTGTGCACATGACAGTGAGTCAACTCTCACGTTCTCGAGTGAGAAAAAGAGCTCTTGCCGATATAATACTGTCGAACGCGAGGACAAAGATTACGAAACGAATGACGGAGGAATGCAGAAGCTTGTGACAGGGATGCAGTAAATGCATCCAGTTGCCTGACGAAGGCCCACCCGCACGCCACACCGGACTCATACAAAAAAAAACCTAAATATCGAGGCAAGAATTGTATTCATGTAATTCAGCATTACTATACGTATGAAATAAATAGTTGTTATTGTAATAAGCGTAAATATGAATTTTTCATGATCAATATATCTTTCCTGTTTCTATTTATTATATTTTTCGATATCACGACAATTTTCGGAGCTTTATTTTTTCTTATTAGTGTACACTTTTTGTTTTATGAACTTCCTACTAATCGTAAAATAAATCATGAAAATGAACATAAAATAAATACATTAAAATGTTCCAGCACGATCGTTACTCTAAAATGTTATTTTAAATGTATAAACCTATAGTAAAATTATCAAATTATACATATTATTGAAATAGTTATTTAGCTATAGACGAACCCAAAAGTTTATTCGAAATTTATTTTAAATTCAATTTATTCTAAATTGAAGTGCAAGGAAATAATTTTGATTGATGATTTTGGCCTTGACTATAAGTTCAACAAGAATATGTTGAGAATTGACCAAAGAAAAAACACTTCTTCAAGGACGTCCAAGGTAAGGTAAAATTCTTTATATATAGTTTTATTAACATTTCAATAAGATTTTATTCAAAGAGTTAGTCCTGCTATTGAATAGTTAATTGATATCTTCCCAATTCAAATCACAATTCAAAGACAAATTTTTTGGGAAATCTACATTTTTGATATTGAAAATTGCTCGTACAACGTAACAACTTTTATTATTATTTTATAATTAAATGTATTTCTATATAGTAGGACTGAATATATTTTGGGTCTGAAAAAAAAATTTAACACGATTTCTAAAAATCAATTATAGCTATGAGCAATAAAAATTTATTATTTTATGGCAAAAATATGAAGCCCAAATTTTATAAAATTATCGTGAAGACATTATTTTTAGAAACTATTTCTTTATAATTTATTCTTGAAGTCGACTTATGCTAGTACCTAAAATAGTAAATTAATAGAAAAAAAATTTCTTTTTTTGAAATTATATGACATTAGATTTCTTGAAGTTTTTGAAAAAAAAACAGAGTTTAAGTAACTGTACAATGTACAGAGTATTCTTATCAATTTGTCGGAACGTATAATGTAACGATTGTCGGCACGCGACTCGATCGCCATTGGCCGTCTCCTGGCAGGCTCCACCCTGCAGATGTGAATATATTTTAATAAATAACGATAATCCACACGTGAAATTGAGACGAGGGCGTGAACCTGAAGATATACACATTATGTACAAACATGCACAACATGTAAAGACATAAAATATTCGTAATCTTTTTTTCAGAATATTATAGACTATACAATCTCAGCATAAAGTAAATACTTGATGCTCAATTGGTAAAATTGAGGCTCTGCCATTTTTCCAAGAAGTCAAAAATTTTGTATGCCCCACTTAAAACATCGATTGGCAACTTAACATATTTTATCAATAATTTAAACATATCTTACTGATCAATCAATTACACAAGAAGTATTATAAAAATTTATTATATATGAAAAAAAAATTTTATTATATATAAAAAATGTAAAAACTGCTAAAAATATATAGAAAACAAAATTCCCACTCATATTGTGGTATGTTTAATGATTTTACTTCTTGCGCACTCGTAAAGCAAATTTTCCATTCGATAGCCGCGTGTCCATTACTTTAATTTAAAAAAGTATAGAAATTTCAACAATTCGCGAAAGCGAAATGAAATAATAAAAAGCTTATTATAAAAATAGTAATAAAAATAAAGAAAAGAAAGAGAAAATTAGCGGCTGTCAAGATTCTTTTTCCCAAAGCGATCGTCGGAGTTTACGGGGGTGGATTTTTTTCTCTCGCCGTCCGTAGCAGGGGTTAGTAGACTGCCTGTAAAAATGCAAAACTCGTTTCGACAGTTCTGTCAGCGCGAGAAGAGAACAGAGAAAGAGAGATTTAGCGACAGGGGTGGGGGGGGAGCAGAGAGAGAACGAAAAAAATGAACGTTTCGATGCAAATGAAGGGCTTGACTCGGCGGCTTTTCGCGGCTGCGTGTATATAACTTTCCCCCACTCGATTTCATCCCTCTTGCCACGTATTCTCGCGAAAGAAAAATCAGCGCTCGCGGTTCGCCTCGATTTTTCCTCATTTTGATCCTCAGTAAACTTTTCTCCCTGCCTCGAACGTCGTTCCGCCCTTCTCTCTTCAACAGCTACAAAATAAGAAATTCGCTTCTTGCTCTCTATAAAAAAAATAAAAAATAAAAATCTCTCGCGATTTCTCTCCCATTTCGTGGAGCGTTCACCCCGAATCGTAAAGATAACCGAATTGGCCGTGTCTTCTACTTTTATTCTCCGGACATATTGCCATGACAATCATTCTCTCATTTGCATAATTATCGAATAAAACGGTTACGCGGCGGGGTCGAGGGGATAAAAATATTTCCTCCCCTCGGCGAGATGGGAGAGGTCGAGAAAGCCCGAGGCCCTTCGTCCCTTTCTCTCGTTAATACGTATATAAATACGAACTCGAAACGTACGACTAATTTCATGCCTTCACTTTTTTCTTCTTCTTCTTATTTTCTTAATATACACTTCCATCCCCCGATTTCCTTTCTAATTTCTTTGTTTTTTCTTAGGGTGCTCTCGATTTCTTTGGACCCTTCGCGCCGTCCACCTTCACATTCTCTTGTTCATTTCTTTCTTTCTTTTTTTCTTCTTCCCTTAGAAATTGTAAGGCCATATTTCTTCTTTTTTTCTCTCGCAGGTCTAGATATGTGTATGTCGTTGGCCTCGTGATTAGCCGAGGATCACATTACCCGGAGCGGGGATGCGATATTACTTTTAATTAGAATCGTAATGCCTGTGTGTGGTTTATGAGCCGTACAGCTCCCCCTCGCCTAATGCGCTAAGAATCTTTTTCTATTTGCTGGATTGAAAAAGTTTTGTACAGGAAATTTCATTTTTATAATCACTCCATGATTCACTCTAATTTATTCTCTCTTAGTTATTTTAAACATTTTTTTACAAATATTTTTATATAAATTTAGTCATTTTTCAAATCAATTAATAAACAAGTAACATATGTTACAGTAGTATTTAATATTATTGTAGAATTTTTATACAATTTCTTTACCATATAAAAAATATATATTTTCTTTATGATTTACTATGTATAACGAAAAAGACCATTTTTAAGATTATTATTGTATTTTCGCATTAAATGTTCCATCAAAAATAAACTTTCATGTCAATAACAATGCATGTACTATGAGAAAATCATAGTTTATTATTTTTCATAAAAATGTATAATAAAATCAATATTAATATGAAAAAAACATAATCCAATTTTGGAAATAATTCTTTTTTTTGGACAGTTTACTTTTTATGGAAAAAAAAGTCGATTTTTTGACGATCGAAAGTTGAAATCGTGCCACCGTCGTTAATTGTATATTATTTATTATGAACTCACAATGCATGGACTTTAAATTTTGACGCCATGCACGTACATGCCAAAATTTTATTCATGTATTGTATATACATTTTGGAATATAAATCCATATGAAACCAATTATTTGTTCTCACGGTAGAATTGTTCTCGTTTCCTCAAATAATTAAAAAAAAATTTTTCTTAATTGTGCAAAGTGTTATCGCTTCGTTTATTTTAGTGCAGCAATTCCTTGGGAACCACGTGAATTTAGCTTTGGAAATCCGAGACGGGAGAAAAAAATAAGTCCTTCGTGTTTACGGGAAATAAAGAATTGAGAGTAAGGGGATGGGTTTGGGAGGGAAAAAGGAGAAGAAACGATTCATTCACGCTACGCTGATAATGGAATCAAACAGAATTGCCAGCTTGTACGCTGTTTTTAACGGTATGGCACGCAGAGAGTGCTTCTATGCATTTTTAACGAACTTACTTTATTAATCAAGCCTTTTTATTTTTAGCGTTACATTTCATTAAAATAAAATGTAGCACGATTAGATGAAAAACAATCCGTGGGTGGTCGCGTTTCGGTTTGTGCTCCCGTTCAGTTCCACTTCCCAGGTAAGAAAAATATTGTAAGCGAAATTTTATTTCGATTTTTTTTTGCAACATAACAAAAATTTTCTTCGCTATTTATTTAAAAAAAAGAAATATTACCATGCATCGTAAAAATTAGCTTCATTTTCTTCAGTTTCATAATGTTTTTCTTTCTAAAGACATATTTCAAGACTTTCAAAAAAGTAATAATTATTCGTAGTGCAAAACTGACTAAGTATAAACCATGCATCAATCTTCCAGTATATTATCATGTGATTGTTATTGTTTACTAGTTTACATCAGCAATTTGCCTCTTGTTTAGCATATATACATAGATCCCTGATGGAATGGGAAAATCGGATATTAAGACAGCTGTGCACTCTCACACGCTGATTAAAACAGAAATTTCATTCAAGGACGCAACGACATATATATATATATATATATATATATATATATATATATATATATATATATCGATAATCACGATGAGCTCTAATCCTCAAACGTATCGCAAAAGACAATGGATACGTTATTATGCACTTCAAATTTAGAAGCGCAAGACATTTTTTTAAAGAAATTTAAAATTTATATAATTTTTTTAAATTTTTAATACAGCATGGAATAAAGTTGTTATTTACTATTATAAAAAATAAAATTCTTTTTCAAGATTGTATAAGATTGTATAAGAAATCACGGTTGTAAAATTTATTATAAAGTGACATCTATACTGTTTAATTTTGAGCTAAATATATTTATTATCGTAGAATGAAATACATTTAAGGACCGAATTTAATACAACGTCTAATACTATTTATGAAAACCAATTGTATTGGGTAAGGCTTTTGATACATTCAATATGGTTGTTACACTGCTATGGTAAAATCTATTAAATTTTTCTCTCGGTGAATGCGACGAATTATTATTTTTATTGTTTAAAAATGCAATGACTGGTGGTAGATAGGAATAAGAAATGTGTGGGAAACATTTGATAACAGGGAGAAGAAATTCAGTAAAAATTGGATAGGGAGCATATATGCCATGCATAATATTCTATTTATTTTTGCTCCTCTCGATGAATGTTCGTCCTAATATTTAAATGCGGCTTCTGTGAATAATTATTGCAAGAGATGCAGCGAGGATCAAGCGAGAAAGAGAAAGACAGATAGAGAGAGAGAGAGAGAGAAGATTCTCAGGATCGGCGAATGCAATTACACGACGTCATTGAAAAGTTAATTGATGCAAATGAGTTTCCAATACTCGAGGGCAAAAGCGAGAAGAGCCGATGCTGGAATTTTCTGTGACCCGACAGGACGCAACACGTGTGTGTGTCGAGTCTATGACAGAAAGAAGGCACACGGGGAGAAAGAAGGAGAGACGGAGCAGAGCGAGGAGAGCGTACAGAAACTAGAACAAAGTTGTCCACGTTGGAAAAATTTTTCCCACAGGAGCTCGACGTTCCGTCCCTCTATTTTCGTTTATTTTTCAGTTTCTCTCTCCTTCTCCTCCTCCTCCTTCTTCTTCCTCTGCTCCTTCTGTGCACGTTGCTCTCGTTATTTCGAGAGCAAAACTGTTTTTCCTCTCTTTGCGTCCCACAGGATAAAAGTTTCTCGTCCGTCGATTTATTTTGTTGCGGACTCTCGCCGGTTCGTCAAGATGTCACCGTAATGAGCACGGTTCGGGGAGGTTGTTCTCCGAACCCCTCAACACACTGCATCGACTCTGGAGTGCGAGAGAAAATCGCGTTCTCCTACCGAGCACAACAACCCCGATTATGCTAAACGATTTTCCAAACTCAATGAATTAAAAAAATCTCCTCTCTCCCTCTCTTTTTGCTTCACCTCGCTGCTCACTCGGTTTTCAACTCGCCTCGAGTGGAAATATCAGTATTCTCCATCTCGCACTCATACAAATACTACCGCGATAATTGGATTGATTTGAAAAATGGTCACGAGAGACTAATCAACATTTTTAATAAGTTCGATACGTAAAAGATTATTGTGTCAAGGTTTTAAATAATCATCCTAACGATTTAAGGTAGTTTGTCGTTTTCTTAGGAATTTATCAAAAATTGGCACAAACCTTCTTTGATATGACATACATATGTATATCAAATTTTAAGAGGATTCATAGAAATTGAGATATTTATTGTTAAAAATTTCAATTTATGATTCTGTCCAATAAGAACCTGTGTTAAATATTGCGATTTTCAATCCTAAATATCTTCAATTCTAGATGGTGAATCTTCTTAAAATTTCTCATAACTCTTTACTGAACTTCAAAGAAACTTTCGTTGGTTTTTAAAAATATAGGTAAAATTTTAAGTACCAGTCACTTTAGATTACCTTGAATTTTGAGTATGTTGTTCTTGAAACGATTTGCAATAACTTTTTTTAACAAACTTAATTAATCTTAAAAACCATATGATGTGAAAATAAGTTGAGATAAAATCTTTTAATTTGACTGTAAAAGGAACTATCTTAAGAGTTATCGTACTTTAAATCATCAGAATTTTAGCATGTTCTGTTTTGTATACAGTACAGCGATTTGAAGCTGGACTGATTTTTTAAAATAGACTTAATGATGTATTGGTTCGTGTTTAAATTTAGAAAATTTTTTAATGAATTATACATAATAGAACGTATTATAAATAGTAATATATAAAGGTAAGTATAAAGCTCACTGTCTATACAATAATTAATTACTTTTCGCAAGTTCAAGATATTAAAATTCATTTCACTTATTTCACTTTTTGCGCGGTTTCATGCCATTAACAAGAATTCACTTCTAGAACTAAATGTGCATATGCATACATTATATTGATAGTATCAATATAATATATTAAATTATGTTCATTAATACATTAATATACTTATACATTAATGATTACTTTAATACCTATTTATTCATACATTATTTTGGTAGTGTCAATATATAATGTATATAATGACAAAAACATGCATACATCCTTAAAAAATTTTCTCCAATCGATTTCAAATTTTTATCATATCAGATAATAAAAGATTCTTATTTTTATTGTTTGGTATTACGTCGCATTGACGTAATATCGCGCTTTATCTGCGATAAGCAGGCATTCAAATAGCGTACTATGTGGAACATTATTAATAAAAGAAATGAAATTAATTTTATGGACTAAAAAAGTGTCTTTTCAATATACTATATATGCACATTCGATGACCTCGTACCGTCCTCTTCGACCTCTTCGCAGATACATTTAATGTGAATTTGAATCCCAATAATACCAGATAAACAAAAAAATATTGTAACCGTGTAAACCGGGTGATAAGAATCTTGAATCAACTGAATAAATAGTTAGGCGAAAATTCGTTTCATTCTTTTTCTTTAGCCCATTATATTTTGAACCGAGCGCATGCGTATGATCTCTATTACGAAGATCTCATTCGTTATATAAATGTATTTTGCTTCGCAGATAAAGCGCAGATATTACGTCAATGCGACGCAATACCAAACAATAAAAAAAAAGAATCTTTTGTTACCTCGTATGATAAAAATTTGGAATCGGTTGGAGAAAATTGCTATTTAATTTTTTTTTCCGTCTTTGGTATATTTTGATCCAATGGTTTGCATGATCTCATTAATGTGGGTCAAACATTGACTAAAAACTCGTTAACAGCAGTATTTTCCTTATTTTTCTAACAATAAGTGTGAATTTAAAAAATACCGGTAACCCCTGTATTTTTGAAAAATGATCCATGATTTTTTTTTATTTCGTCTATTTCATCACACATTTTCTTCTATTTACACTTTTTTATTATTATTTTGATGAATATCAAAAATAATATTCATATAGTATTTTTTCATATTTCTATTAATGAACATGTGATTGGTAAATAAAACTTCGTGTCGCCTACTGTGCGTAATTAAACAAATAAATAAATATGAATAAAATGAATAAAATAAAATATGTTTAAAATATCAAGAGCATCCTGATATTTTTAATAATTGTATGTGTCATAGTCGATTTAATTAGATGATAAATTGAATTCTAATTTGTTATTGGGAAACCGAAAAACGATATTTTTACGATCCCGCATAACTCAGATAACATAGTCCACGTAGCTACACTTGAATACATAACTATAATTATATGTTCAAAGATTAAAAATAGAAAATTTCCCAAACTGTGAGTATAAAAGAGCGGTAGATGGCTGTGAAAAAAATAAAGAAGTCTCGTCGACGCGTCTAAAATGAAGTTCATTTTGGTATTCACAATTCTTGCCGTTGGCTACCAAATTACATCGGTCGAGGCTGATATCTTTGGACAGGTAAGTTTGAACTATTTTACAAATGTTACTTTTACAAAATAGCAGATTTGTATTCTATTCTAATGCAGATGAAATTACTGTACATTTTCTCTATAGTCGATTCAGTCTAAGCTAAATTAATAATTAAGTTTTAATAATATTTTATTGAGTATTGTTTCAAATTAGTGTAGAAATTACTGCAAATTTTATCCAGAGTCGATACAGTTTACGATAAATTAATAATTAAGATTCAATAATGTTTATTGAGTATTGTTTCAAATTAACGTATGTTTAATTAAATGTAGATTTTGTATAGGGTTGTTGCTTCATTTTAATGTAGTTTTATTTTACCTTAAAGTTAATCCACTATCATTTAAATAAAAAATTGGGAGAAATATTCAATATATATATTAAATTTCATTTAGTGTAAATTTCGTGTAGTCTAAATTTAATTCTGTTTTTATATATGAATTAGTAAAAAAATTAATATAAATTTATTGATAATTTTTAGTTAATTAATAAAAAAGTTCAAAGTAATTCAGCGCCCAGACTTGAAGATGAACCAGTACATGGACAGGTTAGTCTAAATTTTGTTTTTACTTGCAATTACACTAACATTTTTATTATTTTTAAATGATTACGGATCGAGAAACTCTGAATCCAGCAATTAAGCTTTTGCTACAGTCAGTTTCAATTTTCTTTAATACACTGAGAAAACAAATTTTATTGAAACGACCAATATTTAGTTCATTGTTACTCAATTAATTAAAAAATTATTATTTTTTCAATACGAATTCGATTATTAAAATAGCAGAATTACAATAAACTAAATTGTATTTGGTCAATTCCTTCTAATTTTATTTTCAGTGCTTTCGTCAGTGAAGAACGATCGCCAATCCAGTTTAGAATTATAATATCAACAAAATAAAATTACCGCAATTAATTAATTATAAATATTTCATTATAACAAAACGATAGAACTTTGGAAAATCGAAAAAATTGCATTTGTTTAGATAAAAAAATTAATCTTGCCACTTAAGTTTCGTGGCACAATACTAAAATGAAAATGTATGAATTTAATTTTTGCAGATACGTAAATTTGCTTGCAAATCAGATCGAGGTATTATTTCTTGTCCATACAATTCACGATCCTCCTGCGAAGTAAGTTATTTATATATTTTTTTAATTTAATTTTCATTTACTTTTTTAAATTTTATTTTCAAACGTGTATTAATTTTCTTGATGATAAATAAATTTAGTCATTTATATATGTACATTTTAAGAATTCAATTACATATTTATTTATGTGTTCATTATATTGTTGTACTTTATTATGGATCTTCATACTTATTCCTTTTACATTTGTAAATTAAAAAGGAAAACTCAAATATAAACATTTTCACTTTTTTTTTAATTTGATAAATGTCGACAAAGTGAACAAACTCTGTTAAAGATGGTGAAAGTCGGGAAAAAAAATATTCTCTATAATAATTAGATTAAAAAAATTATATAAATTGAAAATACAAAAATAAGTTTTTACAAACGAAAATTTTATTAATATATAATTTTTCAGCCATTCTGTAAAAAAGCTGAATCCATGGTTAGTTCGTAATTTCCTTACTTTTAAATTATTAACATGAAAGTTACCTAATTTCTATTTATTTTAAAATTTGGTTTTTAGAGTTATCCATATGCGTGCTTAAATGGTACACATCCTTGTCCGTACGATGACCCTGTTCGATGCTTAGTTAGTAACTGCACGGTTTATATTTCATTCTATTTTATTAACCCATTTTTATATTGTTTAATATTTATTAATTATTTTTTTCAGACATTATGCTACAATCTTGAATTAAAAAACACAGGCGCGTTATAAACTACCTGGATAAAACTGGAATAGTTCGTATTTGTATTTAAATTTGTAAGAAATCCACTTGACGTTTATTTTATTGAAATTGTATTGTTTTTCCTTTTATTACAGATAAAGCAAACTTCATTTTGACGTGCTGTGTAATATACCCCTACACAAAACTGTTATTTGACGAAAAATGTAATATTCAATAACCTACAAATTATAATTCAATTTTTATTTTTCTAACTTAAAAGCAAAAGCTACATTGAATCGGATTTGGTTACATTATTCATAGTGAGAGATTGTGGTAAATAACAATATCCGTTAAACACTTCTGATAAGAAAATATGGAAGAAATTACCAAGAATATGGATTTGTAATATTACGAAAACCAAAATTATATGTTTAATTATGTATCATATTATATGTCAATAACAAAAATAAAAAACAATAAAAAACACGTATTTGTCATGAATGTAATTTACGACGAGAAACATGCAATGGAGAAAATGACATAAACTGTTCCATCGTGAAAAAATAACTAACTATTTTTGTTTGTCTCTGCAAACAAAAATATGTACTTACGGATTTATAAATTTTAGTATGATAAATAAAAAAGTATTTTCAACTATTCTTACAATTTAACATTGTAAAAAAAGAATCGTGAGAAATAAATGAAAATGATAAAATACCTCTATATCGAAGTAGAAGACGAGATAATTTTTTGATAATTTTCTCTGTCCCCTCTCTGAAGTTCTATACTTCAGAAGTGCATTCCCTCGTGCCATAGAATGAAACCGGTAATCAAGGTGTCCGGCGGCCGAACGAGATGAATCGCCATGCGTATGCAAGACGCGTCTCTATACGGACTCGTCGTCAAAATATTTACGCGCGCACAGCCGCTCAATTATTTGCTCTTTTTTCTTAATTTCGTTCGTCCGCTGCTTCTCTGTCTCGTTTATAACGCAAATTTTTCTGAATGCAAAACAGTGCGAGAGCACACGGATTTTTCACCAATATAGTATATATATATATATACGTGTAGGTATTTCTGAGAGCAAATGAAAATCATTATTCATAAAAATGGATGGCTGAAAAATTTCAAATGCGCATTTTTGTACAGAAGTCGTCAGAATAATTGGAAAATTGTCTATGGAACTGGCGGTATGGAAAACGGTTTAATCTCAGCGAGAATAACGAACAGAAGCTCTCGACGGGTATATTTTATAGTTGAAATTGCGCCGTGTGTATCGTTCTCGATCGTCAGAGAGACGATTTTATGGGAATATATTTTCGCTCTCGCGTGTTTCTCTTGATTGACGTTGAATTCTTGGGGTCTCGGGAGCAAAACGGTCGTCCCTGTAGTTATTCTCGCGCGGGAAGACGATCTTCGAAGGACCGCGAAGAACGATTATATATACGCGACGGTATCTTCGAATACCTTTTTCATTTATAATGGTAGGTATCAACTGTGAGCTTTATTATATACATATATACATGATCGTGAAAATTATTCCGCTGTGCGATTGACGTCCGAACCTTTTATTCTCCTCGCGTTATAAACCAAAACTTTTTCCCCACTCTCTCTCTCTCTCTCTCTCTCTCTCTCTCTCTCTCTCTCTCTCTCTTTCTCTCTATTTTCTTATTACTTTTATTTACTTCCACATGTCGTAATATACTCAAACATTTATTAATGTCAATAACTCAACTTCTTCTTTTAATATCTAAAAAAAAATTATTGTTTAAATTCACCCTTGCCAAGTATTACGCATACTATTTTCTGAAATTTTTACTTTCAATAAATGCATTATTATTAATGATAATTAATAATAATTAGGCCCCCTAAACGCACGCTTCGCGTGCGCTAAATGTTATATAGCAGTTCTTTTCTTTTTTCAAAAAATGATTACGAAACATTATTTTTATTTTTATTTATGTATTTAATAAACTATTCAAAATTATTCGTAACGAATGAATTCATATCAATGAATTTTCTTTCGCAATGCTTTCGAAATGTTTCACAAATAAACTGTTGTTTTTCCTCAAGGTATTATTTTATCAGATGATCATCACGTGTTCTCTTGAAACTTATTGAAACTTATCTACCTCTTCGGATGATTAGGCGATTTTTACGTTAATGTAAAAATTCTAAATGTTTCACAAATAAACTATTATTTTTCCCCAAGGTATTATTTTATCAGATGATCATCACGTGTTCTCTTGAAACTTATTGAACCTTATCTTCCTTTTCGGATGATTAGGCGATTTTTACGTTAATTTTTTTAAAATCGATTATTAATAGTAACAATGACCCTGGCTACTAAATTGTTTTTTCCGTTCGTACACGATTGGAAATCGATTTTAATGTTTGCTGGAATTTCTATTTTAAAAAAAAATTATAAAACTTTGTGTTCGAATGTGAATTCAATTTCAATCTAATTCTGTAATTAAATCAAAAAAATTAGTCTGTAATACGATTACGTTAGCTATCAATTTTATATTACATATTATCTATATTTTTAGTTTAATATTCTAGTTAATAGAAAATTTGTCTTTTTAATCGTGTTAAGAAAACAAACTACTTCTAATAAAAATATAAATATTTTTATTATTTAAAACCAATTTTCTTGAGCTGATGACGACGACGAGGTCAACTAAACCAACTTTCAATGAAATATTTAGCTTTAAATGTTTTATTTACAATACATTTTTCGCGTAACTTTTTTAATTATCAAAAATACTTAAAGATTAAATGCCTGTAGAATATTAATAAAAAGGTAATAAAAAAATGTTCGTTATAAAGATGGCCATTTGACTAGAGAATACCAGCACGACCGCCTTACGCATGAAAAACGAAGCATAAATTTATACCTTTTATAATTTCTTCCATTCCCGTAATACAGAGGAGACTTTTCGAAGAAAATCGAGGAACGAAAAAAAAAAAATTTCCTCTTGATCACGAGAAAGTTTTTAGCAGCATTTTTCTGCTGACCGGAGGGAGATCCGAGTAAAAAAGTGAACTGAGAAAATTTTTCCGTGCGAGAAGAAAAAATGCTCGTACGGGAGGAAGGATTCTGACGAGTCGCCGAAAAGATTGCGCGTATGTAGAGCTGGTGCCCCGGGCCTGCTCTGCTCCGGTCCTCTCTCCTTTCGGTCCAATAATTACACACTTCGCGGAGCCCTCGAACGGCGAGTGAACCCCCAAGTGTTCCGAGTCTCCGGCGGTGCGTATTATATTTATAAATACATACGACCCGCGTGGAAAAGAAAGGATCGCGCACTCTAGACCGTTGGCAGACGAACATTTTGGGACTTTGATTTACAGCTGTCTCCTGTCTCGCTCTCGATGTTCCTCTCTCTCTCTCGCTCCCTCTCTCGGGCCTGACACGTGTTATATGATCGTCGAAACGGCGCTTCGCTGCCAAGAAAGCGCCATCGGAGCTTCGTTTTTTATTGTACTCCTCCTTACCCTCGTCTAATGGAGGGTAAACGCCAGAAGAGCGTTCATGAATTTGTATTAGAGGAATTGGCTCCTCGGAAACGATTCTCTCCGTTTTTTCTCTCCCTCACGATTTTTTCTTCTCTTTCGCTAAACTTGGCGCTCGCGCTCTCGTTTTCTCGCGTAACCTTGCGCGCGCTCACATTATTTATCATCGCATCCGCGATACCGAATCCTCGAATTTCGCAACAGCGAAACTCCCGGGCTCGGAACGCTCCTCCAGCCTCCAGAATTCGCCCTTCTGCCTGCGACTTTTTTCGGTTATGTCCCGCGTATCGGGGACGATCAACTTCTCCGAAAGTTCTTGAAAATCTCGAGACCCAGGTCACGGAATCCTTCCCTGGAAGAACATCCGAGGGGAGGAAGAATTATAAGAGACGCGAAAAAAAGGATGAGAAAAAAAGAAGAGAGAAAACCGTGCGCCCTCCGGAACGATCTCTCGAGATTTTTTTGACAGGTGCATAAATATTTAACAAATATTACAGTAATCGGGGAAGGCGGTATAGAAACTAGCTTATTAAACCTTAAAACGGCGCGATACAGGGTTTTTGGATAATTTTTATTCCTCGTAGACCTATCGAACTCTATTCAACAATTATTATATTTTCATTCTTATGAGGCCTTGAACGTTTTCCTCTTCTCGTTCACTCTGTGTGTCAAAATTCAAGGCCGCTGAATTCGATTCTTCTACGGAAAAAATTTTTTTTAATCAATTTCAAAAATGCCTGAGCGACCGTTGTCCAGAAGTTCAATTATCACAATTTTGCAACATCTACCCAAACTGATGCCTTTTTAGAACTTATATTTAATCAAGTAGACCAAATAAATAGATGACGTAAAAAATCCAACGCTTCACTGTGTTATTTAAGAGCTTATACCACTAGAAATAACTGTCACTTCATTGGCAAAAATCTTCGTGAGACCTATTGTCAAATGATTCATATATTAACATATAGGAATATATTTTAGCAAGGACTTATATGTGAAAAAAATTAAAATTCCCCTTCGTTGTCGCAGAAATTACAAAATCTATTAAAATCTATTATTTTTTTTTATAAATCGTTTCTCACAAATTTAACACGTTAGGAGTTCTTATAAAATTAATAGTATAATTTTTTTATACAAAAACAGTATACTGTACATTTTTATTGAAATTTAATCATGAAATGCAACGAGTTTGTAGGAACAATTCGGGTTGAAGACAGAGTTTACACGTCCGTCACGATCTCGATCGTTATTGCAATAATTTATGTTTCTACAACGCAGTACAAGAGACAAAACGTGAATAACTCACGAAAGGGAAAGACGAAGAGAATAAAAAGTGATGATAAGAAGGAAAAAAAATTAAAACGACGAAGCGGGGACGAGAGTATGTCAAACGTACATTTTCGATTTAACTTGTCGAGTTCACCACGATCGTGCCCTTCTCTTCTCTTTTTCGCACCGTGGGATCATCGTGACTGCGTACATGCACGTGAAGACGACACATACGCAGTCAGTCACGCCGGACATCTTCGGGTGATGAGAGATAGACAGGTAGATCCATTGAGAAAAAGTATTACGTATTTTATTAAATTATACCTGTATAGAACTGAAATACTTTGCGCAATTAAATATGACAATTATGATTAAATAAATTGAGTAAATTACACAAATTAAAAAAACTTTAAAACTCAATACTATATTAAAAACTTAATATACTTAAGGAGGCATTAGCGATACTTACTAGTCAAATGAGATATTGTTTGATTTATTTTTTAATGAGGCGTAAATAAATGACTTTTAAGACTGAATAAATCGTTTTTTACCAAATGTACTAATTTCGAAATGTAAAATATTCATGTAATCCTCTTATATAAAGTAGATGGGTGATATGTGAACTTGATGGTCGTTTTGTCACCGCTTTTCCGCGATTCTGATTGGCTCGCGACTAACTTCATTTTTTATCCACTCTGAAATTGGTGGCTCGAATTATATCTATATATTATAACTTGTATTCTGTAAATTAGTAATCATATAAAATGCAGTAAAAATCATGGCTTTTATTTAACAAAGTAGAAAATTTGTTTTTTATACAATCTATTATTTAGAAGTAGTTTGTTTTCTTAAAACGACTAAAAAGAGAAATTCTTAAACTGGAATATTAAACTAAAAATAGATAATAATATAAAATATAAAAATGATAGCTGTTATAATCGTTATAATTATTATTTTTAATAGAAATTCTAAAAAGCGTTAAAATCGATTTTCAATCATATACGAACGGGAAAAAATTTCAACTTGTAGTGCGTCACTGATACTATTATACATCGATAAGAAAATTAACATAAAAATTTCGCAATCATCCGAAGAGAAAAAAAAGTTTCAATAAACAGAACACGTGGTAATCATTAAGGAAAAGATAACACCTGGAGGAAAAATATCAGTTTATTTGAATGTGAAACATTTAGAAGAAATCTCAAAAGAAAACTAGACGGTCTCTATCGTCAGTATTCGAACACAGTTTTCAACAACAGTTACTTTATATTAGAAGTAAAAGTTATATATGAAATTTCTACTTAATCGGTTTATTGATATGAATTTATTCGTTACGAATTAGTTTGAATAGTTTATTAAATAAATAAATTAGAATTAAAATGTTTCGTAATCATTTATTAAAAAGAGAAAAGAATATCTAACAGTTACAGCATGCGAAGCGTGTGTTTAGGAGGCCTAGTACAGATCAATAAAAATAAGTGTTTTCATTTTTAAGTTATAATCTGATTTAGATTGATTTACGTATAAAGTGTCATTTCTGATACTATCATTAAATAATTCAATAAAAAGTTCGATGACCATATATGTATTTTTATTGTAAATAATTAAATCTTGCAAGCTATACTGACCACGGTTTCTCGTAAGACTCTGGCTTATGCCGAACACACTTTATTGTCGGGATAATTTTCGCTTATTTTATCGATAAAGCTACTTGAAATTTAGCTATCGAAAAACTGGACTATTATTCTATATCGTAAAAAAAAATTCAATAGCAAAGATTCATTTTCGTATTTTTGTTAATACCTCCTTAATTAAAGTGTATAGAAAAAAATTTACGTAAATACTTAGAAATATTATTATTATTCCCTCAGCCAAAATCTAAACCGGTCAAAAAATAATCACAGAGATGCCAGACAATAATGCAGAATGAATCAGACGGTGAGTAGTGACATCGTTTGAAAGTTTGTAAAATTTCTGCTGGAGTAGAAAGTGAAAGATTTCAGTGCAAAGAAATTCGAAACGAATAGATGGAAGGGAAAACAGAATGAATTGAAAAAATAAGCTCAAGAAATATATTATTGCATAATATATATATTTTTTGAAAACCATAATTCCCAGAAAATATTTTCGTCTTCATATAAGAGTTTCTCGAGAAGGATTTATGCGAGCAACTCTTCGATCTTGCCCCCCTCTCTCGACCCTTCTTACCCCGCGATGAGAGTCAGGAGGCATTTTACGACGAACCCGACCCATGCACACGCTTGATCTTCGCTTTCTCACACTTCATCCCCGATCAATTATTTTTTCCGTTTCATTCCGTTGCTTCGTTCTTCTTCCGTCTCTTTCTTGATGCACACTTTTGTTTCTTCGTTTTTCAAGGTATTAGTTATTCAGAGCTCAAAAACGCAGCGAACCATTCCCTTATTCAAAGAGTAAATTAGTTGCTTCGATAACCCCTTTGGTGCATCAATTTTTCTGGATATTTATAAAATCGCTTATCGATTATTTGATTCGGCTTCGTTGGCTTATTTCGATCCAATTATTCAGATCATTCGCTCTCGGAATTTTTCAACCTTCTTTCACATTTTCATTTTATATTATTTTATTTTGTCACACGCTCCTAAAATGTATATGATATTGCGAATTGCGAAAGAATTTCGTCACTACACAGAATAAAAATGAAAAAAAAATGCAATAATTCATTTTCCAGTACTAAAATTCCCCATAAATAAACATTTTCATGCATTTAAACGTGCATTATTATTATTCAAGGCATAATTGAATACGTGCTTGGTTTTACGCAACGTAATATTTGCGCATGCGAAGGAAAAAAATTCAAGAGAAAAAGAAATGGGGAGAGCAAGAGCGACTTTATCGCCATAAAGTATCAAAAATCTTTTAAAGGAAGAGAGCTCACGAGCTTGAGAGAAAATATAAGGGAAGCGAGAGAGAAAGGAATAAGCCCTCTGGGGCTTGCCTACTGTAATTTTTGCGGTATACAATGTATGTAAAATGCAAAGTGTTCTGCCACTGAGTGCAACGAGTTTTATACGTGTGACTATAAATATAACGATATAGCCTATACATAGAATTCCATACGCGTTTGCGCCGTATAATTTAATTTATAAGCATTTTATAATTATTTACTTCAATTTTTTTTATTAAATAAAGTGTTTACGATTAATTATTTATTAAGGTAGTTTGGTAACTATGTTCAATTAAAAAGTGTTACTTAATATTATGTAAAATTTTCAAAAATTTTCCATTATTGTCGATTTTAAACACAACCTCCTTAATATCCTGTTTTCTAAAAATTTTCTTAATACCACTTTTTTGTCTACTTACAAAATATAAGATAGATATATATTATTAAATTGAAGTCAATACGTGTCTGTTCTGTTTTTGTTTCAACGAGCTAAAAGCCTCGTTTCCCCTGATTTTACTTGAAAAATGATGAAAGTTACGCCTATTCGCGTCTCGGGACTCCAATATTCATATAAGGCAAAACTGCGTGAGGGACAGAGAGAAGTGGTATTGGGAGGGTCTGGGGGCAGAACTCTCGACGGTATAAGAGCGGAAAGAACGAGAGAGGAGGAACGACGAGAGAAAAACAATATGGCGAAGCGTAGAAGGAAGAATTAAAAAATGTATGTATGCCTCTCGTGAATTATCGGCGCTCTCGCTTTTTCTCTTCTTTTCGGAAGAATTTTTATTGTTTCGAAAATCGCGATGCACGTGAAGGATCGTACATAAAATAATTCCAGATCCATTGGTCATCGTTTTTTTCTTTTATTGTCTCGTACAAATTCGCAATATTTCCATATTTTGTTTTCCAAAACGATTATTATTATTTATGGATGTGGAATTAATAAAGTATATTATAATATAGTCAGTCAGAGAAGAAGAAAAGAGCTAGAAAATTCGACACGCTTTTATACACTCTCTTAAATGATAAATTGACACGAGATTCAAAAATATTCTTTGAAAAAAAAAGATGAAAATCGAATCGACTACCGGTTTTTTCAATTAGTCACACATATAGCGTTGATTTTTTTCTGTATATATATTTTTTGAACCGTGTAATAATTCGAGATTGAGGATGAGTCTTCAGGGTTATCCCTTAGACTTCCGAATCCTTGGAAGCACCGAACATTTGTGGTTTCTCAGAGAGAAAAAACCATATGGTGAACGGAATTTCTGATGCTTCGACGGTTTCCTCGCTCGATTCATTGATAAATTTCTCGAAAATTGGCTTGCCTGGTCAGCGACGTTTGAAACGTTTTCAATGCTATATATTACAAATTTCATAGATATTTATTATTTATAAAAGAATAAAAGGGACTTGAATTAATATTTTTAATATCCGTAACGATAGCGTAAGGTCGATTATTAACGAAAGTGTGTTAGTTATATCCTTCGATTTTTTTTCTTCTCTTGATCCGCCATTAAAGTCGTCTCTCGGGCTTGGGAAAATCCGTAAAAGCTGATTCAATTCACGTACACATTATATATACACTTATTATATAGACACACATAATATATATACGTACAATATTCGTAGATGTAAACTTTAATGATGAAAATAATGATTGTAACAAAAAGTTACACGATCTAGATGCAAGAAGGCCACACATTCGTGTTCCTATTAGGAAGTTTTAAATCTTGATGAGAAACACGATTGTGTTTATGCCTTAAATTCATGTTGTACGTATTCATATGCACAATCGTGTATGCTCGGTCGCAAAAAAAAGTTGTTTTATTTTATTTGAAAATTTCCTAGTTTCTCACGGAAGAAAATTTTTCCGTCGAGTTTCTGATTATACGTACGCCTGACCACATCCGTTCGATCGCTGTGTAGAAATGGCGAGAGCATAGGTGCAACCCTCGCTCGCTATATATACACAACTATCAATGTTAATGCATTCTTGCGAGTTACTTTTCATCTCCTTCTGCTCTCCCGACTTGTTTTTCTGCCTCGATCTTCGACTCCTTTTATTATTCCTCTCGCTGCTTCTCCCTTTTTGTTCCTCGTTACATGATCCTGAAAATTCACCGTTCACGAATAAGACAAAAAGTACGAGGGGAGAGAGGAAAAGAGCGCGGGAGCGATCGAGTCGATCTTCGCTGGCGCCCATATTTCGTGGCTCCGCTCTCAGCAAACTCCTTTATTTTCCTTCCAAGGAATCTGGCGCCATCGATTTTTTCTCGATACTTTGCGTTTTCAATTTTTTTTTAGATTATTTTTATCGTATAATAGTTATTGTTTCAATCTTTTTTCATTTATTTCGTTTCCCACGAGGATTAATATTATTTATATTCAGCGTATCAACAATACCCGAAATCGAAGTCATATCATGACTGTAAAAAAAATTATCAATGTTAATGAATAATAAAAAAAGATAATGCATGAATTTTGAAAAAAATGATAAAATTTAATTATCTCGGAAAATTCAAAAACCGGGAATGGCAAGTGGTTCAGAGTATTCGAAAGCGTGAAAATTCCTCGAGTTGGACAAAAGTCGACAGAGAAAGTAGCATCAAGGAACGGGAAAATATAGCGGGCGTGTAATACGCATCGAAGAGATTCCACTGAGAAATTCCTGTGGCTTTGCATATTCACACGGAAGCGAGAATGAGAGGGACCGAGATAAAACTGACTCTGCTGTGCGCTTTCAGTACGAACAAGAAACAATTATTATCTCTCCCTTCTTCTTCTTTCACTATCGATATTAATCGACAGAAAGATTATTTTAATCGAGCTTTATAATATGGTTGCCAAATTGAAATTGACGCTTCTAACGTTAAATTAAAATGCCTCGGCGAATTCTTTTTAAAATATCAATTTCATAAATAGTTCATTGCATGGATTGTTTATTGTAATTTATTTTTAAAAAATTCACTTTTATTTAAAATAAAAAAAGCATAAACACCTTGTCACCTAACATTTTTTAGAACCATCTAGGTTCTGCGCTAAGATTGCATACAAAATGAAAACTTTATTTTGGTACTAAATATATTTTTATCCTATAACTAAACATATTTTGAGTCGGATTTAACAATAATAATATGTCAAAATCAAATACTATCTAAATTTAATATTGTGATTGAGAGAATTACATTTTTTTTTCTTCAGTATTCAATAATTGTCATTTTACTGTAATATTTAAAAATGTTATTGTTCATTGTCAGTATATAAAGACGCACGTGTCCACGAAATTACAAAAAGTACCTTTGACCAGAACAATAACAAACCTGGTTCATGGATGAAGGGTTAATCCCGATCTTTTCTGAATTGCAGCATTTTCCCGTGGGTCAAGACAAACAGACGAGATCTTAGGATTTTCTGGGCAGGTTACTCGTGTAATGACGAGCCCGGGCATTGTTATAGAGAAAACTATCAGGATCGATCATGATTGACCCCTCTCGCAATGGGCTCTCCTTCAAGACACACACACAGCAACGAGGTCTCGTGCCGAAGAAACTTTTCTCAAAACTCTATATAATATAAATTTATACACATAGAGTTTTCATTTTATGTAGTTCCATATACGTGTGTATAAAATCCTTCATTTAAAAAATGAAACAATGAGTGTAGGAGACGATATACAAAAAAAAATGGAAATGATCTCAGGCACGAGTCTCGGTCCCATCCTTCTGGGGTTCACTTCGCGATAGATCAGGACGAATCCTGCGATCCAAAAGGATTAATCTATCGGTGGAGATAGAGAAAAATAGAGAAAGAAAGAGATAGGGAGAGAGAGATGACCGTTATATACACGGTAATGGAATAACCACTGGAACGACCACGGTAATTGTAAGAATTAACTAATAACACGCCAGCGAAGTAGGGGTCGTGCGAACCCGGTATCTAACTTTACAACCTGTCATTCTTCGATCCCTTCACTCTTTTTTTTCTCTTTCCTTCGCATTTGCCCTCTCTCTCTCTCTCCCTTCTTTTTATCTCACAAGTATATTTTTTAGGAGGAAAAAGAAGACAGCGCGAGGATCTATCAATTACTCCACCGCCTATAAGTGGATCCTAGAGAGATCGTTTTTTCTCTCTACTTCTTCTCTCTCTCTCTCTCTCTCTTTTTTTTCATCAGGACAATAGAATTGCCTCGTTCCGCTGTGAATCGAGAATTCCCACGTGCTCATAGTCTCGCACGAGGATATCTATCTGAATCCCTGCTGTCGACATAAGACCGCGCAATTCGGAACAAAGTCAACGAATTTGCATCTCTAGTTAGTACAATTGGGATATTACTTATGTACAGTAATTAATATGGTATTAATATTACATGGTAGTTTTATAGTTTTTCTTAGGAATTCTTTGAAAATTTTCACAAACATTTTTTGATATATGACATGCATATGTGAATCAAATTTTAAGAGGATTCACCACATATAGAAATGGAAATATTTATTGTTAAAAATACCAATTTTGGGCACTCTCTTATAAAGTTAAATATTGCGATATTTAATCCTAAATATCTTCAATTCTAGATGGTGAACCTTCTTAAAATTTAACATAGTTCTTCATTGTAGTTCAAAGAAGATTCCTTTAATTAAAAAAAAAATTAAGATTTTTTTTCATGATTTTCATACGTACATAGCTCGTATAGGTCACCTTGGATAACCTTGAATTTTGAGTTGTCGTTCTTGAAACAATTTGCAACAACTTTTTTTAATAAACTTAAGCTCAAAAACCACATATGGAACGGAGATAAATAACTACCTTAATATTACACACTAAAAAAAATTATAGTTGCATCTCATGAATACATATATTCGGTTGATATTCATTCAACAATGGCATAGTCAAAGCAATCTTATATCTATTGTAATAATGTAATTCAATAAATTATAATTGCATAGGTATATTTTTTATATTCTTATATTCTCAGAATATATTTTTATATTCTCAGAATCATATAAATCCTTGGAGTAACCACATATGAAAATAAACTGAACTAAATATTTATTTTAGCAAAAATTCTTTTGAATTTTGAATCTTTTATTATTTCTTCTACGCGATTGTTCGTTTTCGATGCACTTGTATCTGACAGATGAATACAATAGAAAAATCGCTATCATGCAAATACCATTCACGCGAGAGATGACGTGGCGAGAATTTTTCGATTCTGTTGTATTTTTTTTCGATTTTTCCAGGTTCGAACGGTTTTACCTTTAACGGATGTTTTACGGATACGCCATTTAATTTCTTCAATAATCCTTTTGTTCGGTACGCGACACGAGTAAAACAAAATCGGTAGAAAAAAATGGAGAAATTGTCGATTCTCGTGTGTCTGTCGCGGACTGGGAGGGCGAGAGGGAACGAACAATGCGAGAGCGAAATACTATATGCGGGGACAAACCGGAGGACAGACCAACTGCGAGATGGATGGATCAGCGAGGAATCGCGCCGGACGGCCGGGAGGGAAAATCCGAACGGTCGGAGAATGTTGGTTGGTCGACGGCATTGTTCCGCTTGTGGCCCTGTCGCGGCTAAATGCCGTGAAATTGTCATCCGAAAGTCACAAAGGGAATTCACTCTCGCGACTGGTGAAATATAGACGTGTTTTTCCACAACCATTTTCCAGCCCGATTGTTATCCGGACCGAATTTCAGCAAAACATTCACAGTTCTTCCTGTCAAATTAACGCGTTTTCTCTGGCACTAACGTGACTCTGTAAACGGGCAATTGTTATTTGTCTAAAAAGTCAATAACAGTCGTTTATCTACTCACTTCTATTATTTTTGCAATCACTCCATACGCTTCAAAAATTTTTTACCAAAAACAAGTTAAAAATTCATTGAATTATTCGAGAAAGTCTTTTGTTTTATATACTATGAAATTATTTTGTAAAATTATCATGTACCGATATTTTTCTAAATATATCTATTAACTCTTGTAATTGAATGTAAACAATGCAAAATGTACAATGTAGACGTAAATGTGAAAAAATATTTATTATTAATTTTTTATAACGACCACCAACTCGGCTGCTTTTTTCAACATGTTTGAATTGATACTTTGCTGTTCTTTTATAGGCACATACTTATTCATACAACTTCGCACAATGCGCTCTATTCCGATTAATTGATTAGAGGTTTTATCTCTTTTATAATATACGATACATCCGCACTGACATTTTTTTAAAAGTATATTGATACGATATTATAAATTAGAAACACTAAACTATTCACTTTTCGTATGATTGAAAATCACTGGAACTGACATTCAATTGAACTCGTCAAATTGCCACGAAATGTTTTTCGATATCGAACTACTTGGAGAGACCCGACACGTCTTACCCCAACACTTAACACCGGCCTACTGATTCCAAATTTTATTATAAAACCGAACAATTAAGCCCGATTCGATTCGACCTCGACGAATAATCACCAGGGATAAACAATAGTAGAGGTATTCTCGGAAATTTAGAATTTTTTTCCTCGTTATGCTCGACGAATTTTCTCTCTTTTTTTATGTTTACGATCCCCGAACTATTCGGGTATATTTGATACAAATAATAGAAAATTGTATTGCAAGTTTTTTTCACATGAGCTGAAAAAATGTAGCGTGTGTTCGAGGACCTAGCGAGAATCGAAAATAGGAAAATCTCAAAATTTTAAGTGGTGATATATGTTCGTGTCCTCGGCGATATTGACTTCATAATAGGTATTTCCTGCAAATTTTTCCACGACGAAATGATTTTAACATCCAGGTCATCATTTCTAATATAGAAATTTCTAATACAGAAAATTATAAAAAAGATGTCTATTTCTAATATAGACATCTTTTTTAGGATTTTTAGGATCTTTTATAGGATATTGAACACGTCAGTATTCATAACTTTATATTCGTAAAACTATTGTATATACATATATAAATTTGCTATAAAAAATAATTAAAAACAAACTTAAGAAAAAAAATCATTAAGGCTAAAGATCAAATGATCACGATATCGTTTTCAAGTCTAGTCGAAGAATAATCTGCAAAAAGCAAATTTGAAGGATAGTGAGGGAGGAGTTGTAGCTTATAGAGTCGAATATGCTTCCAGTATGAAGGAGCTTGTGAGTGAAAAAAAAATAACGAAGGAGAGACGTCGAAGTGAGCATATACGTCTCGCGACCGAGCAAAAAAAGTCAGGGCCGATGAAAAGTCGAGGGGCAATTAAACGAGGAGTTAACAAGCCACACGAGAGTAGCACTATCGTTTCCTCTCGATCTATATACCGCAAAAGTGAGTAACTGCCAACAGGGTAATAAGCCAAACAAATGTGTATACGAAATATATACAGTTTTGGTACGTAAGAAAAAAAAGAGCATTCAAAAATAAAATAAAACTCGCGAGAATTCATAACGTGAAGAAAAGCATTTTGAACGCGTATAAGTATGCACTCGTCGATACACCATGCATCAGGATGCAAATTTTCTAGTTATTTTTTTAATCTTTTTTCCTGTTTCTTTTTTCTTTCCTTTTTTCTTCTCATCGCCTGTAAAAATATGCGGCTGCGTACACTTCTCGCTTTCTCGTATATTATTAAGCCGACAATTAGATCTCGCTTTCGATTCGCATTAATTAATCGAGGAGTGTCTCAAGGCCACCGGAAGGGTAAGGTCTCGATGGGCTTGATCCACGACCGTTGGAGAAAAAAAATGGATTTTTAAGGGTATTCCTATCATGCAATCTGTTCCAAAAATTATAGCGAAACAGAAAAATGCTTCTATACATTAAGGATATATAAAACAGACAATCCTAGTAAAAAGTAAATTTTTGACGTCAAATTCGTAAAAATTAGATTCTGGCTTTTGCTAAAAAATTGCCAATTTTTCGAGTCTTAGTTTGACTATCATTTGGTTACTTGAGCATATTTTAGAATTAATTTAAAAAATTTTATTGTTTAAACAATTAGAGAAAAAAATGTAATTAAACATTTTTAAATTACTGATGTCTATATACAAAATAAACACTACTACGAATATATGTAGAAAAAAATTCACAAGAATCTCCTACTTTTTAATTTTTATTCAGTACAAATTTATGAATTCTCCATAAGAAGCAATGTTAAATCTCAGTAACTTTGGAATTGAATAACTCTTAACATATTCAGTAAACCGAATTCAAATGTGGCACGACATTTTTTTTCATATGCTTAAGAATAAAATACCAAAAATTTATCAAATTCTCATATTTTTAAAAATATCGCTCATTAAATTAAAATTACCAAAAGGAATTTAAAAACTCCTAGCAGGAGTATTCTTGTGCAGGGAACGTAATAAAAAGGAACACACTTATTTAAACTCTATTTTCACCTAATTTTTAAATGTATTTTTTCAAAAATAAATCTATATTAAAAAAGTTTTTCTGTTGTTGATACGTAATGTCCTTGCAAATTGAATTTTGACGTTTAAATCATCTCACTAACAGCAATACTTTGGAAGTTATGGCCGATGGCACTCCACGAGCAGATGAAAAAATATTTAAAAAGATGAAAAATTTCATTAATATTTTTTTTCTGACAAAATAAGGGTCAAAGTTTCTGTTGAATTTCTGGAGAACGAAGACAAAGGGAAAAGGGCTGATGAGGAAAAAAAGACTGTTGAGTTTATTACGTGGAAGGATCGATCGATAGTCCGGTCCGAGAGTGAAAATCGACGCGAAACGTCGAACGTACACATTGGCGAAATGAGAATGAGAATAAGAAGAAACCACAAGAGACGCCGGGCAGCTGTCGAAAGATTAAGATAACCCTGAAGTTGAGGTGAGCACGCCGGGGTGTGCGCTGTGTACGGCCTGTGGATTTAAGGTGATTAAAGGCACCTGATATCGAGAAATTATTATACGATATATTTTCTCTGGAAGTTGTGAAACCATATTCTGACGGATCGAATAAATTTTCCTTCCTTTAAATATTGAACGAACGATCGATGCTTTAAAATTGAATTTTCGTTAAACAGTATAAGCATATTTCGTTCTACTTGCATTTAAGGTATACAGTTGTATCGAAAAATCTCGTTTTCTCGTAATTTCATTAAAAACTTGCAGATTTGATATACAATATACAAATGTGCGTTGAATTCTAATTCGAGATATTTATTTTAAAAACTCAATTTTCCGTTCTGTCATGTAAGAGCACACGCATCATAGATTTCAATTTTTAACTCTGAATATCTTGACTTTTGAGTAATGAAATTATTACAAAATTTTGAGTATTTTTTTTGTATAAAATGGAAAATAAGTTTCTTTCGCTTGTTCAACAAAATCATAAGAATTTAAATTTTCGTACCTACGTATCAAGTAGACATCCTGGATGAATTTGCAGTACATGTTTTTGAAGCAATTCATAAAAACTTTACTTTATAAACTTAAAATGAGAAATACAGAGTACAAATAAAACCGAGAAAAACTTTTGTACGTGACTGCGTAGCGATGGAAAAACCTTAATATACTCATTATTCAATAAATTGAAGGTATAAATTATATACTGCAATTCTGTATAATTTTTTTGTGAAAAAAATGTTAAGGTTGAAAAAAAATGTGAAAAAGGGTATGAAAAGTAAAAAAATGGCAGAAGAGTGGAAAATGAATAGCGGACCCCCGCGACGTTCTGTAGATCAAGAGACACGATCAGAGGATGACTCTGTCACGAGCCGGTGCTCGTTCCCAACAGGATATACCTGATGGTCTGAGTGAATAAAAAAGAAAAAATACGAAAAAAAGTCAGAACGAAGCGTATATATGTATAAACATCTATCGATTCTCAATAAAGGCGCGAGTGAAAACATAAACCGAGGAGGGACAAGTACGAAGTCATGGGAGATCTTGAACGAGTCGCGAGGTCAGTCAGCTCGGCGAAATCCTCTTGCCCACGTATCAGGAAAAATGGTGGATGTTTTATATCCTCGTGTTGTAGAAACTGGGAACGTCGTTTCTGGATTAAGATTAAAGCGAGCCTTTCTTATATGTATGTGAAAAATATGTTATAAGGGAGGGGGCTAAAAATCGAAGAGGTAGAGATCGGGGAGGATTGAAAGAATTGGTGAACCCGAAAGAATTGAATACATGAGTGACACGATTTTCTTTAAGGATATCTTTCAAGTCGAGTTTAATACTATTTACAAATTTCTTTTAGATATGCTTTTTACTGTAATTAGAGAATACTAAAATTTTTAGCAATTAGGAATTATCATGTTTATCCAAAAAATATACTTAGTAGTGTTAAAACTCTTAATAGAGTTGTTGTTATGACTATAAGGTTAGGAAACCTGCCAATGTTTGGCGTATTACTATATAAGCATTGGGTAATATTTTATCGTCATTTATTGTTAATACTTAATACAAAAGGCTCGAAAGTTTTTCTTTATCCTACTATTTCCAAAATGTTTAATGAATATAATAAATAGTTTTTATAAAAGATCACTTTTGTGCCAAACAATTGCTTTTTGAAAATAAAGGTACAGAGTTCTATTTTCGCATCTATATACTCAATTTTAAGAATCGAATTTTTAATTACGAATATTTTCATTATAACTAATCAGCAAAGGTACGTTTTTTTGTATGGATTTTGCAGCTGGGAACTTTTTGAATCGTTTGATCTTAGAAAAATACGATTCTCTTTTAATCAACATTTTTGATAGACATCCTTAAATTAATTGATATTTTAGTAAAAATAAGAGTTACACGATATTTTCTAATAAAACGGAAATAACGTCTAACCTTTTTTTTCCAAAGTCCATTTTCTCTGTGAAAATAAATGCGTGTAGTAAATTTCTACTGACTGGACTATTTGAACATCATTTTATTGAAGCGTGTTCTAGTTGATGCAACCTCTTTTATCCCGTGAAATCCCGAACTCCGGAAGAAAATTGCACTCATTCTCGTCCAGTCCCCCTACTTGACCCGAAGGAACTGAGCTTGCGGGTCGAGGTTTGGTTTCTAGCAAAGACCTCCAACATTATTCCTTCGACGGAAAATGTAAAAAAATCGAAAAATTTCCGGTGGTACTTCCGGGTAGCAGGTACCAAACCCTCTACCGCCGAGCAGTTCATTTATTCTAATGTTTTTACAACACTTCTTCGTGACTTCAGTGTTTACTCAGCAAAATCTCAACTTTGCAGAAAGTCTTGGGTGTTTCGTGATAAATCAAGACCGCACGGACTTGAATTCCTCGTGAGAGAGGGCGTACTGGAGATAATCGGGATTATACTCGCTCCTCGCGAATTCTACCATTATGTTTGACAGCTCAATACACGATTTCTTCGTTGAGATTTCTTTCGCTCGAGCGTATTTTAATGAAAATCATTTTAAATGCTCTCTTGTAAGTTTTACTTTACAATTACTTATTATACGATATATAAATTTTCTACAACAAGTTCTTCGTGGAAAGAGTATTACAATAAAAAGAAGCAGAATTAAATTTTCGCCCTTCCAATTTGCGAAGTTTTTATCCCGAGATTTTGAGATTCTTTAAATTTTTTAATCAATATTGTACTATAAATTATTAAATGTCACATGAATTCACCTGTAAATAAATCTTACGAAATTCAGGGCAAACATTCAAGAATGTGAAAATGAAAAATTCTTTGAAGAATATTGGAGAAATATGTGCGAAAAATTTTCTTAATTATCATTTTCATTCAATGATTTTATTTTCACAAATGTCTCAAGAGATCTCTAGTCGATTTTCTGCAGCAACTATATGACCATCTTTCGTACGCTTTTTCTCTTTCTCTCTCTCTCTCCCTTTCTCGAAACAGAAAAAGAGAGAGAGAGAGAGAGCGAGGTGCCTACGAGAGAGCATAATAAGCAGTTTGCCAGGTCGGAGAGGTGCCGCGGCGTTATCTCGTAATGTTTGCTCGAAGACGGAGAGGTAAGCACAGCGAAATGAGAAAATATTCGAGAGGGTGAGAGAGAGAGAGAGAGAGCGAAGACGCGAGATGCTGGAAGCTTCGGATTTATCTCTCGGCGAGAAAACGTTCACAACTCCGCGCATGCACCTCTCTTCACTAACGTCGCTGTAATCCACATCAGAGTGCAAATATAGCGGACTCGAGAAACACGGACGTGTACCTGATCCACGGAGAATCACCGACGAATGTCTGTACATAACGTCGATACGATCTAAGCATTGTAACAAACAGAATTTCTCTATAACAAATAACAAAAATATAAACGTGTACATGGCACAAAAGAAACGATTTGCAAACGACTTAATATTTATAATAACTTTTTTATGCACAATTTTATATTATCGTATTTTGGAGGAATGTTTTTCAGAAAATAATACACGCTTTTAACGATTTTTTTTAGAGCCAATAACACATTGGGGACGAATATTTTCTCTATATAGTATGAATGATATATTGCAAATTGAGGATAAATTTTCCAGAAATGTATACTTGTCAGTACATTTATATGATCAAACATCAATTAATATATGTTTGTTTTGAATGCTTTTTATGGATTTTAATTCTTATTTTATCTGTTAGTATCAGAGAACAATTATAGTTTGTAATTATTATTTTTTTCAACTATTTTATTTTATTATATAATAAAACCAGTATTGATGTAGTTGTCACGTTTTCGCTGTAAATGCCATCATGATTTTTCTCACTTCGGTGCATGAGGGCGGTCGAACAAACCAAAATAATATTCTCATTGACAATGTTTTAAGATACTGATGAATGGCAAAAGAAAAAGGGAATTAATAAAATATCAAACAGCGACGACTGTGAGAATTAATCCTGGGGATTCGGATTTCGCCGGACACCATCTTGTCGCGCGATTCTCCGTTAGCGACACGGAAAAAGAGGGCTCTTGAAATACCGAATAATTAAAGAGAGCTTGAATTTAAGATGTTTTCCAAACAACCCTTTCGTATTTTAATCATTTGAGTGATTCGCCAAGAAAGGATCAATATAGCTTTCTCTCAACAAATAACTTGTACCTAAAAATCAATTCGTATTAATTGAACGAGCAGAACTTTCATAAACTCTCTTTGATACATTTTTATTTTCATTTGAAATTTCCACGTATATAAGCAAGGTCTAAATAAAAATTGTAACTGCTTAAATTATTTTATGAACGCAATTTCTTTCCTTGATTGCAATCTTGTAAGGAGTAATTTTACATGGAAGCGTGTTACTTTTTGATGAAAAGCAAACACTGTAACGTCTTTTTCGTGATTGAGAACAGCTGGAAAAGAGGAAAGTTTACGACGAGGTTGAATCTCATAAAAAAAGGGAAGAATTCCGCCAGCTTTTATTTTCAGCGATATCTTTGATATTTCTCATTCTCCTTTTCTGCCGGGTACTCGGTGAGCAGAAAGAGAAAGAGAGAGAGAGACAGAGAATGAAAAGATGGTGGAATCCGCGCCTGGGGGATGCGAATCGACCAGTCTGATCGGCTTTTTCTCTCCTTTTCTCTCCGCTGGTAGAGAGACTCTGTGAGACAAGGACACGCGGAAGGAGAAAAAGAGAGGGAAGGAAGTAGAGTTGACGAGTTCGGTGAACGCGAGGCGACGGCTCGACGTCGAGTTCGATTAATTTTCCGGTCATTATTTTTTACGACTCTTTATCGCAGCGTCCTCGCGTTTTTCGACACTTATTCTTTCTCACTCCCGTTCGTCTCGTGCCTCAAAATCTCGTGCCCGCTTCGAATTTGACTCGGAACCCTGTGAACCAAAGGAAAATTGTCCATGGGCGAATTACATTTAAATCGATCTTTATTTTTGGCCAGCCTTGACGAATTTATTCGTTTATTTTGACATCGTTATTTAAAAAATTATAAATGAAAAACGATTTTTCAACAATTTTTTCTTCATCTCGAAAGTTATTGGAATTTTAAAGTTTTATTCGAAGAATATCGTTCAATTTTACGTAAAATTTCCCATAGATTTATCCACTACTCATACTCGGAGCTTTTTTTTCAGTGCGAGCTTTGTTCGTGCTCGCCGGCGCGCCTTTCCCGTCACCCGATTATCGCGCGTATCACGCGCTCCCGATTTTCGGCCGTGGCGACCCACATAAACGTCGCTACGAATACCAGAAGCTCTTAAAGATGTCCTGGAGATAAGCTTGCGAAATCCACAAGAGAATCGCTTTTTTATCGCGACAAAAGCGAGACTTTCTTGCTGAGACTTATCGGTCTGACGAAATCTCTATAGGTTTGGAAAAAAGATACAATATATTATGTGTAAGGATCCCAATAAACTAAACGTCCTAATAGTTTAACATACTTGTCTCAAAAGTTCAACAACACTTTTCTATGTTTTTTAATATTAATGAATTATTATGTGTTTATATTTCAAGTATCGACAGTTTTTTTAATACAAAAAAGTGTACTTTTCCTATAGTAGTCAATTATCAGAACATACGATGTTCTAACGTTGTTCCAACAATACAATAATTAGAACAACATTTATCTTCTATACATTGTTTCCAAATTTTATGTCAATATAACTTGTAAATTTTGAAGAAGCTTAAGAATAAAAAGTCCGCAATAAAAAAACGTTCAGCAATATGAAAACCAATGGTATTGGATATTCAAACTTTTTTCTTCTTTTTCTCCCGTTTGTATAAGTTTTAATTTGTTAACAAGAATTACATGTTACATTTTTTTTCTCATTTATTTTTATTATATATTTTAAACTGTAATTGTAACCCTGCCACGAACTATAAACTGGGGTCCTTATTCAGCTCTCTTCCGCTTGTTACTTTTGTTTTTGCTAAAATTTTCTCAAACTTTCACTTGCTTACAAAGTTCTTTTTTTATCTAGTGATTCAATTTTTTTTCAAAATAAAAATCGTCTTAGATCGCATTCATGTCTCGGTCAAGTCAGACATTGCGAGCAGTCGCGATCTCTCTCTCTCTTTCTCTTACTGTCTTATCCTTATTCTTTCTCTCGTGCATTTTGCCAAGTGCTCACAGGGAGGAGCTCAAAGCCGACCTTCTCGCTGGGCGGAGCCTCGGGGAACCTCAAAACACTAGCCACGAGACACACGGAGAACGAGAGCGAAAAAGAGAGGTTGCATTCGCGATTCCCCTCTCGCGGAGATGAGAGAACTACGCTACTATTAATTATTTATGCTGCTCGAAACACGTTGCACGCTCTCGAATCCGTAGTCGAGGCCATATATTTCTCTCAGTCTGCAGTTACAAACACACAAAACTGCATACAAACTGCACATATCGTTAGGTCTTCCATTTTTTTAATATTTAAAATTTCTTTTAAGTATTCTAGTAATTATAGTATTAAAAAAATTTTTATTACTTAAAATCTATTTCAAGTATTCCTATCCCTGTAGAGATTTCTAATATTCAAGTGATTTTTTTTTAATCACAGGGTTTAATAAATACATTAAACATACAGTACAATATTAATCACGTTGAATCGATTAAAAAAAAGAATAAAATACTTTTCTCAGTAACATTGTGTTTTTTTTCAATATAAATAAAATTGGATTCTCGACATTTTAATAAAAAATATTCGAAATTAAAATTAGATAGAAACCGTTTTTTAATTATTTACTACAAAAAAATAGGTATAAGCACATATAAGATATACTAAAAAAAATGTTGAGACAGCTTTACTAATTATTTTCCAATATATATTTTGCAAGATGGACGAAACTTTTTAAATATTCGGATGGCGAACTGAAAAAGGATTGAAAATACTCTCGCTCGTATGCATAAAGATACAAGAAAAAACGAGAGTGAAAGAGTAAGAGAGAGAGAGAGGAAAATCGCGGAGATCGAGATGCCGTTCGATCGGACCAATCGGATGAAGAGCCGCAATCGATTCGACCGGATTATTATGATTGGATTTCTTCGGCAACTCGCGAGAGGCACGCCTTCCGGGCTCTCGCGATTTTTTGCTCGTTCTCGGACGCGGGGAGTGCACAGACACGAACGGGAATAATAAAAAAAAGAGAGAAGAAAAATGGAATGTGAAGAAGATGATGACAACGACTGCGACGATGACGAGGAATTTCAAAAAAAATCTTCCCCAAAAAAACCAGAATCCCTGAAGATGACACGAGAGTTGGAAGATCGAGACGAAGAAAAAATAAAACAATTTAACAATTTAATCATTAATGATCTTTCACAACTTTCTTCGATCAACGTGACAATTTTCTTTCCTTACTCTTTTCCAATTTTGAAGAAGAACACCAGAAATATCGAGAAAGACGCGGGACCTTGGCCAAAGCGAAAAAAAAAGAAAATAAGTATCCCGAAGTGGAAAAATAAAATAGTTGCAAGGAGGAATGGAAGTCGAAGAACGATGGGAGCAGACGGAACTGCAACACATTTTTCTCTGGACCCGTGTGTGGCTCCAGCCACCGTGTGATTACCCCAGGACGATCGAGGGGCATATATGAGTAATTTGTATTCAGCCCGATCATCCGTATCGAAATTCGAATCTACTTAGTTCTGAGAAGCATCGGAGCCAATCATACACATACGTAAACTTATAATATAAAATTTATGTAGTATATGTGCACATATGCACATTTAAAGAATATATATATGTATACACATCAGATGCGAGGGTATAAATGTGCATTTCGAACAGTCCCGATGCTCTTTTCTCATCCCCAAAGTTCCCGATCGACGGAGAACTTCCATCTCACTTCGACTTTCACCCTTTTTTTTCAAATTTCTCTCTCATTCTTTTTTTCTCTCCTCTCATTCCTCTCTGGGCCTCTTTCTTCGCTCCCCGTTCTCCCTCTCGTCCTTTACCACCACACTCGATAAGCTCGATATAATATTATTCCCGGTTTAGTTTAATGGTCCTGGGCGATTATTACGACCCGAGCGTCCACGTCAAGAAAAAAGGGAGCGAGGATCCGAGGCCCAGTCGAATCCCTTCATCCGCGGACAAATTCTCCTCCGGGCCTCTTCCACTTTTACAAATACGAGCAACAACGCGGCCACTTTTTCCTTTTTATACCATGTTTGAATTTATATTTTGCTGTTCTTCTAGATGAATTCTTCATAAAGCTGACACTAACTCTCTATTGAACTTGTCAAATTTGCTAGAAAATGTTTTTTGGTAACGAACTACCTTGCACGACCCGACATGTCCTATTCCGACACTTTATATCGGCCTACCGATTCCAAATAGAATCGAAAAACCAAACAATTAAGACCGTGTTCGATTTTTGACTCGACCTCGTCGAATCTTCGAGGTATTCTCGAAAAATAAACCATTTTTTTTTCTCATGCTCGACAAACTTTCCCTTTTCTTTATGTTTGCGATCACCAAACTATTCAGGTGTATTTATCCAGGTATATTTAATATAAATAGTAGAAAATTGAGTTGCAAAGTCGTTCTCACATTATTACAAGAATAAGTTGAGTTGTAATAAAAGTGAGCTGGGGAAATTTGGTATGTTCGAGGTCCTCCAGCCTAATTTTTTGAGAATCGAAAACTCAGGAAGATCTCAAAATTTCAAGGGGCGATATCTTTTCGTGTCCTCGACGAAATCGACTTTATAATGGGTAATTCCTGAAAATTTTTGCATGTTGAAATAAATGATTATAACATGATGGTCATTATTTCCAAAGCATTACGTTGAATTTTTTTTTTCAGTAGAGATTAGCCAAATTTGTATATCAATTACCTTAAAAGTTATCATGTATCTTGAAGATTTTTGAAAAAATCGAGAGGAGTACCCCTTCAAAAATTTGCAAAATTTTTGGAATTTATTTTCAATTTTAAAACCATGAGCAACAACGCGGCCGATTTTTCCTCTTTAGCATTGACATTTTTGAATCGATATTTTATCGTTTTTCTAGGTGCATATTTCATACAATTTCGCATAATGCGCTCTATTCATATGTATATTATTTATGCATGTATACATAAGAAACAAACCGTAATTTCGTATTTGCATGCTTTTTGAAAAATAAACCACAAATTATTTTCTTTCAATATGAATGGAAAATGAAATTAAAGCATGAATGGTAATTTTAAGAATCTTTGTGTATTGCTCGGAAAAGGCACGTTGAGTTTGCGAGACTCTATATATAGCATGAAAGAATAAGACGGAAAATAAGGCTTCAAAAACGCTGCAATCACGCGAACAGCGAAAAATCGATTTTTTCGAGCCGTCAATCTGCGATTTTCCAGACGCGAATAAAAAAAAATTGAGTGAGGGGAGGAGGTCTTTTTATCGAGGTCCAAAGTCCGATGTCCATATACTTTGATTCTCCCTCGAGTCTCGTGACTGGATGCAACTTTTGGAATATCTTTCTTTTTTCTTCTCCTCCCCCCTCGTTTCGTTTTCTTCACGTTTATCCTTCCTCCGTTTCACGAGTCGATTCTCTCTGCTCGCTCGAGTCTTTTCTCTTCTCGCAGCTCGCATTCAATTCTCATTCGCTACTCTCCAGATTCTCGGAGATCTTCGGGCATCCCCCTCGAGACCGCAAGAAATTCTACCGTGAAATACAGTTCAAGGAGCTCCTTTTCTTTGTACCCATCGTCTCTCTCCCTCCCACGGTCCGGGGCCGCGATCACGAGCGAATGTTCAATAACATCGCGTGAACGACGAGAACCTCGGAGAAAAAGAGAGACCGAGAGGCCCGGTATTCAAGGGAGGAACGATTCGATTCGTGAAGAAAATCAAGAAATCGTGCGCGAAACCCAAACTACTATTTTATTGCGATTCCATTTTTTCCCCTTGCTATAAAAAAATGCTATTCTTTTTTGCCCATGTATAGGGAAAATATGAGGGCACTTAATGGTGATGAAAATCAGTAGACCAAGTTTATATATACACCGTAGATCTTTTGTTGTACACTGCACAGGATGACTAACGAAAAGTTGCCTAAACTGATGATTATTCATCATTTTGTAATGAGAGCAGGGAAAAAATTTGATTTTTGTTCACTATAAATTAAGATGCTAGTAGTAGTAAATTTTCTTTTTTCATCTACCAATATATAGTTAACCTTCAAGATTATACGTTCTGGGTTATCGTAACCCGAGCGATTTTTATGCTTTTTATACAATAACTTTTTGAAATAAAAAATCTCATTGATAGCAGGATATTCATTAAATTTCAATTAGATTAAAAAGATTCACATGGAATGTATAAAATTAGTTTAACAAAGAGTCCTCGGAATCATTGATTTGGTTTACGGTTTATTTCTCATTGGGTATTTGAGTATCTTTCAAATCGGTTCTATTCTTACTTTTATATACAACAGTGATGTTTTTGGTTGATTTTCCAATCTAGGGTTTCTATTCTTTCTATCATTTCTATTGTGAAATTTTCACAGTTAGCGCAAAGATAAAATGTTGACTTGATCAATTTTTTAATAAACATATAATTATCTCATAATTTATAACTTGTGCATGGTAATACGGTATAACAAAGCGAAATTATGTTTGTATAATATTTATTATCGTAATTCGAGTTTGAGTAAAATCTGCATGTCGCAGGAATAAAAATAGAGGGTGGAAAGGAGAGAGTCCCGACAAGAGAATCCGATCTGTCATTAGCATCTCAGTGAGTACAGAGAAAGAGAGCTCCAGCTCTTTTCTCCCTTTCGTAGGATGGTGGCTTAATTCACTTGTTTCTTCAGTTTTCACTCGGATGAAATTAGAGTCGCGGAGGTAGTGGCTCTCCGCGAAATAAGATAGAAACTTCGCTCTCGACCGTCTCTCTCCTTTTCTCACTCTTTCCTCCTCAGGCTGGATGTCATTAAGAGCCTTTTAAATCGCCCTTAAGACCCGCAGGGCCATTAAGAGAAGCTCTCGCGAGAAAAGAGAAACCCTTGTACGTATCAATTTTTTCTTATTTATTTATTTTTTTTTTCATTCTTATGTTCGGCTCTCACTTTTTTCATAAAGAAAAAGGACCGACCTCGACAACTTTTCTATCACTTACATTTTACTATACTTATTTCTTATCGTTATCCTTGACAATTCAGCAAGAGTATTGTATAATAAAAATACTCTCTTAAATTTAACGTTGACATTGAAATTCTTTAAATTAGGTTCAGAGCGAAAAAATAATTTATTTACGAATATTAAAGTGAAGTTAATGAATTATTGAAGGTATTTGTCTCAAATACAATTATGTTCAAAATTAGAACTCAAATGGAAAAGGCAAAATGTAATATTTCTCAAATTTCGAAATTAATATAATGATGTTATGAATGTACACAAATTTCATATTAAATTCCTATAAACAATGCGTGTTAACGAGATAACTATCTTACTAATTCTTGGATAATTCATTTGGTATGTATAATGGTATGTAGAATCATATGTTATTTTTTGTAATGAATTTAAAAATATGGTTCTTTGAAAAATTATTTTATATTATCATTTGCTTTTTTTTTATTTATTCCTCGTTCTGAAGTCTTCGCTGTCACGCTTCTTTTATCTCCGTTCATCGTTTTTTCTTTTCATCATTTTTTCCCTGCTCTGCCCCTTTTTTCCTCTCAACCCACTCTCTTCTCACGCACCGGGTATATCTACTTAGCGCTTTATCCAGTTAGTTGAGTTAATGACGTTTATATTCCCGTCTTAGCGAGCATCCCGCTTTTCTCATATACTCTCTCCCTCTCGTGCTAAAAAAATCATGATAAAAAGGAGATAATAATTTTCAAGCAAAATCTGCATCTTTTATTGACATCTTATGAGCAAAATTCATTGAACGTTTTGTCCATCCTATACTCGGTATGTATCAACTTTCCTTTTTTCGTTAGTTTTATTATTATCAAACTCCCTGAATCAACAATTCCATCAATCCTTGAAAATCTATTAAAATACTTTGTAAGCAAATATAAATAAGTAAATCCTGAAATAAATTAAGGTGATCTAAAACATTCAATATTGAGTGAATTTTAAATTACATAAACATGATTATACTTTGATCATTATAGATATTATACACCCAGTTATCAAAAATGAAATCTGTTTTTATGTTTATTTTCAAATTATCATAAAATTACATTTTTTATATTATCACACACGGGGGTTCGAGTTTCAAATCGAAATAATTCTCTCAAATGTTCAATGACCCTACATTTTTATGCGATAAATAAGTTATCCATCGCGTTAAAAGCTATTCTCATACTATAATTTATATCCTTTGTTTGAAAATAATAAAGATGTAAATTTTTCAATTGAAAGTTGTAGAGAAACGTTTCTTCCAAAAACCGTAATTTCAAAACAAAAATTCTCTGTCAAAATCTCGATAATCGATCTTTTTTTAACAAAACGTGTTTAAAAAAGTCATTTTTAATAATTTAAAAAATAATTAGGCCATTCTAAAGATATTTATCTCGTGCAAGGAATACCTTAAGGTCGATAACTCTTTAGCGGAGCACTTGAGAAACAAAAAACCGAATCTGTAATATGTGTAAAAAAAAAGTAAATCGTGTTAACAATAGAATGCCTTGATATAATAATAATAATTATTATTATTATATTGAAAAATATATCGTTGGAAAGTCTATTTATTCGGTTGGAAAAGGTGATGGATGAAAAAAAAAAGTCTGGATCGGGTAAATGTATAGTTGTCCGGGTCGCCGAGAGTAGAAGGGGGGGTTCGAGATACGCGAACGGGTAATTATCACGTGAGTAAATACGCGCGATTCGCGATAGTTCTCCAGCGCCAGCAGGATAGAGATAAAGCGCTCGGTTGGGAAAATCCCGTGTCGGCGCGGGATTCGTGTGCGCGCGCGGCGTTTAAATGGGAGGCAAAAGCTGAAGGAGATTCGTCCGATAACCCCCGGCGTATCTCGAAAGCCTCCGTCGTGGTAAATCATATTTCACGAGGCCTCTCTATACGGATTTTCATAGCCAGCTCCATTACCGGAGTCTTCTAAGTTCGCGCACTTAGCAATACGAACGGCCGAACGGAATCGTATAGAGGCGCATTTATCGCAAGCACCCGCGATTCCCATGGCAATTCATTCTTTCTCCATCCGAGTATTGTCTCATAATTATTTAACGCTAATTTTAACGATCTACCCAGCGAAATTCGCGACTTATCTCGTTTCTCTTATCGGTCGTTAATATTAATTAAATGTTACATTTTATCGCGCCGAGAACAACCATTCTCATTTATTATTTGCAAACTATACTCGATATTCAATCGGCTTTTGTTCGCTTATTATTCTTGCATCGTGTGAATATTAACATTAATTATAAATTTAATAACAGTAGTATTTATATCTACATTTACAACTGTTAATTTCGAAAATTTACACAATTTCAAATAGGTTTAAATCGCAATAGTCTCTTTAATTCGTCGGAACCATGTTTTCTATTAAAAACAATGCTAAAAAATCTGTCGGCATATTTATTAATAAAGATATTCCCCAAAAATTTTTAAGTACGAAACAATTAATTTTTTGAAGAAATTTTGAAATAAAAAATATGACATTTTTACGATTTTTCAAATGAGCATTAATCTCTTTTTCCATTGTCTTATTTTAGAGCGATGAAAATGAAATCGACGTTGTGTGCCTTTCGATCTGATGATCTTTCTTGATGATGAAAGTTTGTTTTTTCGCTTTGAGAAGATTCTCGCAAGCCTCGAAATATAAGAAGAGCCCGCGAGTATTGAGAAATGAAGCGATAGGGGCGAGCGGAAAGGAGAGTGTAAATGAGAAAAGCTGCAAAGGAAGAGTTCGAAATCGCGCGCGAAGACAAAGGGACCGCCGGTTGAAAACCAACACAGTGGAAGTTATAACAGCGATGAAGAATACACAGCAGGATACGTGGGAGGGAGATCTCGAGCACCGCGGGAGAAAGGGAGAAAGAAAAAAATATGAACGGATCAACAGAGTTGGGCATCTTTTGTTTCCAGTCTTCTCGAAGCCCTCGGGCAAACACCGCTTCGCCCATTGTCAGCGATTTACACGCCGACATCATTAAGCAATCGGATACGTGCATGTATGTATATATTGCGGTCCGAGAAATCGACAGAAACCAAAATTTTATTTCGAAAGCGAATCAATCATTCGAAAGGTGAATTAGTCAGCACAGATTTTTCTCCCTTCAATCATAATCCCTGATGAAAATAAATATGCGACAATATACTTTAATTACCAGAGTTTACCAGAGTATTGACCACTTATAATTTATATATATGTGCAAATAAAAAGTCACTTTTATAGCTGATCCAGGAAATCAACCGAAACAATAATTTTATTCTGATAAAGTATCAATCATTAGAAAGCGAAATTAGTTTGTCTGAACTCTCTTCTCCTTTAAATTGTAAACGATAATTAATGTTTTAAATGTTATGAAAAATAAAATTATTTTTCATTCGTACAAATATACACAGGTGCAATTAAAGTATTTATTACCAAGTCGATTAAATAGTTTACAAAAATAAGCTTTTATAATTCAAATATTATATGACTGTTTTATGCTATAAAATTATAAATATAGATCCATAAATAAAAAATTGTCCAAGGTGTGAGACTATTCGAATAAAAATGTCGAAAAATCTGGGTAAAAACTTATCGTGGATATTTATAGGAATAATGTGTAATTACATGTACCGAAACTGAAATAGAGTATACGATCGCATCTGAGAGTCGAATTAAATGTGTACGGAAAAAATCATCGGGATTGCAAGCCGAAGAAAGAAAGAGAGAGAAAGGGAAAAAAGTAGGAAGCGGCGTACTTAATCGCACCCACTCTATATGCTAAGAAGGGTTGCCGTTGTGGGCGCGTGTGCGATATCTTGGAAAGTCTCTGTCTCGAGAACCACGAGTTATGACTTGGTTGCCGCCTTCGTCATGCGAACTTGCAGCGAGACTACTTTTCATACATATACATACAATGTACACCTACGCCCAGACGAAAGGCTCTGTTTGGATTTCAAGGAAAGTACGAAACAAATGTCGAGCCAAATAAAAACTATTTTTAATTTTTTTTTCTGAGAAATTTCAGGAATAGTCGCCAAAAAAAGTAAATTTTCCACGTGAAATTGGTTATACTTAAAATTTCGCCTACATTTTTCAATTTATAATTATTATTTGCAAAACGCTTTAAAAAATTGTAAAAAAATATTCAACTTGCATCGAAAGACATTCTTGAGAATGTGTATATCCATAGTTTTTGCAAACTAATATTTTTCTAAATTATTATTTATTGAATTCATTCAGCTACACTTTGAATAATTGAACAATTACAAAATAAATTTAAGTGTAAAATTAAACGTAAGAATAAAGTGAAATGTAAAATCTGCTATTGATAAATAATAAATAAAAAAATAATGAAGATATGCGTCGTATTTGAGATCTCAAAGTTTATTCTCTCAACGGACAAGGGAAGGTTGAAATGCGGGCCTCACAGGTGGGCTCGTGCCAAAAACGCGACCACTTTCTCGCAAAATTTCATCACGACCTGGTATTCGCGGCAGAACTTTCTGGCCTCCCTGCTGTTCGTTTCTTTTTTCTCTCCTCATTTTTACATCCCGCACATAAGGGTAGTATCGAATGACTCAGTTGTATTTTGTTTCATTGAAATGGGGGAGATCGCGCGCGACCACCTGAGAATAAATTCGCCGAATTCTGGAATCATGCAATTTATTCCATTATTTAAACTGAATATTTGTGGAAAAATGTCTTACCTAACTTTTACTCATTTTTTTGATTCATTTATGTTTATATCAACCCTATATGTGAACATTTTTTAGGTATAATTTATTATTTTTGATAATTTTATTTTTACTGATTTCTCGATAAGAAACAATGAATTTAATATTTTCTGGAGATATTCATTACTCCATCGCCCGGAGTGCTTTCTCCACCTTTTCGTCTTCCTGGCAGAATGGAAAAGAGCATTTGCACCTGGATGAAACTCAAATACCCTCAATTATTCCGTTCTCTTCGATTTCGCGCTCGCTCGGGGCTAAGAACTTGAAAATCCCTTCGTGTCCGATGTGTCCATAGAAGAGTTGACTCGAAGATCGTGCGAGATCAACGTGAACAGTAAAAAGAAAAAGCGCGGCGGGCAAAAACAGCAGAAACGAAGACCGGAATCGATTCGTCCAGTCTCCTCATTTCGAGCGAAGAAACCATTGAAAGAGCCGTGGAAGGGATAAATATAATGATCGTTTTAATATTTAAAGGCTCGAAATCGCCAGAGATCGAGTGTGCCCTGTGTCTGGCTCGATTCGATATACCTGCTGGTACGAAAAGCCCTCACATGGCTCGCTCTTGATTATTTTTCTTTTTATTCCCTTCGCGATACAATAACAATCAAATTATAGTATCCTAAATCGTTCGAAATTCCATAGAGCCGGCAAAAAAGAGAATACAGTTCTGCCCATCTCAATCTCATCCTCGTTTCACAAAATCGCTATGAAATTCCCCGCAGCCTTTAAGATATTCACTCGCTATTTTTATTTGTTTATAAAATATTTTTACTAAGTTCGTGATATATTTGGAGAAAAAAAATTTTTCACTATATTTTTTGGAGAAAGGAAAAAATTATTCGGATAACGTGACGAATAAAAAATTTTCTTATGCAGTTTGCCATTGACCATGCATTTTTGGTCTCGTTTCAATATTGTCAGGTTTTTTCAATTTTTTTAAACTAGATCGAAAAACTATTCAGATAAAAAATAAAATAAAGTAGTGAGAGCACGTGTCAAAGTCGCATTCTTGCTCTTATTTTACGAGAGAGAGAGAGAGAGAGAGTGAGAGAGAGAGAGCAGACAGGACGGGTAATTTGATATGCCAAAAGGAAGAGGCCTTTATTTTCACGAACTCGCTTGACAGCCTCGGGTAAAATTGAATAAAAACGAAATTCATTATAAAATCATGCAACTTTAAATAAAAAGTGTTTTGCAAACGATATTGAAAAATATTTTTTTCCAGTTGAAAATGTAAATAATTTATGAACTCAATAAAATTACGTTACTATATGTAACCAACAAATTTTTATAAGTAAAATTAATATATACGCATGTACAATATTTTGGAAGTAATTTAAAGATAATATAAGTCACATAGTTCTCGAAAAAAAAGTAAATGCTTAAGGAGGTATTAGCTTTTTTAAAACAGAATATTTGATGGCAAAATTTCTTGCAGATAACAAAAATATTACTTATACGGGGCGCAATCCAAGAATTCATATTGAAAAATTGAT